>VXBL01000350.1:127978-162791 GCA_013400195.1 Aramus guarauna | reverse complement strand
CAGGAGGGGTGTCCGTCCGTCTGTCTGACCTCCAGGGTACCGCTGGGTGCCTGACCTACGCTCTGCTTTATCCCTGAACGCTCAGATCCCAAGGCTGCACCTACGGATGTTAGGATAAGGGTTTTAAACAGCACTGCCATTGCTCTGACCTGGACCCGAGTGCACCTGGACACCATCCAGGGACAGCTCAAGGAGTACAGAGTGAGCAACACCAAACCTCTTCGGTGCTGACTATTAATACAGCTAACCTTCTCACAAGCCGGGGCGGCCCCGGTGATGGAGCTGCCTGCAATGGGGATGACAGAAAACTCTCCTCCGGCCATCAGGACCCTTTTGCCGTGGCTGGGTGCAGAGCGCAGGGGCTGAGCTCTGCTCTGGAGCAGCACCAGAAACAAAGGGCCTTGGTTTGCTCTGTGGACGGGGCTGGGGACGTGTCCCATTGCTCCCCCCGGGCTCGGTGCAGGGCTGGCCCTTCCCAGTGCCTGCCTGCAGGATCTGGGGTGCTCAGACAAAGCAAGTGGGGCTGCCCTTGTGCACCCAGAGGGGGACTTGGGGTGGTCCTGCCCATGCAGCAGGGTGTCTCCTGGCTCTAGAGCTGCCCCAAACCACGGGCTGCTGACCCTGGGGGGCATGACCTCGGATAGGTACAAACAGGCCAGTTTTTGTGTCATCCCCAAAGTACCTACGTCGTCTTTTAATGAACACCAAACCTTGCAAAGCCTAAACCCAGTGGTTTGTACTAACTGGCAACTAAAGACAGCATGGATCCTGTTTGTTCGTTTACCGCTGAGGTAAAATACCAGTGTCTATGTACAGAGGACAGATCCTGGTCAAAACAAGCCAAACTCTGGACGGAGCCCCTTCTATCTGAGTTTAAGACGGTACCAAAAGCGCGTGTCCTGCAAACAGTTATAACATTTTAAATCCAATAATCCTCTGGGCATAAAGCAAGCTCCCTGAGTACGGCTTTCAATTTTTTCTGCCTCTGCTCTGTCATTCTGGTCTATTTCTGAATGAATCTTATTTCTGCATGAAATAAGATTTACAGTCAGGGCTTCAAATGGGAGACTTTCCAAGTTCAGACTTTCCTTTGTGCCTGGACGCGTCCCACCTTTCCTTGTGCACCGCTACGGTACTAATCTGGGTAGAAAGGGAGAGTCACTTGATGCCTAGCGCTTGGGAGCCAGAAACAGCTCTTCTTAGTCTGAGCTTAGCTGGTTTTTTGCTCTGTGACCTCTGGTAAGCACTTAACCCCATGCCTCTGCTTCTTCCTCGGGTAACACCACTGACCTGCCTCGCTGGGGGGACGTGGAGCTTCATTAATTGCTCTAAAAGGCTTCTGCAGCTGAGAGCTGCTCTTTGGAAAGGCGAAGTTTTGCTATGCTTTGTTAATGAAAAACCAATTGCACTTAAATGGGAAAAGCTTCACTTGCCATGCATGTTTCTTGAAGGCCTATTTCTGGAGAGACAGTAGTTTGCTGAAGAACCTGTGGGTCTCCAAAAAACGGCAGTATGTGAGTTTTCCTGGAGACCGAAACCGGGGCATAGTGTCCCGGCTGTTTCCTTACAGCAACTACAAGCTTGAGATGGTTGTAACCAACGGGAGAGGAGATGGGCCACGCAGTGAAGTTAAGGAGTTCCCCACACCAGAAGGAGGTATGTTCCCGGGGTGGGGGTCTGCGCAGCACCCATCCCTCGGGCGCCTGCCGGGAGAGGTTTGGGTGGTTCAGCTCTGCAGAGCGGACCGGGAGCTGCACGGCTCTGCGGCAGAGCCACGATGCTGCTGGGGAGATGCACTAGGGACGATTTTTTTAGCTGAGCCCGGGCAGCATCTTCTGGGCAGCATCACTGTCACACGGCACTGCTGTCTGCCTTCGTCACCGCGGGGTGGGTGACATCTCTGCAGCTACACCTGGAGCCAACGACTGGCACTGTCTCATCAATCTCAAAATCCCCTTCGGGTACTTTGAACACATCAGCAAGTAGCTCTGAGGCTGAACAAGAGAAATGTTTGCAAAGCCTCTTCAGAGCACAGCACCGTGCCCTTGATTTATTGCCTGACCTGCGAATGTCACCGCACCTCCCCGTGCTGTGGGTCAGCGAAATGGGAGTGAATGTATTCATCTTGCTCAGGAAAAGGCAGGAAAATCTCCGTAAGACCTGAGTACTTTTGCTCCGAAAGGATGGCACTAATACCCTGTCAGGCTTTTAAGGCAAGAGCACCTCGTTCCTCTGTTTAAAGAGCTGGTGTCAAGGATGAACTTGAGATTTTAATTTTCTTGCTGTCACAGGAGCTATTTATAGACTTGCCAGTAACTTTTTGTTGGAGCTGCACTTTCAGTGGCTGCAAATGAATCTTCCTACAGCACAGATGTTTTTGGCACAGTATGTTACAAAAAGGCAAGAGGACAAAACAGTAAGGGCTGGAAGCAAATCCTGTCTCAACACAAAATACTAAGGGGTCTTCCTCTTCCTCTTCATCCTATTCCTGCTGTACAAGAACAGCACCTCTCAGTCCTCTCTCTTCCTTAACATTTTCTGGGATGCTGCCACCATTTTCTAAGGATTTTCAATTGACCAGCCACAATGAAGCTTGTTTAAAAAAAAAGAAAGGACTCTGTTCCAGGAGGGCGGTTTTGCAGCCAGGTGTGTTTTGGCTGAGCTAGAGGCACGGAGCAGTTGGGGTAGCTACACGCATACATGGGCGGCACTGCTGGAAACAATTAGAGCAGATTATACTCTTGTCACAAGTAAACTGCTGATTTGTTTTTTTTCCTATATCACTAAGTGATTTTATTGACTGTACATCGATGTTTAAGAGCTTGAATGATATTCTGCAAAACTTCTGTTTAAAAAAAAAAAAAAAAAATTGCTGATCTGTCAGATCAGAGCGCCAAGTTCTTTTCCCAGTCAAGACACTGCAATTATGAGTAAACCGGGAGAATAATTTAATTCAGGAATGTATAATATTTTTTCCTTTACTAGCTTTGAATAAGCAGTCATAAAAGCAGCCATTCCTCAGGGTAAGGACCACTGTATATGTGCACCAGCTCCCTGTTACAGATCTCTAGACATTAATAACACAAAGATGCTTTGCAATGAGAGAAGCTGCTGTACTGTTTTTCACTGTTCCAACAGATAAATAGATGAGAGATAAACGCTGGGCTGGGTGGGGGCTGTAAACAAGACCAGTAAAGTATGTGTACAACATGCAGCAGCAGGACTTGCACTGCATCACAGCTCCGCTTCATGGCTGTAGCATCTTCTGCGGGTGCCTCACCGAGCTATGTGCTGGAGGGCAGCGGTACCCAGCCAGCGCAGGACGGGCACGGTGCTGCCGGGGTTGCATGCAGAGCTGCTCTGGTTTCTGCTCCCTGCACACACGCTGCTCAAAACCCTGGGCTGGCGCATGGTTTCTGGCACAGATTCTTCATAAATCAGTTTCTGACCTTTAGTGTGTGTGTATCTGTGTGTGCGTGTCTGTATTTGTGAGTGTCTTGAGTGTATCAGTCAGCCTGCAATGTGTACAGTATTGTAAGGTATGTTATCTTCCATGTTTTTTCTTCTTTCTCTCTCCTTCCTCATCCCATCCTCCTCCCAAGTGCCCAGCTCCCCCAGGTATTTAAGAATCCGACAGCCAAATCTGGAAAGCATCAATCTGGAGTGGGATCACCCAGAGCATCCCAATGGAGTCCTCACAGGATACAACCTTAGATATCAAGCCTGTACGTTCCACGTATTATCTTCTTAGTGATAATAATTAAGCCATTAAATATTTTCCTTGCTGCTAATTACCTCCTCACCCAGCACAGAAAGCTCTCTGTAAGGAACTGGAGACTTTTGCCACAAGAAGAGACGCGCTGGTGCTGGAGGGGAGTCCTGGAGCAGTGCTGGGCAGCTGCAGTTAACCAGGGAGGGTGACGGGTGCTCAGCAGTTCTCCAGACTTGACCATTGAAGGGAAATAAGTTGGATCTCTGATTTAGAAAGACCTTTAAGCGCAGTCAGAGTAGTTTATGTGCTCACTCGAACACAAGCTTTGGGCTATAGAAGAGATGCTGCCCGGAGCGCAGCACGCTCTGCAGAGCCCAGCACCAAACCCGGGGTGGTACAGCCTTGTCTGCGTGAGACCTTGGCACTTGTGCTGTCCCTTCCGTGACCACCTATACAACCCTCCGTGTCCCCGCTAGCCTTTCCCCGGCCAGTTCAGTCGCCAGCTCCCAGGATGGAGTGTGTTTAACAGCAGCTATAGCTCTGAGCACACGTGGCCTCGCACCGATGGCCAGTTGGTCCTGGGGAGAGCTGGTGAGGTAGATGGCACAGAATATTTCTGAAACAAGGCTGAAGCCACCACGACCTGCTTTTCCTCCCCAGTTAACGGATCCAAAACGGGCCGAACCCTGGTAGAGAACTTCTCTCCCAATCAGACAAGGTTCACCCTGCAGAGGACAGACCCCATCTCGCGCTATCGCTTCTTCCTGCGGGCACGGACCCAGGTGGGAGAAGGAGAAACCATAGTGGAGGAATCGCCAGCCTTGCTGAACGAAGGTATGTGCAGCAGCAACAGCTTCAGGCTTTGCTGAGGGGTTGGGGGGGAGGGGGGTGTGTGTGATGGAACATGTGTCAGCCAAAAACTGCGGGTCAGAGAATCAGGTGGTCTGCAGAGCAACCAGTACAAGATAGTACCTGGCACACAGCTACTATCTTCTGCAGAGACCGAACACTGCAGAGAAATGCTACAGAGGTGACTGGGGGATTGTCCTGTGCTGGGGAGGGGGAACCATCTTGCTGACCCCCAAGCAATGAGCATTCCCCACGTGCCCTGGAGCAGGAGGAATCTTGCTCTCCTCTTGCAAAAGCTGAGGCTCTGATCTGCCCCTCTGCAGCCTCTGTAAGAGGTGAATGAGGTGCAGATGTGGGTGCTTTTTACGTGGCTCGAAGGGGGAGCAGCAGCTGCATCCTCCAGGCAGGGGGTACAGTGCCACCCCATAACCAGCAGCTGACCTGACCCTCCAAAAGGAAGCCCCAACTCCCAGATTCATAATAAGATAAAATGCCCATTGTGGGACATTCATCACGCTAAGTGAAAGTTCAGGAGCCCTGAGGGAACTCAGGGAGACAAAAGCTGGCTCTTTCCTTTCTTTAGCATTTGCTAAAAGACCTATGATTTGGTTAGTGCTCTGATTTAATGGGGGTTTTGTCTCCTTTCCTCCATCTCCCCCTCCCCAACTAATGGCTTTGAGTAGGAAAAGTAATTTCTACTGATGACCCAGTGGAAATGAAATGCTTCCTGACACCTCTTAGGTAGGCTCCAGCATTGCTAATTGATGTGATAGGATGGGAGATGGGGCTGCATATGCTACGGAAAAAAAATCAGCTAAGTTACACCCTGGCAAACAGGAGAGGGGACATGTCATTGCTTTACAAAGGAGCTTTGCTGGACAAACTGTTAGAGCACAGGGATCGGATTAAGTTGTCGGTGTTGATAGTCAACAATTCTCGTTGTTTCGTGTACATTTGCTTTAGTGGGTTTGTTTCTATACACTGATAACGGTGACCGTTAGGAGAGCACACCTAAATAACAGCCATAACCAACCGCTGTTGTATATTGCCTAAGTGATTTGTGTCAGGCAACGGCAGGCGCAGCGCACGCCAGCGTGACAAGGTAAGGTTCCCCATCCATGGGTCGGGGATGCGGACGGGTGGTGGCACCCAGGGCTGCCCCCGCCGAAAGGACGGGCTGCTGCCACTTAGCAAAAGGACAAAGCATTGGCCATAAAGCAGCAAGAAAAATTAAGAGTCAAAATCGCCGCCTGAACTGACAGAAATATGGTAAAGTTTGACCTCAAAACACGAGACCCCAAGGTACAACACGACATAGGGGAGGTCTGCTAGCGACAGGCACGTAAGTACGATTAGCAGCGCTAGTGCCCGCTTCGATGTGATGGTACCTGCTGTAAAGCTACGTGAAAGACGAGTTTGGAATTAAAAAAAAAAGGCAGATTAAGAAAATGAAACCCATTAATGCATTCAGAGGTTGTTTTCTGCTTGCCAGACTCGTTCACCCGAGAAGTTTACATAAAATACATCTCTCTGATGTTCTGTGCCAAGGGCTCTAACCCGCACAAGGCAGGACGGCCACTGAATTTAAAACTACACTAGAAAAACTAAAGTGAAACTCAGAGTGTCAAAACTGGTCCTTGCTGGGATTAGAAATAAACACCTGCTTAAGCACTCTGCTTAATCGACACCACTGGCATCTCTGCTGGGGAGCTGGTGTGTGTTTAACCGGCAGTCTCCATCTCCAAAGGGACCTCCTGGCTCTCTCTGCCCCGTGCTCGGATGCACGGGAGGGTGACGGGTTGCAGCTAATGCATTTCTTCCCTCTCTCTCAAGTCTCTGGTGACTGTGTGCAAGTGGTCCCGAGTCTCTCGTTGGTGTGTTCTGGTTGTTTTATATATTCCTCTGTTTTCTCTTCCCTTCTCTTCTATGCTCTCCTCGTATTCCCCTCTCTATCCTTGGCGCTGCCCTCTGAAGCCACGCCAACCCCAGGTACCGTACCAGCCGGAGGAGGTAACAGGCATGGGGCAGGGCTCACTCCGCGCTCGCTCGCCTCTGCTGGCAATTAAGCATGTACTCCATTAGCCCTTTCAATGGGAAGGTGAGGTGTCAGCAGTCTAAATTGGACATACGAAACAATGGCAGGTAAAACGAAGCCCCGCAGGCAGCAGGGACTAGAGCAGGCTCCACGGGGGTCTGCAAAGATGAAAATATCTCTGAGCAGGGCTTAACAGCCTCCCAGATGCCTAATGATAGCCAAACCCACCAAACACTGCAGCTGCCACAGACTGTACGAGCAAAAAAATGAGAGTCAAGTTGCGCTATTAAAGAGGTTTTTAATCCCAGGTCTCTCCCTTTTTAAGCCTTAACGTCCCTGCCCTGTGAAATACAGAAAAACACTTACCAGCCCTCCCCGACCCCGTGGTGCCTGCCTGTGCTCTGCCCTGCGGTATTTAAGCTGTACTGTTACACCCAGGAGCAGCATCAGTGCTGCGGGAGCAGCTGCCTCCCTTGGCCACGCAGGGCTGTGGGTGCTGGGTGGGCACCACAAGCCACCCACCTCCCCACGGGGCTTTTTAGGGCTGCCAGGGCTTTCGTACAGCAGAATCCTTTTGTTTCCAGGTGCCCATTGAAAGGGTTAAGGACGATGTTTGTGCCATAGCTGTGCATGTCTGCATGCGAGGCTACTGCTGGCTTTGCCCTCGATTGCGAATTTCCACAGTGGCAGTTGAAGCAGAGAGAAACCTTTTCTTGTACCAGGGCGGGGTGCAGCATCTCTACCTGCTTTCAAGGAAACCCAAATCCTCAGTTACCCAGTGTCAAGCCTGCAAAGTCCAAACTGCAAAGCACAAACTTCTGGTTTCCCCCCCCCCCCCAAAAAAATAAAAAGACACCCACCTCTTACAAAAGCTGCAGACATGACTTCCAAACCTCCCCCCCCTTCGAGCAATATTTCAGCAGCGGGGACAGCCCCGTGGCCACGCTCAGAGGGGGGGTAGCGGCAGTGCCCGGGTGTGCAGCCAGCCAGAATGCACCCCGAATGCTGCGGGAAAGCTTTTGCTCTGGAGCAACGGCACTGGTCTGCCCTGCACCAAGGGCTCTGTAAGAGGTCGGGCTTTGTCTTTGCCGGACACGGCCCCGGGGCTTCCCGAGGAGGAACAGCTTCTTAGGGAAGACTCTTCCCAAGGGATACAAGTGCAGGACCCGCTCTCTGCACCTGTAGGTTTTGCTTTACTACCTCATAGATGTTTCTCCTCCTTTTATTTTGTTGCAGTGATGTCTCTCTAGCCAATATTATTTTGTGGTTTGGTTTTTCTGTTTTTTTTCCTTTCTGAATAGATGCCAGTCTTTTTCTTACTATATTTTCTCTTCCTTAAAAAAAAGAAAAAAAAAAAAGAAAAGGAAAAGGTGGTAACAGATTGGTCTGCTTCGGGTGGTGGGAAACTGGGAACGGACGCAACCTGTTGGCTCCGAGGCTCTCTGTCCCCTGGGTCCAGGAGGGCTGTTTTGCTGCTCGAGCTCATACTTTGGCCGGGGTTTAGCTTAGCCACAAGAATCTGGATTTTCTTTGTGGATCAGGATCACCTTCTTAAAGTACTTTTCTACTTGCGGCGGATATTGCTGCGCTTTGAAAACACAACGTGGTCTCTTTACCCTTCCAGCATCGTATCATTTCAGGCGTAATTTCTTGTACCGCTGAAAGCTAGATGAATGAATTGCCATTTAAAGGCTAATTCTACAAGAACGGAGCCCACTAGTCCCCCACCCCACTATTTTGTACCTTCTGCTAGGAGATACAGCACAGCGAAAAGCTATGCCAGAGCTGAGAGAGGTCTGAGTAACTGGAGTAGTAGTAGGTGGTTAAGTGCTAACTCAGCCGCGGCCGCAGCGTCCTCACCGTGCTGGGCTTCGGCAAGAGAAACCAAGGCGGCGTACGCCGGAGCAAGAGCCAGCGCACATCTTTGTCTTGCTCTTGAGCTGGATGTCATTTCTCGTTAGGACACGGAGCGGGTGCGGGAGCTGTTACACAATTCGAGCGGTGTTTGTCCCGAGAGGCTGTTTCTCTTCCTAACAAGTACGGGGTTGGAGTGAAATACTGCTTGACCTTTCTTGGAAGATTCATCTCCGCTCAGTGACCTAGATTTTTGTAGAATTTTTTTTTTTATGGATTCATAGTGAAAGTTGTCTTAAATTGCCATAAAATGCTCTTTGCCATGAGCTACTGGCACTAAAAAAAAAAATTAGAGAGGACTTTTTTTTTTTCTTTTTATTTTTTTTCCAGGGGTAACCTTATATATAGCTGGTTTATGTGTGTATGAGAAACTGGACCAGCTTGATGAAATCACAGTGAAGTGTAGGGACTTTCCCTTAGGAAAGGGTTTAGTTTTCCTAAGCCAGACCTGGACAAAGAAAGAGGGGCTATGGGAAAAGAGGGGACATCTAAGAACAGCTCTCATTTTAGCTATGAAATGAGAAGAAAGAAAAAAAAAGAAATCAAAACTGGATCCCATACTGGAAAATTGTCATCAGGGACCATAAAGAATATTGGTCTTAGACTTTAAGGACAAAAACATTGACGTTTCTCTGTTCCCTTCTTGTCTCCATAATTAGGAATTGGAGGAGAAAGATCCTATTGTTCGTTTTAGAAATGGATAGCAGTAGAAGCAGAGAACTGCTGACCCCTCTCTTTTAGAGGCTGCTCAATTGCTCTTTTCTATTCTTGAATTTTATAGTTATCATCAGATTTGGAAGACTTTATGATAAAGACTTTACAATTTCCTTCTGTTGCTAAAAACTGGGAGAGGGCAAGAAAAAAAAATATCTCTGAAAATGTATTTGGCTAATCATCAAAATTCATGAAAAATTAATCAAATTTCTCTAAGCCTAATTATTTTGTAGGCACACCCAAGGGAAAGCTGTTACTACGGCCTAACAACACATTAAAAGCACCTTTAAATAATTAAGGAGCAGTATGGATGTGTATTGTTTCCTGTATTTTGCAAAAAAAAAATATGCAACTACTCTCTGAACTGCTACACTACTTGGAGCAGGACTTGAGTCCCCTCTTAAGAAGTTCCCTCCCTTTTTGGCTTCTTTCAGCATCTCCCTTTTGCTTTTATGATTCTTCATCTCAGATTTTTTTTTTTTTTTTTTTTCCCCCCACTCTGAGCCTCCCACAGTTTTTGTGTAGGGTTTGGGCTCCTTTTTTTTTTATGGGTCCATTCCTGGTCACAGGAGCCGAGCTGCAGCAGAGACCAGCTGTCCTGCTGCAAGCATCTCCCTCATTACTCAGCCTATTAATTACTACAGCCAGACCGCTGCATCCTCTGGCCATTAGACGAGTATCTCCTCCCCACCATGCCCCTCCATCTCCATTACCTGAAAGGGTAATGCATCTTGCAGACACAAAAAGCAATCTCTGCCTTGCAAAGATGGGGCCTATTAATGAGTTGAACAGTCGTTTAGATGTTTCCAGGAAGATGGGCTCGGCTAGGGTGGGCGCGAGAGAGCGGGAATTGCTGGTGCTGGCTTTTACTCTGGGTTTCCTGGGTGCACTGGGGCCATTTCAAGCCCACATCTTTCGGCACGCTAGTTTTCAGGGTGCTGCACTGCCTTGCATTTGAAAAAGTGGCAGCCCCTTCTCTGCACCGTCTCCTGCTTTCAGAAAGGGGGGGAATTTTTTTCCCCCCACCACACAAATACCAGATGCTTGGTCCTGTGTCTACACTTGAGATAAGTGTTGTCAAAGCCCTTGAGTGAACCTCACATTGGGAATGCAGGAAAAAAAAGAGAAATTTAGCTACTCTGCAAAGCTCAGAAGTGTTACACCTGATGAAGTACTGCAGCTGCAGTGTGTGATTTCTAGCTAGATGTGGTCTTTCAAAAAATGAGCAGTTCTGGCCAGCCTGGCCCTCTATCTTCCCCCCCCATTCCCCCCCCCTTCCCTGCCAGGAGCAGTGATCTGTCACTCCTTCATTAGCCCCAAGGTGGTGGGCAGCGAGGGGGGACCCCAGGTACCCACGCAGGCTGCTCCCCCGTGGTGGGGTGCCCTTTTCTTCGGGGGACACCGGAGCGCTCTGATCTCCGTCAAAGACCGCCTTCATCTCCTCCCAGACTGAAATCAGGTCTCATTAGGGGATGGATTTCAAAGCCAAGAAAATGCCCCTTATCTTCTCTCCCCCAAATCTCCCAGCTGAGCTTTTCTCCCGCATACATTTCATATTCAAACACAAATGAGGCTGTAGCTTTGAATCCCGGGGCAGCTTAGGACTAAATCCCCCATGGCCGCGGGAGCCCTGGCCGGCTGCAGTGCCGCTTCCCACTGCCTGGTCCCATCCTGCGCTGCCCACAGATGCTATCCCCATCCTCCTCTCTCTCTCTCTCAACTATTGCTTTCCAGAGTCACCCAATCCCACGTTTTTTCACCTGCTCCTGTTGCTGCCAGGATAATTTTTTATCCCCCGTGCCAACACCCCCCCCCCCCCCAAGCTCACGCAGGGACCCACTCGGGAGCGAGCCCGCGTTATCCTGATGCGATGTGATAGCCCTGCTCTCGGGGATCGCTTCCACTAGAGTGCTGGAGCAGCGTGGGCAAATCCTGCCTGGCATCACTGTCGGGCAGAGCAGCACAGCTCAGGCTGATGCTGAAGCACTTTGGTCAATGCAGCATCCAGGAGGGTCTCGGCGCTGGAGCTTCACCCGCGTGTGCGTGTATCTGCTTGTAATACAGCAAGCTGATACCCTGCACGAGGGATAGTGAAGCTTTGCCTTAGCCCAGATAATCTCTTCCCATCCAGGGTCTAGCAGCACATTAAAGCTGACTGTCTCCTTCTGCTAAAGCTGTTACCTCAGCGCGAGGTGATGCAGACCTCAAAGGTGCCGTGTGGGAGAAGCAGGATGCAGAGATGTGTAACAGCCCTGGGAGCTGGGGGCTCTCCTAGGGCTCCCACCAGCTCCTGCCTTTCGGCAAGTTACTTTGTGCCTTGTTGGGTCCTGTTTTCCATAGGGGGGAGCCAGGGATTCACAGGGGAAAACCCTCAGCCTACACGAGCTACTAACTGGTGTCTGCAGTGCTGTTTGTGTACACTGCAAACCCTGCGAGCGGCTGCGGCTTAATCGGGTTAATGGTGACATTAACCTAGTGACACTAATCTCTTNTGACATTAACCTAATCACACTAATCTCTTCCCCCTAAAAAAAAAAAAAAAAAACAAACACAAAACCAACACACAAACCAAACCCAACACTCTGACTCAGCAAAGATGGATGTTACTACTTCCCAACCCAAGAAAGGCTTTTGTACCGCGTAGCCCCAGGACACAGCCAAGCCCTCCATCGGGAACCGGGGGAAAGAAAGGCAGAACAGCAAAACCCCCTACACGACAAACCCCCCAGGACAAAGCCGTGCCCCTTCCCAGCCAGGCTGGGTCCCCTCCCTGTCACCCCCATCCCCGCTCCCCCCCCCAGCCCCTTGCCTGGCCCTGGGGCAGCGACAGGCTGTGCCAGGCAGGTCCTTTATTTCGGGGGGGGTGTGTGTGTGTGCGCTTTATTTTGGGGGTGCTTTATTTCAGGGGGTGCTTTATTTGGGTGGCTGCACTGCTGCATGAGGCTGGCTGCGATGCTGCGTTGGTACCACCTCTCCGGGCACACGCTGGGGTGGGCTGGTGTTTCCCGTTTGTGCCGGTAACTGGTTTTATTGCAGCTGTGCTCGGTAGGGAGCTGGACTGAGCGACCTACTGCTCTTCTCTGCTTCTGGATCTCTGGAAAGGCTGAGGATTTAGGGGGTTCCCCTCCTTGGGGATGGGCTTGGTGAAAAAGGAAGCCCTGGCTTGGTTCTGGGATGCCTATTAAAGTACTTTCCTAGAGCTATTCTTGTTTGTGGGTGATGTTTAAAATAGCCGGTTTCATTTGTCTAACCGGGGGATTTGTAATCCCCTGATCTACAGTAAGTCAATATAACTTGGGGCAAGCAGCGCAGGGTAAATCTCCGCTCATTTACCTTCGGTAGTTTAAGCTTTCAGCTGCGTTTTCTGCTGGCAGGTTTTCAGGCCCAAGCCGACGCACTCCCCTTTGGTGGTGTTCAGGACCCTCTCAAGCGCGCTGCGGGGTTTGTGTGTGATGTGAACAATTACAAATTGCTCAGACTTCCCCCCCTCCCCGGACAGCTTGGGGTGTGCCAACCCCTTTGTCCTAATTGAAATGTAAATTGTGAGGGGCGGTGATGGCACATCACTCACCGATGAGCTAAAATCCACGTTAATGCTAAAGCCGCTCCGTCACCAGACTGCGGTACTGGTGCTGAGACGAGCCAGGAAGGAAACAGCTCAGAAGCTGCAGGCTGAATTGGCAGCTGAAAAATGCTGGAGGTGTAGTCCAGGGGCTGCTGAATGAATGTAATTGTGGCTTGCCTGGCCCACAACAAATGGGATTATTATGTTTTCTTAAGAGATAAATCCTGTTTCTTATTTCAAGGAGCCCTGAGAGCTCTCAGCGCAGTTCTGCACAGGGGAGGATGGGGCGAGGACAGCCCACCCTGTGCATCCCCCAGCCCCCCCTTTCCTCCTTCCACGCCCTCCGTGCGATTTAAGCCCAGGGTGGCGGGGACACCAGCAGCAGAGCAAAGGCAAAAGAGAAGCAGGTCGTTCAGCCCTGGAAAAGGAATCAAACCGTGGGCGGTGGGTGCGCAGGAGCAGTTTGCCGGGGGCAGCCCCCGCTTGCTGCCCCTCCTCGCCCCCAGCATCGCTCCCGTCAGTGCCTGGCTGTCCCCGCACGCAGATGGGGAAGGGAAAAGCGGTTCGGCCTCGTGTTTCCCGGTGCTGTTTGCTGCCTCCCTCCCCGCTCCCCCTCGGCTCTGTACTGTGCTGTTCTGCTTTCTCTCGTGTGCCTGCGCGTCCAGCCCTCGGGGATGGCGAGTGCCAGCCCCGGGGAGACATCACCTCGTCTAAAAAGCCAGTGTTTCCCTCTCCCAGCTGCAACTGGGTTGCCTCCAACTACAATCGGTCTAACCAGTACTACTACAACTGCCCCAACTACCACTACTACCGACACAACTACCACTACTACCGACACAACTACCACCACCACTACAGCCGCCACCACTCTACCCGCCACCACCGTCGCAAGCGCTACAGCAGCTACAGAGAGGGCTCCGGCAGCCACCACAAAGCAGGAGTTGGGTACTGCGCTTTCCTTTTCCTCTCACCCCTCTAACCCTACCGGGACCTTCCCCGCATCTTGCTCAGAGCAAGGATTAATAACGGGCACAGGGAAAATGTAAGAGATCCCGTGCTCTGGGAAGGGCTTGGCGAGGAGCCGGAGGTGGCACAGGCTCAGGAATCGAGGTGCACAAGTGGTTCCCGGCAATTTGGGGGGGGGAGGGCTCTGTGCCACCCTCCTGGTCTCGGTCTCAGGGATAACACAGCCCTCCCCGGGGTGTCACGATGCTGAATTAGCCTCAGTGTTTGGGAAGGAGGTGAAAGACCCTACAAAAGTATTATCCTGTTTCTTATTGCCATTAAAAAGGGGTTCTGTTACTTTTATAGAAGATGTCACTTCAAATTTAGCACATCAACTGGTAGCTAAGAGACCTGTCATCATTTATATGAGTCTTTTGGTTTATGCTCCTGCTCTTTGCGCTGTAACCCAGCCATAGCCCACAGGAGAGCTGGGGAAGCGTTTAAGTTACAACATGCAGGTGTGTGCCAGGTATTTATCAGGTCAGGATAAACTTCTCATGCAACCAGCTAGAATGGGATGATCAAACTCTCTTTTGGTGGAGGCATATTCTCTGCTATATGTGTTTTACTGATAGATACAGAGAGATGTAGCTCGCTGAGCCTTGTTTCTAAAAAACTGCTATAACTGCTACTTTAATAAATAATTATGGATAGTTATAGTCAGGTTATTAAAAACTAAATAAAACTAGTAGCAAAAAGCAATGCAGTCAAAAGAATTCAGTTACGTAGCCGGATAGGATACACTCAAAAAACGCAAGTGCAAAAGCTACAGAATTCCTTGTTAACTCTTCATAAAGAGGGAATGAAAATAATAGTAATGAATATCAAAGTTGACACCCCTTTAATTCAAGGAATTTGATTAAAGCAGTTCAGATCCCTTTCTTTATATCAAACTATAAGACTAGCTCAGAATGGCTAAAAAAAAACCCCCAAAAAACAAAAAAAACCCTCCAAAAACATACGCTGGGAGGACCAGGCTCTGCCTGACCCTCCGCAGTACAATAGATTTGCGAATCAGCAGCACGTTTCCTGCTCCGCACTAATTTGCTTATTAAAAAGATGCAGACCTGAACTGAGAACCGTGAGTTTGGGTTCCACCTCCCCGGCCAGAGGAGCCTTACGCTGCGCAAAGCTGCTGGCTGCAAGTAAAGGGACCGCACGCAGGGAGCTCAAAACAAAAACTTAAAAACTGGTGCACGAAATCCAGCTGCAGCTTCATCGCTCTATATGAGGCCATGGGAGCGAAGCAAGATTGCTACCACAACACGGTTACTGTTAAGTGACTATGTGGGAAAACGTTGCTAATTGAAAATAGGCAATTAAGCGGCGAGCGCACGCTGCCGCAGAGCAGGGAGAGGAGACGGGAGGAAAAGAGCTGCGAGAGGAATCGCGCGCGTCCCGACCACCCTGGGGACACGAGGGAAGAGGCTGAGCCGTAACGCGGGCAGACAGGGCAACCGTGGGGCAGCACAGGGTGTGTTGGTACCAGGGATTCCAGGTCACATCCCTGACCCCGCAGCAATTTCCTAAAAGCCGCGTAGCTGGCCTCGTCCCAGGGACTGCAGTTACTAACCTGTGTTTTGTCAAACCAAAACCTGAGCTACACCCTGGAGCAAATAATAATAAGAATCATCCCAGTAAAACCAAGGTGCAATTTATCTGACGTCACTTAAAGGCACACTAAACTAGTGGATTAGCTCTACTTCGCTAGAAACGAAGTTCATCCGCCCTCCAAAGCAACGTCGACAATCCTTAACTTCAAAATCAGAAACGAGTGACTTCATTGCCCCACTGGCTGTCTCCAGCCCCAGTAACATGACAATATTCTCTCCCAGTCTTTCCTTCTCGGTTGTGGCAGTGAGTCTGTGTGCACTCATGCAGGCATCTCCTGTGTCCCTTTGGGCATGAGGTTAGTCAGGAGATTTCCCTGCTGACCGAAATCCTCAGGGAAGTGCCACAGAAGTCTTCAGACTCCAAAGATAAGCTGAGTGCAGTTGGACTAAAACACCAATACGCAAGGAGCTTCTGCTACCAAACTTCCCCCAAAAGTTTCAAGTTAAGGATCTTGACAGGAACAAATACATCCTTAAGCACGCTTGTAGGTTAAGACCAAAGCATTAACTTCAGGAATGATTTTGTAAGGTTTTTACCAACACCAGATGCTAGATGAGGTCTCATTCGTGTATAATCCAAAATACTAACTCCTGTTCTAACCTGTCCACCAGCCACCAATGGATCGTCCATATGGGACATAAGAGCTATGGCTAATAGTAACTGGGCAAACATCACCTGGAGCCACAATTACTCTGCAGGAACTGACTTTGTGGTTAAGTATATCACCAGTAAGCATCAGATCGCGTGGGGAACTCTATAGGGTGGTGATGCCATTAGAGATCCTGCCAGCTCCCACGGTTGCAACCTATTACTTGGTCTTAATTACTGTGTGTGGAACGATGCTCTATGGCCATGTGGAGGACGGGAGAGGAAAAGGCAGGTCATGGTCATGGCTGTTTAGAGCACACCAGAGCTAATCCTGGCACTTCGTGAGTCCCCCTCCTTGCACCGAATGTCGCGAGGTGTTGATGAAACATAGACGAGCAAGGCCGTCCATTTGTGAACTGTTCATTGAGCTGGGCTGTATGCGGTCGCAACGTAAAGAGCCTTAAGTATGTGTGTCTGTATATATACATATATGTGAAAGGGCACAAAACGTTGAGGGAAAACAAATGAAACCTACCTAAATTGGAGAGCAAGAGCCTTTCAAGATGGGCTTCTTGGACCTGGAGTTGGCAGAATCATCTATGATCCCAAACCTCCTGTTGTATGGGATATCGTTGTCTCTTAAAATTGTAAGGCTACATACTTCGTCTGGAAACTCAAAGCCGGTATTTCTGGGTTTAGTACTTGTTTAGAACAGATGTTTAGATGTTGTTGGTTGGTTGGGTTTTTTTATAGATAGGCAGTGATGACTACTGCTTATCTCCAACTTTATTTCCCAGCCATTTTGGCCCTCACATCATCTGGTATGCCGGTCTTATATCAGCATTTAAAATAAACCAACTAGGGGTAATCATGAGCAACAAACCACTTTTGGTCATTTAGAATATCATTTAAGAGATGACCTTGCTTTCTCCTTGAGACAATTTCTAATGCGCAGCCAGTGCCTGGTCTCGCTCCGCAGCCCGCAGGGATTTGTTACGCAGCGCGGGCTGGGCTGTGCTCAGCCTTCCCCCTTCTGAACTGGTTTCCATAATTCAGGATACCTATCAGCCTTCCCAGCCCTAAATGCCAAGTATCCCACCTCCCAAACTGTTGCCAGCCCTGGTTTTGCCCCACCACCGGGAAGCACAAAGCGCAGGTGATGCCCTTCCAGAGCCCACGCGCTGAGTCTGGGCTTGGGATGCGGCAGGAATGCCCTGGGGTACCCTCATCAGGACCTGGCCGAGAGGGAGGAAATCTCGGAGATTTCAGCCCTTCCCAAACAGCCGTGCCTCTCCTCCCTTCCCGGTGGCGTTTGAAGCAAGGAGCATGCTTTTGGCCTCAAAGCCACATTTCTCCTTCCCCGCAGCACTGCTGAACTGGGAGGTGCGCACCTCCAGAGCCACAAATCAAAGCCCCGCTGCAGGCTTTCTTAGAATTCAGTGGTTTAATGCTCCGCGTTAAGCTCATCAGCAAACGATTCCCGGCACAGTGCAAAGAACAGGTCATCCCCGGATAGACCCTGGGATCAATCAGCCCACAAGCATCCCTCCTTGAGCTGAAGGGCTGGACTCCTCTCGCCCCCAAAAGCGGCAATCTGCCAGTTGGGGCGAGCAGTCTTGCAGCACGTTTAATGCACCGTCCAGCTCGTTCAAAGCCTCTTTAACCGACCTTGAAAACTGCTGCACAGGGAACGCTCCCAAAAGCACAAGAATTGGCTCCTTTACTGAGTCCTGTAGCACCTTCACCCAGCTGAGCGGGACCAGGCAAATTCCAGACCTTTTGCAGTAAATACCCAAATATCCAGACCTGAGGCTGGGCAGATAAAGGACCTATGGGGTCTTAAAAGTAGGAAGAGATCTGAATAAGCTACTGGGATTTTTTCCAGTACGGCAAGCAGGGATGCAGCAAAACCCACACCATATTCCTGCATCACCGATTTTCTTCTATTCTCAGTGAGTAATAATCACGAAGCCGTTAATAGCTCCTTGACCATCAAGCTGTATTATTTCTGCTCAGCAGCTAGGAATAGCATAATGCATTGCCTGCAGTGTCAACACGGTAATCTCTCCGAGCCTCCTGCGGCTGGGTTTGATGTGCGGTTTCTGTTTCTCAGGTAACAAGACAGAGAAATCTATCCCTGTTAAAGCTCAGACCCCTTCCTCTGTGCAGCTGGCGAATCTGACGCCGGGAATGATGTACAAGCTGTGGGTGTTCCCCATATGGTCTAGCCCCAGCGAACACTCGTACATAACCTTTACCACCAGCTCAGGTGAGACGGGCTTCAGCCCCGCCGCGGGGTACGTTTCCGAGGCATGTCACATCCATCACCGCCGACGTCATTCGCGTGGTGGCGGGAGGTGGTTTGACCATGACTGCATGGAACAACCCTCATCCANAAAGAACCACCCCCAGCATCGCCGGGAGGTTGTTCCCCGTTGCACGGAGGAGGAGAGCCCCAGGAGGGATGGGGATCCCTTGGAAGGAAAGGTCTTTGGTGAAGACGCTCGTGTTGTCACGCGGCTCTGCTTGAAGCCCCACCACTGTGCGTTTGCACTTCCACCCGCGTGTTGCCGCGACTCGTGGTGATGGTGGTTGCTTTGGCCCCGTGCAGGCGTCTGGCCCCAGGCTATGGCAGAGGGGCAGGCGGGGAGATCCTGGAGAGGGGGAACGCGGGGTTTGCGGAAGACCTGGGTCACAGGCACGTGTGGCATACGCCTAGGGCTTTCCTTCCTCCAGGTACGTTTCCTCTGGCAACTTCGCATTTAATTGCACAAGCAATTTTCCAAGCTTAGCACCTGAGTGATTTTTACAGCTTTCTAATTACGGGCTTCCTACACTGCCCACCGAATGCCAGAGAAATACCCTTATTGACTTCCGCAGGCATCGAATCGGGCTTTATGCATTTAGAAAACTTCACCGTTCACACTCGATGAGTTTCAGTAAATCAAACCAGCTATAACTAACTTCCTTTGTATTCACCTGGGGGTTTTGCCGTAGGAATCTGTGCACAACGTTTGTCAAAGCGCGGGCCTAAACAGCTGAAAAGCCAAGGAGTGAGGAACACTGGAGCAGCCCACACTGACAGATGTAGTAGGCAGAGGCTGTGATTTTCAAAGAGCTAAAATTATTTTGCTCAGATCCAGCCGTGTAATGGAAAGCTCAAGCACTTCCCAAGTCTCTTTGCCGAAAAGAGCAAAAGGAAAATGTAATTCACAGCAAGGGAGCACTGCAGGGGGAGGGGAGGAGCAGCAGCCCTCCCCACACACCCCCAAGCACATCTCATTTGGTGTCCAAAAATTTGGCAAGCCATAACACCACCGAGTAATTCTCTGACATGCCAAGATGACACAGGGACAGATGGCAACCGCTGGTTTTTCCTGCATGTCTAATGCTGTCCAACACTGAGAAATAACCAGCGGGTGCTGACCTTGGCTCTGTCCTGCCTCTGCCCGCGCTGAGGTCCGATGTGCCTCCTCAAACTGCTCCATCACCCTGCGACGTGCTCAAATCCCCGGCACAGCAGCCCCTGGAACACGCTCGGCTTTGCAGAGAGCCGTGTTTTCAAAAAGGATTTATTTTCCCCAGGGTTTTTCCCCATCGCTCTGCTGCTGTACGTGCCACACGGCGCGGCTGCCTTGCCTCGGGAGTTTTCACAGCTTTGCTTTGGCAGGGCTCGGCTCGCAGACACGCAAACTGTCTGCAGATTTTGACTCCCTGCGCTCCCAGCCTGTTCCTACATTGCAGAGGCTGATTCTGACCCCAGACAATAACAGAGACGATTTTTCAACTCCGACTCTCTCCAGAACAGCTCCTGCTGCAGTCTTGCATCCCCAATTTTATTTCTGCTTCTGGACCCTCTCCTGACTCCAAACTTGCCACCAGCCCCCACCCATACCGTGCAACTGTTTCCCAATCCGGACCCGTCTCTTTTCTTTTCTCTCCTGCTTTTTGCCCACTTTGGGATCTGGGCAGAGAGGGAGCAGCCCCCTGCACAACAGACACCGAGGGACAGGAATCATTAGAAAGAGGGGGATTAAAAAAGCAATATCCTTGGCTGATTGATGCTGGCAGTCTTGATGTGTCTATTTTCTGTAATTGAGGGGTTCCTACTGATATTATCCTGGAGACTAAAGGATGAGGCCACCCTTGTCCCTGTGATAGAGGCCGATTGGTGACCTGAGCCCTGTCACTGCGGGATGCAGGGAGCTATCACCGTCCCCGCATGCATAAATGCTGCAGATCCATTTCTTTGCTGGCTGGATACTGCTGACACAAGTGTTTGGCCCCTGCTGACAATCATATGCCATCAGGAATGTTTTTGACAAAAAAAGCACTGGTCGGGGGTTTTTGTGGGTTTGTTTTTTTTAATGTCTTGCAAATAGCTAGGTTTCTTCAGTTTGAGGGGAGATCAAGAAGGAGTAGTCCACCTGCACTGTGGCTGCAGGACACTGCCCTCCCGCTTTGCTTCCGATGAACTGACAGCTCAATAACCCAACAGAGTTCCTTCCAGTAGTGAAGGACACCTCAAAACTACAAACATGGCTTAATGCAAAGATACCTTCTAAATTAAAGAAATAAATAAAGTAAATTCCCCAGCCTGTACAAAGACCAGGAAGAGGATCATGCAAGGCTGGAGCTAGTGAGACTTTAGAAACCCAATGGTCTGCTTTACAAAGACAAGAATTTTGCTGATCTTCTGTTGGTGGAACAGTCAGCTTTGCTATTGGCATATAACTATGACTGTTAGGTAACCTATTTTCTGCCACAAAGTTATAATTAATTTAAAAAAAAAAAAGTCACCGCAGTTGCATTTCAAATCAATACCTGTTGGATTACACAGCTGCTTTCCACTATTTCCCCTTGACATTGGCCTTATATTAAAGCAAATCAAAACATCCTCTCTGACAGCCATGTACTTAATCTTCTCTCTCTGAATGCTGCAATGACAGTCACTCGTTTACTCTAACTACAAGATTGCTGTGACTATAATTTTGTCATCATGTGTTGCTTTTTTGGGAAGGATGGCAATTATACCTCTACCTTGGCGATAGGCAGTGCCATGATCCTACTGCAAGATCCCCCGGTGACTCGGTACTCAAAAATCCTCCCTCCCTGTAAAACTCAGCCCCAATCTGCACAGTGGCACCAACCCACCTCTCAGGCTGCTCTGGTATTTCGTACCTTGAAGACCCCCTTATTTCTCCCTTAGCGCTGGTTTCAGTACAAATCCCATCCCATCAGGACTGCTAATACAGCCTCTTGCCATTTCAAAGCTCTCCAGTAAAGCTTTCTTCCCCTTTCCTCCCCGAGCACTCAGCTAATTGAATCCAGTTCTCAGCTCCGCTCCGTTATAATCTCATTCTCTCCATTATAAAAAAAGTGCATCTTCGAGGACTACGTAGCTCAGGTTGTACTAAAGGTAAATATTAAATGCGGCAGCATTAGAGGAAAAAGCAGCAAAAGGGAGCCAAGGCACCATTAGGCAAAGCTATTTCCACCCGGCTTCCCCAGGAGCTCGGTGCCGCTCACAAACACAGAGCATTCAGGGTCCGACATAATTTCTTTAGCAAATGGTACTCTTTCTTGTCATTCTCCTCTTTTATCTGAATTTCTTTGCCACTGTTTGGCTGCAATTACCTATTGACAACACGGCTTAGATTTCATCCTAAGGAAAGCACCTCTTCTCTCTGGTTCAATTCTGATGGAATAAGTACGCGCTTACAGCCCTGAAATGGCATGGGTTAGGATAGTTTACCAGCCCAACCCATTTTTAAAGTTGTTGTCTCTCTTGTAAGAGCCTTTCGTTCAGAAGACATTAACAGAGAGCTATCTTTTATGCCTTCTTTGTAAGGACCATCCTGGGTTTTGTCACACAGGCACCACTAAAGGATGCTTGCTGCACTGTCCTGCCCATTTCAGGCAAACCCCTGCTAAATCCCAACTCAATCCCATCCAGCTCAGATCTCCCGCGCTCCTGCCAGGAATACCTATCTCTGTTTGCATCGCAGTCTGGTTAAATTTAGCCCCCCTGCTGCGCTGAAGGTTATTTTCTCCTCTGCTCTGTCTTGCTGAATACAAAGTGCATGTCAATGAGAGCCAGAAAATGGCAGCTTGGTGCTATTTATAGGACACGGATTTGTCTGACCGTATACCGGAGCTGCAAACAAGAAGTCAGAGTACGTGAGGGAGGACACGGCAGTTAGGAGCTGGAGCTTTGTTCAGGGAACAAGACGCCTCCTTGCTTGGTATTAATTGCATTAATATTCACTGGCCTTTGAGGGTGCTGGAAAAGACTTTACCCCAGGAGAAAAGACTTTCCAGTGCTTTCAGACCACCTCTTAACTAGCCAGGACCCAGCTGTGATTCCTCAAAGAGCTGTTCCCACCGCTGCGTCCCCCACTCATGCATTGGCCAAGTCTTGGTGGGCTTCCGCCCTGGAGACCCCCTACAGCCACCCAAAGGCAGCAGGACCCCGGCAGCGATGGCAGCGGAGCTGCTGCCCATTGCCTCTGCAGCTTGGGCAAGGCTGCCCCGCGCGATTCGGGTTTCTCAAGGCTGCTCATGAGCCCTTCGGGGCTCAGCGACACTCTGGATCCTGTGATGCTGCTCAGCCTCATTGGGGACCAGGGACCAGACCCACCTGGGCACATTTCTTTCAGACCTTCTCACTTCCAGGGCAGTTTTTGGACACAGTAAATGAAAGATCAAATCTGTTACCCGGCTTCTTTTGCCATTATTTGCAATGCACTTTTCTCACCGGGCTCTGCTAGGTTTTACTTTATGTTGTGACCCTTCGCTGTTAGTAGCTCCTGCTAAAATGTTGAGTTGACCTCCCACCACAAAACCAAAAAGCTACAGATCCCTGCGCTACAGATAACCTGGTCAACACACACACAGACACACACAAATGCAGTGCTAAAGATAATTTCTAAACTGGTGAGCTGAGTCTTACTATTCATCTATCCCCCTCTGTTGTTCTGGTCTGTCCCTTATAGTTTTTTCCCCCCTTTCAATTTTCCTTCCAGCTTATACCAAGAATCACGTGGACATCGCAACGCAGGGCTGGTTCATCGGGCTGATGTGTGCCATAGCTCTCCTGGTCCTTATTCTGTTGATCGTCTGCTTCATCAAGAGGAGCAGAGGCGGGAAATATCCAGGTAAGAGCGTTGCATGGCAATCGTGTGTGCTCGTGGTTTAAACATCTCCAGGCTTCTGGGGGCTAATCAAATTGTATTGCTCTCAGATAGATGCTTGTGATTACAAGGGCTTTTCTTTCTCTGTAGTGGGAACACTATTATTAGTGGGAAGCATTCCAGTTAATTAAAGGTCGGGTGAGGGCTCTGTGCTGCGCAGGCATTAGGCTGTGGAGCTGGACACTCCTGCTGTGCATGACCCAACCTCTACACTGCAAGTTTGCTTGTCCTCATCTAGAAAAAGATATTTTCAGGCAAAAATCTCATTACATTTTTTCCAAAGCAAAAGCTTAACAGAATTCACCAATTAATACACCCCTCTCTCACTATCTGGAGCACCCGCGCCCTGGTGCCAGAACAGCAGCACCCTTCCAAGCCCTCCCAGGTGTGGGGTTTTTTACCGAGTCAAGGAAAAGCCGGGCTTCACCCTGCAGGGATTTCACAAAGACAGCCTCAACACCAGCTGCTGTTACTACCTCATAAAGCTTTTCTCTTCCGTACTGCTTTTTAACGTGAATGTTGGGGATGTGCTTGTTTATAGTACGAGACAATAAAGACGAGCATCTAAATCCCGAAGACAAGAACGTAGAAGACGGATCGTTTGACTACAGGTATGCTTCCACTGGCATGTGTACCCACGCGACCACGTCTCGCCATCAGCCCCACTCCCAGCCATCACAGACCTCACCGCGCTACCCCTCCACATAACCGCAGCACCGCGGTGCCACACAGCCTCTTAAATTATTTCTCCCACCTTCCTCCTCCTGCCTCCTTCCCTTCGCAAGCCCTCTACCAAAGGAAACATTTCCTGCCTTAAATCCCTGGAAGAGTAACCAGGCTGCGAGGATGCTGCTAAGGTCTCCTCTTTTCCCAGTCTCAGCCTAGGAGGATCCGTCCGGGCAGAGAGCTGGGACTCCGGCATCAGCTACCCCGGACACAGCTCCCACCAGGTGCAGATCAACCTTAACGACATGCCTAACACATAGAAAAAAACCCAAAATTTAAAGTCCGAAGCAGTCTGAGGATATTTCATGTATACCACCCTGTAGTTCAGCCTCTCTCTTACGCATAAGAGAGGATCCAGGGGAGAAATCATAGAATCGTTTAGGTTGAAAAAGACCTTTAAGATCATCAAGTCCAACTGTTAACCCAGCACTGCCAAGCCCACCACTAAACGATGTCCTTAAGTACGTACATATGTTTTAAATGCCTCCAGGGATGGTGACTCCACCACTTCCCTGGGCAGCCTGTTCCAGTGCTTGACAACCCTTCGGTGAAGAAATTTTTCCTCATATCCAATCTAAACCTCCCCTGGCACAACTTGAGGCCGTTTCCTCTTGTCCTATCGCTTGTTACTTGGGAAAAGAGACCAACACCCACCTGGCTACAACCTCCTTTCAGGTGCAAAGAGTGATCACGTCTCCTTTTCTCCATTCCAATCAAGGCTTTTCTGTAAGGTCCCCTACAGAAACACCTTCTGAGGGCTGCAGCATCCTTTGGAGAGCAACAGTGCCCATTTTTATACTCCCAGGATATTTCAGAAAGGGGCAAGTGCTCTCCCAAGCCTGCTCAGGTGCAACGCAGCATTCATAGCTCCGCTCCTGGTAATGGTTGCCCCCAAGGAGCAGCAGCAGGTAACGATGTCAGGTCTCATCGGGTTGCCCACACTTGACAGATGACAGGGATGTACTACAGCACATCCAGCTTGCCCTTTGAGCGCCTACAGTGGGCTTTGCTTTTCTTTAAAGAATTAAAATGCATCTATCCATCTGAGCTAGATCCAAAGCCCAATTAGGCTAGCAGGAATTTTTCTCCTGACTTCAAAACGGGGGTTAATTAAACCCCATGTCATTACCAGTAGTCCTAGCATTACAAATTGAGGTAGCAAAGATAGGAAGACTGTATTTACAATTCAGTAAGGGATGTAACAAGACACATGTGTTCTGCCAAAGACTTTAGAGGAAGCAAAATGAATACGTCTGCCTGCACACAATACAGAAATGGAAGCAGAACAACTGCAGCCCAGAATACGATCACATTCATATTGTTAGCAGTGTGGTAACTCTATTTCAGTAACAACTCTTTTTCTCCAAAGGACGTCATAAACTCAAAGCTCCCCAGTCTTCTGATAGCACAAACACACCCCAGCAGGAACCAGAATAAGCGACACATTGTAGGAAAAGGTCACCATTCTTTAGCACCTTAAACAACACCTGGGGCAACACCTTCCTCACCTTCCTGTGAGATTTGGTTATCGCTTCTAGTAGTGACAAGCCACACCAGGGCAATTACAGTAAATCCACAAACAAGTCGCAGTCTGGGATGTTCCCTTCAGATTCCCGGCCAGACCACAGAGAACAACAGAGAAGAAATTAGCTCAGCCTGGTCCTGTTGCAGGCTTTGCCCCGGATCAAACGCATCTCTTCCCAGGCATGATTTTACGAGCGCAGGCAGCGCTCCTCGTGCAGATACCAGCCGTAACCATAACTGCATACTGCACACCTAGTGCCCATACTTTGGCCCAGACAAGTCCCCTCAACACCTCGAGCCATGATAGGGATCCTCTTGGTTCCCAAATGTGCGGGATGGTGTAAATACCACGTAGCGAGCCCAAAACATCTCATTGCCCAGGAGCTACCCACACACAACCCTGCAGGCTCAGCTCCATCACCTAGATCTCAGACAAGGTTTCCACAGCCGAGCTTCTGGCAGTACGCACCAATTTCAGAGATCTGCTTCTCAAGAGTCCATTGAGGTGTTTGCAGTCAAGAACTCCTCACCCTCATCGCTCCTAGGGCAATTGCATTGCCAGGGACCACTTGCCTTGCACAGAAGGAAAACCAAGCTCTTGGCATGGCTGACAGCATCGCAACAGTCAGCAATGCTGCATTTACTGCCCAAGCACCATCCAAGGGGCATTGCCTTCCAGACAATGGGAAGGAATGGGGTAAATCCTTCATGCTACTACCCAGCAGCTTCTGCTTAGCTGAAGTTCAAACTTTTATTGACAGCCCTATTCCCAAAAGTTTGCAAGCTAAAGGCAGAGGTCAGTAGAAGGGCAACAACCAAGCTCCAAGATGCTACCACATTTTCAATCACTGTCCCATGCACTAGATGGGGAAAAAACCCAATTGAACAAGAACAACAAAAAACCCCCAACAACCCATAAAACTTTGCCCCCTCCTTCTCAGGAACAACAGGTTTCCTGGGAGAAGTAATAGGAGGCTTCCCTCAAGGAGGCAGAAAGGAAGGTGAACCTGAAGGATTGATATGAAACGCTGTTGGCTGATTAAGATTCAAAATGATTGCGATGTTAGGCTCAAGGAGGGTAGCAATTAGTATTTCAAGCAAGGACAGGAATTGAGCTGACGTGAGTTCTTCATTGGTTTCCCTCCCCACCTCCACATAGCATGTCTGATATGCTCTCATCATATCTCACGTCCTTAATGCCCTGTGCATGCAACTTTCAAATCTCTGCAGCCTATAATTAAGAGATACTGTCACATCTTTCTGTTCCACTAACAGAATAATGGTTTTCCTGAGTAGAGGCTAAGCTGAGAAGCTTGTTTTCAAAGCAGGAGACCATTATCCTTGGACAATGTTCTGTGCCAGTGACTGTGCCTCATTATACCAAATGTTTAAGCTGCACGTGGGGGAGTCGGCTGGAAACCCTGGCCGCTGGGAAGGGAAAGTTGAGCGGTTTTACCTTCTGGACTCCAGTTCAGATTCAGGATAGTGTCCTGTGGCACAAGTTACACACTGCAGGCAGTGCCAGCTTGCCCTGCATGGACCATCTCAGCAGACATCGAGACAGGAGGACACACAGCCGTCCTCTGAGCCTAGCCAGGGGAGGAGAGGTCCGGCAAAGGAGCCTGCCGGGGTGCAGGCTTGTCAATAGATAACACGGCACGGGTGCACCACTATCTCATGGCAACCCAGCAGAAGGCTGGAGGGGAAACTGAGCGACCTGTTCGCTTGGCCCTTGTCCTGCTGCGTGTCGGTCCCCAGCAGCGACTGCTGTTGCCTGCAGCCGCTCACTAACGGACTTCAACCACAAGCCCTTTCCGAACAGCCCGACAGCAAACAACAGCCTGCTTCCCACCCGCACCGTCCACTGCCGCTCTGTATTAGTTTCCTTGGGGAAGCCAATGAGGCTCATCCAGCTCTGAACAATTACACGGGCTCCATTTGGTATAACGAGGCAATTAGCTCCATGAGGAATGCAGAGACATTTGTTTTTGGTTTTTAGCACTGCCCCTGTAAATGCAGACCTCATCATATCTCTCTCTGATCAGGCTCTTTCTGCTTCTCTCTGTTTTATTCCCATTCTTTCTTCTCCTTTTCACCTGGTCTATCCACATGGACCATGAAGGTCTCTTGAAAGGTAGGACCACGTGCTGCCAGAAGTCCGGCACATTTAGCTTTTTTTTTTTTTATTTCTAGCTATTTATTTCTTTATAGCTGAAACTATACCTTCCCCTCCCTGTTCCTGTGTACCTGCCTCCACCTAACACATTAAACAAGATCCCTCTAACTCCTGCTGGCATCAGGGCTGGGGAGGGGTGGGGGGTGGTACCCCCATGTCCAGCGAGTTGCATCTTGCTTGGAAATGCTCTGTGGGCTGGGGGCACCCCTGAGCACCAGCCAGGCCCCCCCCAGCCCCATGCTCAAGCTGATCCCTCCTGGTGCAGCAGGACCAGCCAAGGGTTGGAGCTGGGGGTGATGCCCTTGTGCATTCAGCGCCCTGCTGCCGGACACCCAGGGAATGGTGGCAAGGGACACAAGCAAAAANNNAGGAGAAAGAGACAAAAAAAAAAAAAAAAAAAAAAAAATGCTAGATCCTCAACAATCTGCCCAACTCTTTGTCTCAGTCCTGAAAATCCTCCCTCCAGCTCAAGCCTCTCCCTCTTCTCAATGATTTATGCAACTCAGGACAACATTTCCCAAATGGTTTTCATCTGGGTGCTCTGGTGCTCTAATGCACACATCAGCAAACCCCACAGAAATCCATTTTAACAGGGTTATATTGCATCAAGATGCTGATGAATATCTGCTTCGCCCTCCTAATGCACTAACAGGATAAATAGTACTGGAGAGAGGTAAAACCAGGGGGCAGGTTCAGGAAACACATTGCTGGGGTGTTGGTGCTGCAACCCCCCCCCTTAGGGAAAATCTGGCTTTAGATTCAGCTTTAACCAAACCCCAAACCATGGGAAAGGATATTGCAAATAAAGGGATCTGGGTTTTGCCACTCTCTACTTGGCATTTATTGGGCTTTCTAACTGGCAGTCCTGCTTGCAGACTGAATTCTCTTCCTCCTCCCCACCCCCCCCAGAAAGAAGCTGCTTTCAAAGCTAACAAGTTATTTTTTATTGTGATGCCAAGTTAACACAAGGCCTCAAATATTGGGTTTGTATTATCGCTTAATTCACAAAGTGCTGATATAAGGAAAGACATTAGAAAGCTGCTGGTTGTGATACCAAATTCCTCTCCCACTGTAGAGAGCTGATGCCATTAATTAAATGGCGTGAGAGAGATTTAATGCCTTCCCCAGCCAAAGAGCATTTTTTCCCCTGGCCCAAGCAAAGTGTTTCTTGTGCCTTCATGGGAGGCAAACACCTTGGTGTGGACACCGACTATCAAGGGCTGGAATCAAAGCCCAGTGCTTTTAGCAATTTTAAGAAAAATAAAGGAACAGAGTAGAGTGCCATGTGGGGCAGGGAGTCTGATGAGTCTCTAGCTAAAAAGACAGGAATGGAGGTGCAAGAACAAGTGTCTAAGGTACATATGTGATACCGTTAGGAATATTACAGGATTTGCATGCTGGACATAAGATCAAACATGAACTAAAGACTAGTTGATATGAAAATTAATTTTTATATATAGCAATCCACTCATCCTCCACGCAATGTTATCTGTATTTATGAGCCCTTGCCCTCCAGAGAGAAAAGAGCTTTACCCTGTTTTTGGTTTTTTTTTTTTTTGTTAAAAGGGTTTCTTTAAAGGATTGTTTTTTTCCTGTGGGTCAGACCATTTATTTTTCAGTGACCTGGCTTAATCTTTCCAGTGAAAAAAAAAGAAAAGGATAAAGAATTGAGCAAACAAGCTTAGATGCTCAGAAATAAGCTTGAAAATGTAAATTCCCATGAGTTTTGGAAGCTGCACAGAACTTGGCATCCTGTACATGCCCCCTCGCAGTGCTTTGAGAGTGCTTCCCATTGCATGTAGCTACCTAAACAGCTGAGTGTGGTTTCTGCAAGGAAATCTGGAAACAAACCTCACTAAACCAGGTTACACTGAGGTTGGCTAAAACGCCGAGAGAAAGAAAGAGCATAAGCAGTGACAAGGAAAGGATATTTATAACGTACATCCAGTTGGACTGATCTAAGCATCGCTTGTAATATAGGTTTAAAAAAATTGCTTTCTAAAAAAGAAAAAGCATGAAGGCTGGGCGTGCAGAAATACCAACCACAGCAGCAATTGCACAGGCAGCTGTGGGACGGTCTCCCCACCTTCACGTACGTGTCAGACACATCACGACTTGCTGTCTGCAGTCAGAGCACCTCACATTTGCGGTCTCTGGTCAGTATATTTGCACACTGGATTTATCTTTGAATATCCAGACCTTGGGTGAAGGTTGTGAGCCCCATTCTCAACCCTTACTGTGTCTGTCTGTCTTCTGCTACCCAGCGATGAAGACAACAAACCCCTGCCAAACAGCCAGACCTCCTTGGACGGCACGATAAAGCAGCAGGAGAGTGACGATAGCTTGGTGGACTACGGAGAGGGGGGCGAAGGGCAGTTTAACGAGGACGGCTCCTTTATCGGCCAGTACACGGTGAAGAAGGACAAAGAAGAGACCGAAGGCAACGAGAGCTCGGAAGCCACCTCCCCAGTCAATGCTATCTACTCGTTGGCATAGCGCAATGCACTGAAACCACAAACAGCCTGAGGTGTTTGTAGTGGATGGGGGTTAAACAACAGCCGCCGCCGCCACTACCTCCAACAGAAACGTGTGAATGAAACCAACCAACAATGACNGAGCACCGGTGGGTGGTTATGGTCTCGTCCCCGCAGCACTGAAGCTGGACGCAGCGTTTGGATGTGCTTCAAGGGGTGCAGGAGGGTGTGGGGCAGTGAAGGGCACGAATCACTGCAATTAGCTGAATATGCATATACATATGATGTAGGTAACCTGTCATCTGCATTTCTGTAGACTTCAGATGATTTTTTTGGAAGATCTGGGATGTGGAACACCAGCCCTTGCTCTTGGTGAGAGCACTTTGATAGCAGCTTGTTTGACCAGTGTCTAGTTTTAATTTTATTATTACTACAAAAGCATCTAACAATCCCAAAGGAAAGCAGAGCCCAGCGAGATAGGCACTGTACAAATACTTACTAAAACGTCTTTGTTCACTGTCCAAACAAAGAATGCTTGAAAATGAAAGAAAAGAGAGGAAAAAAAAGAGGGGGGGGGAATAATTTTGGGAAGAGGGGTGAGCGGGGCCTGGGCAGAGTAGCAGGAGCAACATAAACACATGAAAGGAGGCAAGTGGTGGATCTTTGGGTAAGGACACCACGGCACTGCATTCCTGAGCTGCCCATCCCCACGGCAGCATCTTGCCCATAGCCTCCCCCAGACTTGTCAGCGCCACAAACCTCCTTCCCGAAAGATCAAGCAGCACCTATGCAGGGAAGAGCAGGTCCCCTACAGCTTCCCTTGGCACTGTAACCCACACCAGTGCCGAGGCTCTGCTGTTCATCCCCCCCTGCAAAGCCCATGGGGAGGTCACCCCCCACCCCCACGGGGCTCCGGAGCATCCTCAGGCCAGGAGGTTGCAGAAGAGCTTGTGGGATTCGTGGAAGGACAGTCAGGTGCCGCTCACGCTCCGAGTCCAGGATAACAGCATTGCTTGCCTGGGTAATAGCAGGCCAACCATTTTTTGGTTTAGTCTTTGCTTTGTAAGAATCTGGGGGGAAACTGCCCCCAGACCACGCCTGCTTTCTTTTAAAGGCAACTCCATAAATCCTATGTAGCAAGAGGGAGTGGAAGCAGGACCAGTATTAACACAGGATGAGGGGACCAGAAATCACTTACTTTTAAAAGAATCAAAGGCACCCGGTCAGGATGAGAAGCACCCGCCGGGATCAGGCGGAGGACCCCCTGCTGTTGACCTGCACCACAGCTCCCCATCAGCAGCCTGAAGGGTTCAGGGATGTGCATCCCTCGGGAGACACACGGCAGGAGTGCAGGACCCGAGGTCCACATCTCCCCCCGGGCACCGGGGATGAGCCAGATCGATGGTGTTTTCCACAAAACTCTCCTCCTCATTTCTGACAGTGGCCTTTCCCCCCCGCCCCCATCAATCCGCCTGAGCGAGACCCTTCCACGAGCCAGCGCCTGCACCACGGGACTCCCCTCCGCTGTCTTATTTACATATCAAGACAACACGCGATTTCAGTTAACCCGTTAACGCACTGTAACAACGCGTCTCGGATAGGAGTGCTCCTTCACATGCCTTACACAGCTTCGAACTTCCCATGAAGTTTAATAAACTGATACTATTCCCCCACCGCTTACGCGCCCCTAACGCGATGGTCTTCGATCTGCCAGACCAGTAGGAGTAGGACGCCTGGGCAGCTCTCCCGGCTGAGACAGCATGGATCCTTGTAGAAGGTAGAGTTTTATAACCGGCCGTCCTTAGCGGCCGATGCCATGTGTATTCTCCCACTTCCTGCACTTTTGAAACCAAAGGTACCNGGGTGTTTGTAGGGGAGGGGGGTAAAACAACAGCCGCCGCCGCCACTACCTCCAACAGAAACGTGGAATGAAACCAACCAACAATGACAAAAAAAAAAGAAAAATAGAAAAAAAATAGAAAAAAATCCAAGCAAACAGGCAGACCAGGTGGCTGCCAATGCCATCTTATCCTTAGCAAACAAGCGAACGGCAAGGACTCGTGGGGCGCGGATGGGTTGTAGCTGTAGCTGAAACCTGGGCTGAGCCAGAGGGGCTGGAGGAGGAGCGGGATGCTCGAGCTGCACCCCAGCTTCGGGGCTGACCCAGCGCCCAGAGCCAGCCCGGTGGGGGCCACGATGGGCTCAGCTGCCCAGGCTCCCCAAGGCCCTTTTTGTTCTTTTGGGAGGGNCAGGCCAGGAGGTTGCAGAAGAGCTTGTGGGATTCGTGGAAGGACAGTCAGGTGCCGCTCACGCTCCGAGTCCAGGATAACAGCATTGCTTGCCTGGGTAATAGCAGGCCAACCATTTTTTGGTTTAGTCTTTGCTTTGTAAGAATCTGGGGGGAAACTGCCCCCAGACCACGCCTGCTTTCTTTTAAAGGCAACTCCATAAATCCTATGTAGCAAGAGGGAGTGGAAGCAGGACCAGTATTAACACAGGATGAGGGGACCAGAAATCACTTACTTTTAAAAGAATCAAAGGCACCCGGTCAGGATGAGAAGCACCCGCCGGGATCAGGCGGAGGACCCCCTGCTGTTGACCTGCACCACAGCTCCCCATCAGCAGCCTGAAGGGTTCAGGGATGTGCATCCCTCGGGAGACACACGGCAGGAGTGCAGGACCCGAGGTCCACATCTCCCCCCGGGCACCGGGGATGAGCCAGATCGATGGTGTTTTCCACAAAACTCTCCTCCTCATTTCTGACAGTGGCCTTTCCCCCCCGCCCCCATCAATCCGCCTGAGCGAGACCCTTCCACGAGCCAGCGCCTGCACCACGGGACTCCCCTCCGCTGTCTTATTTACATATCAAGACAACACGCGATTTCAGTTAACCCGTTAACGCACTGTAACAACGCGTCTCGGATAGGAGTGCTCCTTCACATGCCTTACACAGCTTCGAACTTCCCATGAAGTTTAATAAACTGATACTATTCCCCCACCGCTTACGCGCCCCTAACGCGATGGTCTTCGATCTGCCAGACCAGTAGGAGTAGGACGCCTGGGCAGCTCTCCCGGCTGAGACAGCATGGATCCTTGTAGAAGGTAGAGTTTTATAACCGGCCGTCCTTAGCGGCCGATGCCATGTGTATTCTCCCACTTCCTGCACTTTTGAAACCAAAGGTACCTTCGCTGAGAGAGATTGGATTTCTTCGGACCGTTTCACAGACGGTGAATGATGTTAGGATGGATTTTTCTTTCATTTCTTTTTCTAAGGAGGATGTTTTCGTTCAGCATAATGGATTAAATGCAATAGGATTAATGCAATTATTCTTTTAGCTTTCAAGCTGGTTTGCTATGAAGACATACTGCTAACAAGAATACTTCTACTAATATGGATTGTTGAGATGGACTTTGCCACATTCTTTAAGCTGCTAATGGCACAACTATCCTGTGCTTCGGGGAAGAGCCCGGACCCGCTCAGCACCCGCTGCTGGATCACACAGAGAAAACAGGAGAACGCTGGACGCAAACCAAACAGCAAAAGGAGCTACGCGCACCGTATGAGCCAAGGAGGGTTTAGGCTGGTGTTAAGAGGCAGAACCCCCTCCTAGAGCTGGGGGAGCTCCTGCTACCCCAGGGCAGCGCAGGGGTGTCCCCTCTCCACCGCACTGGAACCCATCTGCCAGGGTCCTCCATCTCACGGAGATGGAGCCACACGCCTTGCTCTGCTGCCCTCACTGTAAATGCATTCATGCAACAAGCCTATTTCTACCGCTGCCACTCGCCACTGACCCGGTTTAAGGAGAGCATCTCCCAGGACATGCATTTGGTTTTTAAGCAAACACACGAGGCCAAACGTAATGCAGCCCTTGGTCACAAGGATAATCACTTCCCAAGCCTACGGCTGCCCTTACAACGTTGAGTTTGCGTAACTTCTTGCTCAAGCGCCAGTGGAAATGAGAGAAAGAACCTACAGCCTCCAGTGCGGAAAAGCCTCTGCCGCTGGAGCTGGGCATCTTCATTCACACCCAGCACACCAGATCCTCACCGCTTTGTGGACCAACCGCTAACGGGGACCACAAGACCCTTGGCTACCACACAACACCCCCAAACCTCAAGAAAATTGGTCAGGAATTACTGGAAGCAGGGCGGTCCGTGTCATGTATCTGTATTACGTGCCATTTGTATTAAAGCCTGTATTTCTGTCCTGTCATGAACCCCCATTTTACTGAGCAAACCTCTTCGCATCCATGTGGAAATGGAGAAGCGTTTCACCCTGTAGCTTTGCAGCACGTGCCTCGGCTAAGCGGGGAGGGAAGGGGCTGGACTCAGCCCAGCCAGACCTGTCCTGGCCCCAAAAAGTCTCACAAAACCATTTCGAGTTCTACCACCTCCTTACTTCAAGTAACCAGAAAAGGAAGGAGATGTCTGCAGAGGGCCCGGTGGACAAACAGCTCGGTGTAAGTTACTCATAGCCTTGTATTAGCTTGGTGTAAAAATGACTCAAAAAATTATAAGGTATAGTAAAAATTTCCACGTTTCTTTGAAACTTCCCCTAGAGTTTTGGAGCCCAAGGAAAATTCTCACCAAGTACAAAACTCACCCTGAGCTTAGCAGTTTTTACTCCCTTTAATAAAGGTTTGGTAGATGTTTACACACGCAGTTACTGCGTTGCGGGAGAGACCAAAACCACCGCGGCTCTGACGGGGTGACCCCACGCCACC
>VXBL01000350.1:64342-122706 GCA_013400195.1 Aramus guarauna | reverse complement strand
AGTTTCCTTTGCTGCCCTGCTAGACTCTTCTGTTAGTCCTTGGCTTATCTAGGCAAAGCCGTACAAGCCCTGGGCCAAGGCTGGCAGCAATAAGCACTGTGGATGCTTCGTTTTTAGAAGCATCTTCCAACAGCCAGGTGCAGAGCTCAGCACAGCACAGGACCATGCTGAGATGTGAAAGCAGCAGCCAGGGTGGTGGGACAGGAGCAAACCCTCCAGCACAGCCCCCACCCCCCCAGCTTGTCTCAGCACGGCCGTTCTGCGGGCTCAGGGTGGGGGGACTGTTCCCAAAGCTCGTGCAAGCTCCGTGCAACACAGCACGAGAGGTTCACGAGAGGTTGTGGAAAAGGTCTGGGTCTTCACCCCTGGAGCACCTGAGCAGGCTGCGGGGCTGAGCTGGCACAAGCAGGGCAGCTCTCCCACCGGTATTTTTACAGCCCCCCCCCGGCTCTGGGTGCTCTGACATCTCCCACCCACAGCCAGGAGATCTGAGCCCCAGGAGATGCTTCGCTCATTAAAACCTGGTAGAGGCTGAAACACGGGAGCACCTCAAAGTGCCAGGACAAGCCCATCCAAAGGATCCCGGGTGAATNAGCAAGGCCTCAGTGCAAGCAATGGCATCCAGGTGGGGAAACTGAGGCACGGAGGAGCAACAGTTGCTCAAGGAGCAAGCCCTGCGCGTGGCTCCCCAGGGCTGCCCGGTTACCTGGACATACTCATGTTGCTGGCTTGGCACGTTTGAGGCACGCTGAGCTGGCAAACAGCAGCTCTGCATCCTTGCCCGTGCCAGTCACAGCACGAACACCTTTCGGAAGCGCACGGCATAAGCTGGAGGTGAAGCCCCCGTGGCCCAGCAATGGTATGGGAGGGAGCAGCACCTCCCCGCTCCTGACCTGCGCGTCCTGGAAGCCGAGCAGTGAGTGCTGCCTCCTCCGGGGACCAATCCTGCACTCCCCAGCCTTTCCCGGCCCCAAGGCTCTGAAGTGCTCTTAACAGAGGCTCCCTGGTGCAAAGCCTTGACAAGAAGGGGCTGAAGGAAGGGAGAAAAAACAGCAGAGCCTATTTAGCTAATGAAGATGTAATTGCTGCGGCCCTTGCTAATAGGATGGAAGTATTAATGCTTCCTGCTCCAGTGCTGCAGCGGGGGCTTTGTCTGCCCCCTCCCCACCACTGGAACAGCAGTGAGGAACAAAAAAAAACCAAAACAACAACAACAACAAAAAAAAAGTACCTTTTGCCCAGCATAGGAGAGTTCCCCGACCGGGGCGATGGAGGAACCAGCCACCCCCCAGTCCCTGCCTCAAGGATGGACAAAGAAGGAATTGCACTTCGCCCTTACACAGAAATATAAACTAGTTGGAACCCAGGGACCCCTCCAGTACCCCAAAGCCACCACTGCCCACAGGCACAGGAACCCAAGGGGCCCAAGGTCTCAGCCTTGCCAAAAGCTGTGCAGGCGGCTGCTTCCATCATTCCCATAGGACACACGGCATTTTTATCATCCAGGAGCGAGCGACAACGGACCCATCCTCATCCTTGCAATCGATGCAGAGGAAGACACGCACGCATTAGCACTCGTCCCTTTTTATGGCACGATAATGACACCCATATCTTCCCTGACCTCTGCCCGCCTGGTGGGGCGGCAGGACTGGATCGATACCGGCAGACTGCCTCCAATTACCCTCCTCCTCCTCCTCCAGCCTATTGCCCATTACCGTAGCTAAGAGCCATCCACTGTCGGCACTGGGAATATCCAAGAGAGCCCTTACAGAGCTGCTTCCTCCCCCAGCTGCTATCGCCATGCTCGCGGTACATGTCTACACAAGTGGAACACCCGAGAGGTCACCGATGCCCGTGTCTCCTGCAGAGAGACCCTCGGAGAGCTGCTGATAGCAGAGACGTGGAGGAGAGGGGGCAGGTCCCCCTCCTTCCACTGGGGATGGGGCTCGTCACCGCTCTTGGGTTTCCCTCCATTAGTCCTTTTGGTAGGGGTCAGGATCCAACCCTGTTCTTCCTTTGTCCAGCAAAACCGCCTGCTATCCCGGTGAGGGCTGTGGGAAGGGCTGTGCCCCGTTTCTCCCAGTCTCACCCCAAAAGGGCAGTGGGAAGCAGACAACAGAGCAAGCTGGGCAAGGGAGAAGGGACCAGCAACGGGCTCCGCTCCATCACAGGCACCCTCCTGCCTGCACCCATTTGCTGGAGGAGTCTGGACCACTGGAGCTTTGTCAATCAATAGAGATACTAATGCCTTAATTACTCCTCTGTAATTGCAGGCCATTAACCTGTGGACAGCCCCACTGATCTACTTACATCATTAACAGGTCTGGGCTGGAGCTGGGAGTGATGGGGAGGGCAGGGTGGTCCCTGCCACGGCAGCAACCTGCCCCCCGGAAAAACCCCACACCACGGGGGTCTTCTGCACCTCAGCTCGCTCAGCAGGGATGGGATCGGCAGCATCCCTTTCCTCCAAACCTCAGTGCCTGCAGGGTGTCACAGAGGAGGTCCTGGAGCATCCCCGTCACATCTCATAGCATCACTCCACCCAGACAGGCCACCCAGAAAACGGCAAAGATCTCATGGCTGCAAATATTCACCGGGAAGGGCTCTGGGTGCAGCCTCGTGGGGGGCACAGCTACTGTTTGCAGAGCACTGCCAATGCAGGCAAGCCCAGCCCTAAGCCCCTTGGACCGCAGCAACAGCCAAAGGTGGCTCCTGCACACCCAAAAAACCCAAAGCTGACCCCACTGCCACCCCCACCCCCCCGGCTTCATGCCGGGCAGCGCACAGAGCCACCCCCTCGGGCACGCACCGCTAACCCAGCTGCGAGGAAACCCCGTCCTCCCCGGTGCGGGTCGGGCACCACCTACCACAGCTGCACTCGGCTCGATGGAGCTTCCCAAAATTTTGCCATAAAGCAATCTCCCCAGCACGCGTATAAACCTGGTTGTGTGTGTGTATACAGATATACGCACATTTAACCACGGGGGTGTGCACATGCACAGAAACACGCACATGCTGCAAGACGTGGGTGTCCCTGCCGAGACACCCCCCCAGCTGGGGCGAATCTCTGTCCTGCTGCCACCCCACAGCCGGGGCTCAGCCCCCCGGGCCCACACCTGCTCCGGCCCCAGGGACAGGGTGAGCCAGCAGGATCGGTGCAGCCGAGGGGCTTCTGCTGGGGACTGGGGGGAGCAGCAGCCAGGGAGGCTGAGGAAGGGCATGAATTATGCATGATGCTGCAAGTCGCTCTGCCTCCCTGACTGGTCCTTGGACTGTGGCAAGTGAGGTAAAGGCAGAGGAAAAAAAAAAAAAAAAAAATACCCTCTCCAGGGACCGGCGTGGTGGTTGGCAGCGAGCGAGGGAGCGCGCACGCAAGGAGGGAGGAGAGGGAGGAGCACATCCTAATGCAGAGATGCTGCAGTGGCTTTGGGCACACACATCCACACTCGGGCAGGCACCAGCCAAGCGCTGCCTCGCAGCCGAGCCTCCGGCAACGGCGGGGCCCCGCGGGCCCCCGGCTCATGCACACGCATCCACCCCGCACAAGGTAAGCGCCTTCGCCCTCCTTCCCCCGTGCGCGAGGGAGGAAAGAGGCTCCGGGTTTCAGGGCACCATTCCCCACTGGAGCCAACTCGCAGGCGCGCTCGGCTTTGCTCCGGCGAGAGGGAACCTGCCAGATCCCGCTCGCCTCCGGCAGGGATGGGGAGGCGAGAGCAAGGGGTTGGTTTGGGCATTTCTCGGCGGGTGATGGCTTTGCAGGCGATGCAGGCTCTGCCTGCGCTGGAGAGGAGCCGGGGGTGGAGTTGGGAGGAATGGAGGGGGCTACGGCTGTGGCACTTGTGGCAGGGGCTGAGCACCCGAGGTCACCACGGCTGTCAGCAGAAATGTCTCTTACGGGATAAGGCTGGGAATATTTATTAGTATTATTATTTCTGTTACGCTTTTCCTGGTGCATTCTGGCTAGGAGCACTCAGAGCCTGCTGGCAGGGTCAGGCATCTTCAGCGTGGTACCTGGGAGGGGCGGGGGGCTCGCACAGCTTTTGCTGCACAAAACTATTTCAGCATCTCCAGCACGGGCTGGCAGAGCCCAAGAGACCCGAGTTCCCTCTCCAGGGAGGGAGGACAAGGAAGACCACGGTCTCCTAAGTCCCTTACCTATGCACCCCCGCAAGCGGGGTGGGAGATGGGGCCGCTCCGGGCACACGGGGGGATTTCTGTGTCTGAGGCTGGTTGGGGCTTCGCAGCGTGTCAGGGAAGCTCAGGGCAGCGGGGAGCCAGAGGGGCTCCGTGCAAAGTCACGGACAAGAACTCGCCCAGCCCAGGCCTGCACAGGGCAGGCTGGGGGTGCTTCGTGGGGCTCCAGTCCCACGTCTTAAAACTTCCAGAGCTCCCTTCCTTCCTCCCTTTGCAGCTCACCCATCCTGACCCACCGACTCCCTCAGGTTTGCACCACTCCCACGAGCCTCAGAATTATTTTTCTGGCTGGACCGGGTAGTATTCATAGATTGTCATCTCTCTAAGGAAACACTAGTTGCTTTGAGGATAGGAGGCAGCAGCCTCTACATCCGAGAGCTGGGAGCAACCCAAGTCCTCCCCAGCAGCAACCCCAGCCCAAGGCTTTAGCCAGACCCTGAGAACAGCCCTTGCTCCTCCCAGGCCATCTCCAGGCATGTCCACAACAAGCTCTGAGGGTGCAAAGCTGAAGCACAGGCTCTTGCAGGAGATTTAGGGACAGGTTTGCATCCGCAGATGAACCTCTCAAGGCTGTATATTTGGTACCGAGCACACCCAACCCCAAAAGCTGCTTGCTTTGCTAATACAGGAAAGCAGGGGGACTCAAACTTTCTAGAAATAACTGTACTTTCCAGAGGTAGATTAGAATTACTCAAAGCTAAAAAAAAACCCAGAAAACAAGAGGGTCACGTCAAGCCCAGCTGCACGCTCTCCCTGGAGCACGAGCAGATTGAGACAAAGGGATGCTAACGCTCTTCTCCATCACCTGACCAATTACTATCAAACACAGCAACCACGACTTTTGTCACTCAAAATATCTGCAGAGAATTGAAGGGCCTGTGTTGTTATTTTCTCTGCAGACTTACCACAAGCAAATCACAAAAGGCAGAAAACCCAACCATGTCATTAGGGAGGCATTTCCCACGCACACACCAGGCACGGGGCACAGAGGGTCTGGCCCATGGAGCTGGGAGCCCACGTGGAGACTCGGCTCACGTGCATTAAAGCACGGCTCGGCTGTTCAGCTGCCCTGCATGCTTTATGTATGTCCAAATTATCCACGAAAAGTCATCAGCCCGACGAGAGGCAGACACCTTGTCGTGTTCCTCGTGCCTCCTCCCTTCGGCAACCCCTGCCAGCCCCAAGGTCTCCCACAGCACTTTGTCTCCTTGCAGTGACTATGCCACCACCCCAGTCTCTGAGATTTTCCCTCGAAGGTGCTGGGCACGACACAAACCCACGCAGTCACCTGGAACACATCGCATCCCGAGGGAGCCTCCCGACAGCTCCCCGGCTGAGCGGAGCTACGGCAGCCAGCGAGCCCCGGGCTCAGTGGCCACCGGGCTGGCTCCCAGCACCGGGCTGGCCCCCAGCACCATACTGACCAGCCCAGAGCACTGCCCTTCTGCTCAACACAGGGATGGGTTTTGCTCCATCTCAGGAGGATTGGGTTAACACAGCACTGCCTGGAGTTATCCTACACAGCCGGAGGCACATCTCTCCTTCCTAAATCAGTGTCGTTGCTCTATCAGCCTGGCTTTCCAGGGATGAGGAACCGCTGATGCCCAGGAAGATTTCTGGGATGGGCTGATGGCAACCCTGTAAGCTCAGGGCTCTGCAGCAATGGGGCCACGTCGCTGCACACATCCCCTTCGCGCCAGGTTAGCTTGCAGTGTTGCCATATAAACAACTACGTCACGCAGGAAAGCCCAGCATTGACCAGGGGATTTCAGAGATGCTGTTAAAGTGCAGATACACAGAAAGAGGTAAGAGGCTTCCTTAGAGGGTCCTTTAAGAGTCAAAAAACATAAGTAAAAGGGAAGAAACATTATTAAAATCTGCTGTGATAAGCTATATCAGGCTCTTTCTAGACACCTTCTGTCTTTTCCTGACACTAGACATCTTTGGGTGCTCGTGGAGCTGCAAAGAAGGAATAGGTCTTGGCAGACAAGGAAACAAAGTCCACTCTCGGGGTACACAAAAGCTCTTTCCTTCAGCCCAAAACGTTTTCTTCCCCATGACACACCCTCTGAGGTCCCGTTGCCATGACACAGGCGTAGGGTCCAGGATCTTACCGGAGGGATGTTCAACACCACCGTGAGACAAGTGTCCCAAGACCTCAGGGAGCACGAGCGGTATTCCCACCCGCAGCCGGTTGTGAAATACTGAACCCAGCCCCCGACAGCAGCCTAGGTCCTAAATTATTACATGTATTATTTATCATACAGCCTGTAGAGCTGTCAGTCCTGCACCAGAGAGCAATAAACCAGGGAGCCTACGCTGGAGGAAGGAAGAGGGATGTGTGTTTTGTGCTGGTTCTTGCTTGTTTTCATAGAGAGAGCAGCTTGGCACTAGTTGGGGACTGAATACTAAAACCACTTTAAGAAACATAGGTGAGAACATTGGACGCAGGGACAATTCCTTCCAAGGAGCAAAATAAATACACCATTGCAGGGGACAGGGAGAGGATTCTAGCACCTTCACCGAGGCCCCCTCTGCCCGGGCATACCTCCCCCCCCCAGCCCCCAGCACGGCCAGCACAAGCACCCAGCAGCAGCAAGGCGAGGGCCGAGGAGCTCCGCGGGGCTGGGGCAGGTGCCTGGTGCCACGCACGGACCCCCACCACGCCGGGAAGGCTCTGGCTGCTGGTAGGACCTAACCCAGCGACACAAACAGGGCAGCCAGCGTGACGGGCTGGTAGATGTTAGGGCTTCCCCACGTAACACATCACCTTCCCGGGGCTGCGTTAGCCAGGAGGTTTCCCCGCGTTCTGCACTTGGTTTTCCTTGCTACAGCCTCTCCGCGGGACCGGCTCCTGCCAAGTGATTTACCAGGCAGCGGAGGGGAGGGGACAGGGCCAGGCTCCATCGCAGGTAGGAGCTATTTATACCGGTGCCACATCAAAGAGTTTCTGCCGATGACGCCACGGTAACACTAACAGCAGAAAGTGGGTGGGTTTGCGAGGCTGGCAGCGCTGCGGATGTCCCGGGGTTTAGGCAGAGCTGTGCATGCTCAATGTGCGGTGTCGTGCTGTCAGAGGCAAGGCAAACCTGCAACGTGAAGCTTTATTTTGGAGTTTTATTGCGGGGAGACGATGGCAGCACGTGCAGCCAGACTTTAACTCCCTTCCCATCCCTCCCGCCAGCGCGACAGCCTGACGTTCAGCCTGTCTCGGCATCCCTGTGCCGCCCCAGACAAATAACCTGCTTTTCCTGGGCAAAGCGGTGGCAAGGCTGTGCTCGGCTGTGCTTAGAGAGCGGTTTGCAACACCGCGAATTTGCAGGGGAGCGTCCGTAAGAAGGGCCCGATATTTTGAACTTTAGCAACTGTAATCAGGGCGTTAACGAGGATTTCAGGCAGACGTCTCTCAAACACCCGTCGGCTAAACTTGAGTCACTTGTGGCCGTGTTTTCAAAGACTTTGAGCATCCTTCCAGCTGCTATCGACTCGGGCTATATCGATTGAAACACAAGTCTTCAGGGAGAGCTTAGGAGCCGCACGCCGGCAGCCTCGCTCGAACACCACGCGCGTGCCCAGCCTGGAGGCAGCGGGCAGCTCGTGGGGAAATCCCCTCCCCAGCAAAGCCTCCTCCATCCTCTCTGCCCCCCGGTCCAAAACCGGCACGGGAAGCTCTCCCGCCTGTTTTGTTGGTCTCCTTGGCTTTCTAACAGGCTGTGCTGGTCCCCACGGCATTTTCTGCTGCAGCTGCCCCGGCAGCGCTGCCCGTGCCCCCCGAGGTCTCGCCTGGAGGTGGCACGAGCCAGCTCCGGCCGCGGAGAAGCCTCCAGGTCCCACCAAACAGTTCAGTTCCAAACCCTTGGGCATTTACCGAGGGTTTATTGCAGCAGAGCTGAGGATCGCGCAGCTCAGGCTGGTTTCCCATCACCCCAGGGCACTAAGATGACTGCAGGCAGGGATGGGATCTGGCCAGTTCAGCGGGGAAAAAAAAAAGCAAAGACACTAACTACAACACTCAGATCTGAAATTTAAACTGCCCAACGCAACAGAAGAGCAGTAAAAAGTGTCTGTTCAGGCCCACTCATAACCTCGCCTGCTTTATTACGGTTAGATTTTACCACTCCAGCCCCAAACCCATCACACCCCAGCACTGCGCACACCCCCGGCCTGCGTCTCCGGTCTGAACGCGGATCCCGGCTTTGTCTGCTGCACAAAGAGGTGCGGAGCTGGGCACAAGCACGGGGGTTTGCCTGTTGGCAGGCGGCTAATCCAAAAGAAAACTCCCACTGAGACCCTCTTACAACGTGGTGCTGTGACCCATGATGTACATGAATGCACCAACCAATTATTAGGAAAAAAAAGCACTTAAAAGACACAGAGAAAACAGAGAATGCTCGAAGACCGTGCCTGAATGCAGCTGTCCTGCTGGGATCACATCAGAGAGCCCTGCCTGCTCCTTCTGCCAGGGTGAGGAGGACGAGACCGGCCCATTTTGTCCCCAGGTGAAGCTGAACCTCTCCGGGCCGATAGCAGGAGTTGCTTTTAGGCACCAGGACTGCCCCGCCTCTGGCACACCACACGCGTGTCCCTGTAACGCCCCATAGAACCCCCCCGGAGAGGTGCAGCCCGAAAGCATCGGCTCTTCTCCCAGCGCTTTGCTCAAACGTGGGTCCATCTAACATAGAAAAACTGATGCAGAAGGCATGAGCGTGGTGGCCCGGTCCCTGTCCGGCAGCACAGGGCTCTCCCCAGTCACACCAATGATGCGTTTGCTGAAGCAGGGATCCCCGTGTCCCGCAGGCAGGGCTTTCCCTCCCCTCACAGGGATTTTTCTCCCATCTTTTCCAGGATATCGGATGATCTGGGCTGCCCCCTCTCCCTACACCCGCACGCCGCTCTGAGCCGTTCCCCTCCCTTCACCCACCTCGGGAGGAAAGAGCAGGAGCTGCTGATCAAATATTGATCCTTATCAAACCAGTTCCGGTACAATTAAATTAATCAGTGATTGCCAAGACACAGCAGCGCAGCCAAGGGCTGGGGCAGGGTGAGAGCACCCGTCCCGGCACGGCCCCTCCCCAGTTGGTCTCCCAGCCCGGGGAAGGGGATCCCCAGAGTCTTTTCTCCCCGGGGCAATTAAATAAAACAAACCCAGCAACACTGGAGTCACCACTGACCATTCCCCAGTGCCACGTGGCCCCCCACACACACACGTGTGTGAGCACAGACAAGCACACGTGTGGGTACCCCACGTGTTGAGATGTACCCGTACCGGCCAGCTGACTTGCCCCGAATGCCGTACAGCCGTGGGCTGGTTTAGGCTCCGCCGTTCACACGTGAGGCTCTGCCCCCCACCCATTTCACACCCCAAATCCTGCAGCCTGCTGCACTCTCTGAAACAATCGATTAGGGCCCGTGCACACACGCACCTTGGGCCCTGGCCCACCAGGTTTGCTCTGCACTGGGGAGCACAACGCATCCCTCCGGATGCTCCGTGTCAAAGGGAGAAGCACGTTAGTTTCCATGGATATGGTGATTCAGAATCGTTCCAGATGTAAATTGGTTTGCAGTGCACTGCCAGGAGACCTGCAGCATTCCTGCCCAGCCCCGCAAGGCAGGGCCACGCACCCAGCGCCTTCAGCAGAAAGCCGCTGGACCAGAGCCAGACAAACAAAACCCCATCCCAGAGATTCGGGGATGCCCTGGCAAATGCAACTAACTTTTCTTTTAGCAGCAAGCAAAGCAGGTTTGCAGGGTGCACTACCCCCAGATCGGCATTTTGCCGCTTGACTTCCTTTCTAGCAGCACCTTTATTTCAGCCAGCAGCCCCCCGAGGCAGGCAGGGTGCTGGAGGCTCTTGCTCAGGAGGGGACAGGGACACGGGCCATGCTGGGGGTTAAGACCACAGCACAACTGGGGCACCCAAACTGGCAGCAGCCACCAAGCCCACAAGACAGCAGCACAAACCAGTCAGAGCTACAGCAAACCAGAGCAAACTCCCAGTGCCAGCGTGCAGCGATAGCAGCCCAGAGGGAGCTCAGACCACCCCTCCCGGCCATGCTAATGGGTAACCCCCAACACCCATCCCCTCCTGACAGGGTCCTGCCATGCTGCAGCTCCCCACCCTCCTCCGGATGCTTGAATACCCCCAAATCAAACGTCCTCCATCTCTTCTTCCCCCCCTTACCTCTCTCCATCACACTCTCCAGTCCGCACTGAGCAGGGAGGGCAGAACCCAGCCCTGCCTGCAATTATACTAACGAGGGCTGATTGTAATTGCCAACACCCGGGGCAGGGGGCCAGGGCAGCATTGCTGGGTTTTGGGTCAGCCTGGCCTGTGAACGCCCCTTGCTCCCTGCTTGGTGGCTCTGCTCCCGTCCTGGGGCTCAGCCCCTCTGGCCCATCTCCCGTGTCCCCGAGCCGGGCTGCTGACCGTCACGGCCATCGCACCGCACGGCCCCTGCCTGCCTGGCCCACGTGCCAAAGCAGCAGCGAGGGCAGGCTCACCGGGCAGACCAACGGGCTGGAAACATCTGCTTTAATCCACCCCACCTGGGCGTGAGCCCGGGGTCCGCAGGTGCCTCCGTCACCCAGCACCGCAGCAAAGCCCCCGCGCGGGCAGGATGCGCCGTGCTGGGCACTGCAGAGCTCATCCCCCCTTTGTGCTAACGCCTCGGCCCATCGGTGATACCAAATGCATCCGGACAGGAAAGCCTCGGCTCCAGCTCCGGCTGCGGGTGGCATCGCCGCGGCCCGGCGGGGAGCTGCCGGCAGGGAAGGAGGCCGGGCTGTGAGCACCATCTGCTCCCGCAGCCTCGGGCTGGAGGTTCTGAGCCGCCTGCACCAGCCACAGCTCCTCCTGCGCGAGCACAGCCGGGGGAGAGCTCTCCTCCTCCAGGTCCCCACTCTGCCCCCTCCCTCTGTCTTGTTGTCCGGCTCCTCGGGGAAATATCGGGGCGCAAACGGGGAACCTGGAGCAGGTGAATGCACCCATCGCACGGTCCCTGCAGCGGTGACAGCAGCCGTCCCGCAGGCTCTGGGTGAGGGTGACAGGGTGGCACAGGGACAGCCGGGTGTAGCTGGCGGTTGGGAAAGCAGCTGATGCTGCTCCTCTGCCTCCGCTTGCAGAGCAGCAGAGAAGGGCTCTGCCTTCCAAAGCTGTGTGAGGGCAGAGACTCCAACCCGCCCGGGCAGGACGGGGGGGCACGCAGGACCCCCCTGGTATTGCCAGAAGTGTTTCTGGGACACATCTCTGCAGGAGCTGGGGACAGGTATCAAAGCGAGCAGGCAGAGCCCACAGCACTTCTCTGCACCAGGTCCTGACCCAGGCCGGGGAGGGCTCTGTCACGGGGTGACTGACGAGCCAGGGACGGCTGAACTCTGCTGCAGGGCTCTGCACCCCTCTGAGGGTGCTTTTGGTCTTCATTTGGAGACTTGACTGCTTAGCATGGCTTTTGGGTGGCCCAGGATTTCTGCAGCTGCTGCAGGCCCTGGAGCCACCAACAGATCCGAACCCAAAAAAAGCTCAGGAAAGGCTTGATACAGAGTTTGCATCTAAATCAACCTCTCCTGAGCAGAGGCAGTTTTACAAGAGGACAGATACATTACAATAAAACCATTTGCAACTCATTGAAACATGCTGTTCTGGAGATGGACAAAATGTACCTAACCTTGAACAGGTTTTGCAAGCCAAAATCCAGGAAAGATCAAAAAGCGTGCCCTTTCCAGCCTTAGCAAGCATCCTTAATAAAAGGGGCACTCGCAGCACAGGGCAAATTCCTGCATCACCCACCCTCAGGAGCAATCCTTCCCTGGGGAATGCTGCAGCAGAAGGAGCTGCCCCACTTACACCCAAACGTTCATCTCATCACCTACCCACAGGAGACTGAATTGCACTCATTTATCCTGGTAATAGACTGCACTTTGCCTGTGCTGGCTAAGTCACCTCTTGTTAAAGCCCATTTCTTACCAAAAGCCATTTCTGGCCCTCTCACCCCACGCCCGGAGTCCTGCTGGAGTTGCCTCCTCCGTGTGATGCTGCTCCACAGTCAGCACTGGAGCTGGGGGTGCTGGACAAGGCAACATCTCTGCCGGAGGCTCAGGAGGACTCAGAATCTCTACAAAGCTTTTTAACTCTGCCTCCATGATAATGGATCGCTCCCAACTCCCAGGGGCTCCAAGGAAAGGGCTAATGCACGTGTTTTCAAGTGTGCCCATGCCTCCCTTGCTACTGGAAGTATTAATGACAGCATCCATTAGCAGGGATGACAGATCCTCTTTCAGTACAACAGAAGGCTCTCGAGTGACTGTCAAAATACCCTATGAAGAGGGGAAAGAACAGGTCTCTGCGGACCCTCTTCTAATTAAGGATGGAGAGCAGGCCGAAATATCAGATGCAAAGTGCACGCCCATGCTTGGGAGAAGTTCAGAGTCAGATGCAGGATCCACGGCTCGGGGTCGCAGCGTTAAGATGCCCCCAGGGTCCCAGCGCAGCCCCAGGTGCAATCGCACAGCGTCAGACCCTCAGGCACAATTCGATCGTGGCACTTAGGTGATAAGACAACCAGGAACATGCAAAACAGTATCTGAGAGGATTATTTCATCCAGTCTCTAATTGTGAACAAATACAGTGTCAGCACTGGGAGAAATGACTCTGTTACTTTCTTACGTGTTCATTTATTTGCTGTGGATCGTACCTGGAGCTCTCCCTTGTTATCATGTTTCTGATTTTTTACAAAGGATTGGGCTGAGGCTGGATTCAAAAAAGCAAACCAGCAGCATCCCCCCATTCCCCCTCCACAACAGCCTCCCTCCCCACGCCTGCAGAGCAGCAGCACCGCACGTCTCCTCCTCGGATGGGGCCCCAAGGGTTTCAGGAGCAAATACATGTCTGTGTGTGTGAGGGGGATCTTGGAGCAATGGGAGGGATGGACATAAGGAAGGAAGAAGAGAAAGCGATGGGACCACTTAGGATCAGAGCAGATGTGGGGTCGGGGTGGAAAGAGGGAAGCTGCAGAGCCGGAGCCGGCAGCAGATCTGGGGATCAAAGCCGTAGTTTACATCATAAATAATGAATCAATAACTGATTAAATCATTCAGATCAGCTTAATTTTTACAAGACACCAGCTTTGCTCAGCTGCGGGGATGGAAGCCGAAGGGGGATGCTGGCAGAAGAATTCCCACAGAAGGGCATCGCAGCTCACCCTCCTCTCCCTCCTGAGCAGATCTCAGCTCAGCCCTTGGGACCACTGCTGGTTCAGGCGATACTTCCCGGAGAGGCAGGAGGCAATTCGCTCTCGCTCAAATGCAGCATCTCTGTTTCATACAGCAGAAGGTGCAAAGTGCTGATAAAACCAGAAAGGGGCAGAGGGGCAGGAGCAGCCTGGAGGAGCCTCCAGCCCCCCAAGAGGGTGGATGGCCAACACCGCGCTCCCCGACCTCCTCACGTTGCCTGCTCCTTATTAAAAATAACAAAATCCAACTTTCCCACGCTCTTTCCTATTTGTTTTAGAAGTGAGAGGACAAGCGAACAGAAGAGAGCAAAGCTGCAGCCAGGCAGTGCCTTTGTGGGCAGCTCCCGGGGCGCAAGCCGAGGTCTCTCAGCCTCAAAAACCGGGGCGGCAGCGATGGAGCGAAGCTCTCTTACTTCAATTTGCTGTTACTGGGTGTAGGAACAGCTCCGATGCTCGCTGCTTTTCACAAACCCTGGGCACTGGAACACGCTAGTGAAGAAACCAAACTGCAGAGACTTGGAAAAGTCAACTTATTAATTAGTGCAGTGCTGGCATTGCCTGCAAGCCCACATCACAGCGCTGCCTGCAAAACAGATCGAGCTAAAAGCTGGTCCTTGTCCCAAAGTGCTTACGACGTGAGCACAAGACACATGAGAGAGAAGCAGGCAGAGGGTGAAGGCAGGGGAACAATGAGGCAGTGTTAGCTGAAAGGCCGTGGGTTCAGGACACCATTTGGGGCATGATTCTCGTTGACATCAAGTGATTTCATGTGACTGACTCACTTCAGGGCTGCTGGAACAAAGTGCGTGGAGCAGCTTTCATGTAAATGCGTCTCACGCCCTTCTCCACGTCGTACCCGAATCGCTGGTCTGACACAGCTCGGCCCCCTCCTGCCATTTCTTCATGGCAGGGGTCCCTCCTGCCCCGGCCACACAGAACAATTAAGCCCCAGCTTTATTTAGGGCCCTGTCACATAAAAAATATTTAACCCAGGTACGACCAAGCAGGCTGGGCTCCGCTCTCTCAGTGCTGGACCGGGAGGGTGGGATCCAGCCCTCTGACCCAAGCAAGATAAAAATCGCGGAGGATTTGGGATGCGGGCTCCTGCCTTTCAAGTGTTGGTAGCAACATCTTCTTTTTCGGGTGAGGACACAGGGGCCAGGTGGCTCTTGCACCCAGCCGGGCTCCCCGGAGGCAGGACGTGAAGCAAACACGGGACTATCGCTGTTTGCTCAGCCGCATTTCAAGGGCTGCTGGTAACGAGCGGGGCGCTGGATTTTTAAAAGCAGCAACGTACAGGGGGCTGCGTCCCACGGGACAGAAAGCTAATCCGGGCTCGGAGGAGCTTAGGAGCGGCACTGCCTGCTCGAGCAGACAGATGGGCAGGGAGAGGAGTGGAAGCGGCACCAGCTGGAGCAGAGGGAGAAGCAGCACTCGCAGCCCCGGCTCTTGGCAGCGCCTTCAGCAGCAGCGCGCTGGGCTGTGCGTTTGGGAGGGCACCGGGGAACGTGGGGGAACGCCGGGCTCCGCCGGGCTGCGGGGCTCCTCGATGCCTTCTTCCAAAAGTGTTTGTTAACAAAGAGGATAAAAAAATCCCAGCCCGGCATCCCCGCCGGAGTTACAGGGAAAGAGGTGCGTGTGCTGAAGCTGGTCCCGCGGTGGGTGTAGCCGGGAGAGCGCAGGGACCAGGGTCTGCACAAACTGCTCGGTGTTTTGTTTGGGGTTTTTTCTTCTTGAGAGATCTTGGATGACAGGAGTCTGTGGAGGGGACTGGAAATCGCTGCTCGGCTTACTATGTGTCTCACGGCACTAGGAAATGCCTTGGTGCTCCGTTATCTCTTGAGTCACTATTCAAATGCATTAAACTTGGAAGGAAAGCAGGAAATGACCCAGCCCTGTGCAGCCACTTTGTGCCGCTTCGCTTTCCGTGCCGCCCTGCAAGCCTGAGCTCACTGCACGGGTGCTCTGCAAGCCGGGTGCAGTGTGCGGTGACGGGCTGGGTCCCCCCAGCCTCTCCAGAACAAGAGACTCGGGGCTGGCACGGCACCCAAAAGCAGTCACTCCCTGCCCGAAGAGTTTCAATTAAATATGCCTTTTTCACAAAATAACAAGAGCAAATTATTTCTTTCTCCTCCCCCCCCTACCAATATCTTGTGTGCTTCTGGCTTTGTGTTTTTTAATAAAAAATGCTATGAAGGAAGAGTTATTTTTGGAGGAGGGAGGAAGAATAGCGGGTAGTGAGGGAGGAGGAACAATTTCCCAACCAGATCTGTCATGTCAAAAAGAAAGAAAGAGTTCCTTCAAACTCTGCGTGCTCCTCACCGGGCAGCTGGATGTTTGCTCCGGAGTGACTCTCACCCCGGGCCCGTGGCCAGCGGGGCCGTGCAGCTGGCCCTGAGCAGAGCCACAGAAACGCTGCAGATCACTCGGGTAACTCCTTTCTCTGTCTCGGCAGGGCTGCCCTCCCCACTCGCTCGCAGAGGCTCAGCCACGGAGGCCATAACCCGGCCGGAGGCGCAGGATGGGAGGCACCGCTGGATTTCTCCGCACGTCCCTGGTTGTCGGCACCTTTCTGGGTAAGAGCAGCTCCTCGCCCGGAGGTTTCCGTGGGAGAGCTGCAAGGGGCTGTTGGAGGTGCCAAGCGGGACGTTGCCCCGGGCATGCCATGAATGTGTTGGTGTTGCTCACCCGGGTCGCACCCCTCTGTGCTCCGCACAGGGCTTTTGCGGCCGCAGTGATGCTGAAGTCCGATTCTCCGGGGTTTATGCAACCAGGGAACACATCTGTGCTATGTCCAACCTCTCTTGTACCTCTCAAGAGGACAGGAACCATTGACACACACGTCTTTCCCATTTTAAATTCAAATGTAGGTGAAACGCGGGAGATGCAGAACCTCAGGGAAAGCCTTGGCAGGACCATGCCTGTCTGCAGCCCGCACTGCCCGGGCTCGTCCTGGCCTCGGCGCAAGGAGGAATTTCCTCGTGCCAGGACTCGCTCACGGCAAAGCCGCTTCACCTCCTGATTTTTCTAGGGATGCCTTTTGGCTGTGCCCTGGCTGCAAAGATTCCCCCATTTGTCATTCATCGGGGACCATTTCTGGATCTCGGGGAGTCTCAGGCCGCACTCTGAAGGTCCCTTTTCAGCAGGGAGATGTTTCATTTCAGACAACTGAGAATTAGATAACGTCGTCAAGATAATTCATCATCCCAGGCACAGACTGCTCGCCTGTCCTTATAAATATCTAATTACCTTTTAATGTTCTCTGGATCCCCGAGGAGGCAGAGGGAGGGGTGGCTGCCCTAGATTGGGAGGCAATTAGCCTGTTTGGAAATTGGTCTGACCCAAATCTGGTAGAGGCAGCAAGATGGAGTTGGGCTCTCCCATTAACCAGCTGAGTTCCTGCAACTCGCTCCCCATCCAAGCTGAGCCCACAAAAAATGACTCACTGGAAAGCCTGGGAGGGTTATTTGCTCTTGACCTTTGGCTGATGATGCAGGATCGCAGGAGCCAGCTGGGACAGACAGAAATCCTCACTGCGAGCACAAGCAAGGGACCAGGGACAAAATAATACCGGCTATAGATGAGGCTCAAGGAAACGCTCCAGAGTGGGTGAAGACCCAAAGGCTCCAGCCCGGAGAAGCTGGGTTGGTAACGCCAGCCCTCCCTCTGCCACATCACCGAAAGGATGACTTCCCAGCAGTATGTCAAGGTTTAAAGCTTATGAAGTGCACAGAGACAACTCTCTAATGAACAAAGCTGTCAGGAAAGTCTAAAAATCTCTCTGGCCTTTCTTCATTCAGTGAAAGCCATGGAAAATCTTGAAATCTAAGGCTAGCCAAAGCTCTGTCCCTTTGTTCCTCAGAAAGCTTCTCGTTAAAAATAACCCTCTGTTCCTCAGAGAGCTGCTCTCAGAAATAACCACTTTGATTTTGTGCACGTGTGTGTTCAGATTTCCTATAAAACCAATTAATTGCCCAGCTCCCTCATGTGCCAAGGCTTCAGGCTGCGGTCAGTGCTCCGGAGCTACGGCTATGCTGCCTGTGCGCAATAAAAGCATTGCTGCTGCTGTCCTCATAAACTGGAATATATCTTGGAAAACATTCAACTGAGACATTTATCATTTCCTGGTGTCCACAGCTAGTGCGAGGCTCAGCACAAAAGGAAAGCGTTCAGCCTCCTGGACACCTGGGCTTTCCAGGTCTGACTTTCAGCACATTCCAAATACTAAAAATAACGCAAAACCACCCTGTCAGAAACGGGCGAGCATCACCTCTCTGCTCAATGCAGTGGTGATATCCAGAAAGCTTTTGGGACAATAGTGGCAAAGGAGAGGTCTGAGCTTTGTCTATTCCAGCCATATCTGCTATAAAGTTTGGGATTTTTTTATATGCACAGAGACTGCTAAATCCCTGGCGGTGTATTTCATGATACAGTATTTTTCTCTCCCAAACAGTAGCACAAGTCACTCCTGGAGCGCTATGTGAAATCTTCAAGCGTTTTTGCAGCTGTTTTTCCAAATCTTACTATTCCGATGTTCCACTTTCACCTATTCTTGTTTATTCTGGTGTTAGTATTTATTTTCCTAATAATGAATGTTGTTCTAGAGAGGCGTAGCAGCATATTTACCATAATTTCTGCTCACCTAGCTGGATTTTAACACAGAAAGTAGGGCTGCATAAGGCATCCCCAATTCTGAGCCCATCACTCTGCCTCTTGCAAATTTGGCTTGCAGGCTTGCTGCCCTTTATTTTGTGTTTGTCTTTTCCCTGCTACCCAAATGCTAGAGCCTGAGGAAGGTACCTGTGTTGGAAACATTAAAAATGAGAGTTCTGGGGTGACAGAAGCAGCCCAGATGATCAGCCTCAGAGGCACTAGGATTTACCACTCTACTTTGCTCTCAATTCTTTGTCCTAACCATATCCCGATCCTGTAACTGTTTAATTATCACTTTAATCTAAACATTGTTTTGCTTAATGAGTGAGATCCCGGCATTGCACCCCCAACACCACCCAGACACCTTGGAACTGTAGATAAAAACTCATCCGAACTTCTGGCATTGATTATATTTGCGAAAATCAATGCCTGACAGTTGTAGTCCGCAACCTTGGCAGAGAAAAGGGGACAGCAGCGGAGAGCAACGGGGTGCAGACTCTGGGTGGAATCAGAAAGGATTGATTAGCGTAATTTGGCTTGATTGTGAAAGAGCATCCCATGAGAAAAGGCATACATGTGAGTGTTAATAATATATATTTTATTTGTTAAATAAATAGAAATTATTTACCATATGCTACCTATTAATCTCAAAATGTAAAGCTGTTAAACCTTAATACATTCACTACCATCTATCAGAACACAATTAATGTACTACTGTCTTAGTAATTCTCCGTTAACTCATGATTATGTTACTGGCTGGTCAGCAGAGTTATTTCCAGCTGAGACTGGCTCAGCACAGCCCTTGCTGACCCAACTGAGAGAAGATTTCCAGCTTACACAAGCTTCTCCTTTGTGAGTATAACTATTCTAGAAGGAAAATGGCACCTACACTGATTTGGAGGGAATACAACCCTCAAAAGGCAGCTTTTCTCTTATTTCAAAGTATTAGACACAGGCTCCAGTCCCTCTCTCCTGCCTGACACCAGGGACCACCAGGCTCCTGCCTGCACGTGCCCCCCTTGCAGCAGCACATCCCCGCTGCCGGAGCTGAGGGCTGGGTAATTGGCCGCGGCTCGGACACAAGGAGCAGCCGACAGCTGCTCCAAACCCACTGAGCCAATTAGTGGAGCCCCTCTCCCGTCTCCCCCTCATCTCCACATGCAAGAGCAGCCGGAACATGAGACGAACCCCAGGAGCTACAGGTAAAGGGCTGCTTCCCCCGAGCCCGGGAGAGCTGAGCTGGCCGTTCCCTGCTGGAAGTTACTCTTGCATAAAACATCACACTTACTGGAGTCACTTAATTTAACTAGTGACCATGCTGTGTACTGTAGGGAAGGAAACAGATTGCTGGTTGGCGTGGCGGTTTTAAGACAGTTATTAATTCAATTACAAAGCATGGAAGGATCCTGGGGCTACCTAAGCATCTCCGAGCTTATCACTGCAGAGGCAGAGGGGGACTGTGCTGGGAGCACGCTGCCTTGAGGTGGCTCCGTCCCTGCTAAGGGACAGGCATTTCTCAGGGTGCCAGGGAGAAAACAGACTTGCTGGTGATCCTTATCCTACTAGCCGCTTCTGCAGTGAGGAGATTTCCAGGCAGCTTCTGCTTTGTTATTTATTTGCACTGCCATTTCCATTAAGCCTGCGTGGAAGGGGGTCTGCTAAGCGTTTGCCATGTCTCTGAGCCACAGCATCGCTCACTGCGGACAGCTGGCACTCTCCCGTGAAACATCATCACCACACCAAAGGGTGGCCCGGGCATGGCGCAGGAGAAGCCAGGCAGGTTCTTACGTTCCTCTTGGGCCTCTGCCTGAGCCACGCTCGCGGCAGCAAGATGAGAATCAAACCTGTCTCTGAACACAAAGGAAGCTCCAAGCTCATCCCATTCGCTGAATGGCAGGACTGATACCTGCAGCGCTGGTTTGCACACCGGCAAGCAGCAGGTTTGAGTTGTCAAGAGCCGATGATGTTGCAGACGGAGGGATGGAGGGGATCTGCCAGGTGTGTGCAGGGAGGCGGTGGCAGAGCTGCAAAAATCCAGGTCCTCTGCTCTCCTCCCTTCTCCTGGAGAGGACTTTGGAGGAATCGATCAGCTGAAGTTTGTACAGACAGAGGAGGAACCAGCACGTCCTCACTGCCAGGGACAAGGGGGGCATCCAGGGGTTCCCAGCTCCAGTCTCATCTGTGCACGGTGTTCCAAGAGGCGCATGTCAGTTGTCCTTCATCTGCACGTCTTTAAGCATGTCTGGTCCCTCTGGCATGGTTGAGATGGTGAGAGATGCTCAGTGGGGAAATGCACGTCATCTGCCCAAAGCCATGGTTGGGGCTGGGCTGCGGTGACAGATGGGTTGTGATTTTCACATTGCTCCTTCTTTTATTCTAGCTGCAGTTCTGACGCTGCCGGGGACACCCTACAAAACTAAAAATGAGAATTTTTAGAAAAAGCTAAGCTGAGCTGAGCAGGTTTTCCCTCTCTTGCAGTTTGGTGCCGAGCACAGAGCAGCACAAGGAACTACGGGCCAGTGTTTGAAGAGCAGCCTGTCCACACCCTCTTCCCTGAAGGCTCAGCAGAAGAGAAGGTCACGCTGGCTTGCCGAGCAAGAGCCAGTCCCCCTGCGACCTACAGGTGAGCCCGCCTGCTCTCGCTCGGTACCGGGACTGGGACACAACCATCAAGAATTTTGCTTTCTGTTCTCCGCTTTTTATATAAAAGAAAATCGCTAACGTGGGAATCGGCCTCCTTGTCCACACGAGATGTGCCATCCCTCCCAGGTCACAGACGAGATACAAATCTAACTCAAATCGCAACACGGCACAGCTGGAAAAACCAACAAGCAGAGCCTCCTGCGAGGCACCACGAGCGTTGCAATGAATATTTACCCCTCTCGCTCTTTATGCTTGCTCTTGGCAGGTGGAAGATGAATGGCACAGAGATAAAGATGGAGCCGGATTCCCGTTACAGGCTGGTTGCAGGCGACCTAGTGATAAGCAACCCAGTGAAAGCCAAGGATGCTGGCTCCTACCAATGTGTGGCCTCTAATTCCAGGGGCACGGTGGTCAGCAGGGAAGCCTCCCTCCGCTTTGGCTGTAAGTTTGTCTCCACAAGGTAAATGAAATGCAGCCGCAGTTCTGTTGGGGGTAAACTCAGCCCCTCTGCTCGCACTAACCAAGGTTGGAGAGAAGCTCTCCTGTGCACAGTACCCAACATCATCACTTGGAGAAATCCCCTGGCGCCTTCCATTAACACGGAGGTGCGGTAGAAATTTGCTGCACTACAAAGTCAGTAATATTTTGGGATCTCCCTCTGTACAACCACTGAAAAGATCAGCCTGTGGAGGAGGAGATAAAAGACAGGAATTCCTCCAGCTGGTTTTTTGTCCATGGGCAGGTTTCACTTTGCATGTTTAGTTTTGCAGGAATTCTCCGCAGAAGAGCGAGACCCCGTGAAGATTACAGAAGGCTGGGGAGTGATGTTCGCCTGCAGCCCTCCTCCCCACTACCCAGGTAAGGGTTTGCATTTCAGCATCGCCACCAGCGGGGATCAGCCGCACTGCCGGTGCTGGGTGGAGAGATGCAACAGAGCAAGGGACGTGAATCACTCCTTGCTTTTCTTTGGGAATTTTAGGGAAGCAAATTTGGTTTTAATCCAGGTTCTGTAAAGCAACAAAACAGAAGACTCAGCGTGGGGAGAAAACATCCACAGACCAACTTCAGCTTAGGCTGGTCTAGAAGGCAGCCTGCTTGGTTTAGTCCCAGCTGAGAGGACAGAGGCAACTTGTGCAGTTTGTTCCTTTTTCTTTTCCCCACAGGCTTATCCTATCGATGGCTCCTCAATGAGTTTCCCAATTTCATCCCAGCCGATGGAAGGCGTTTTGTCTCTCAGACCACAGGAAACCTTTACATTGCCAAGACAGAAGCTTCAGACCTGGGCAACTATTCATGCTTTGCCACCAGCCACATCGACTTCATCACCAAGAGTGTTTTCAGCAAGTTCTCCCGGCTCAGCCTCGCTGCAGAGGGTCAGTGCTCTGGGATTATCACGAGGGGGCCGGGCAAAATGCAAAATTAAGTGCCACAAGGCAGTCGGGCTCCCCAGGACTCCAGCAGTGCTCACATCACCCACCAGCCTCTCAAGGGAGCTTAAGAGCTTCCAAAAATATTAATTGGCTGGAACCTAGGGGAAGCAGTCCTCTCTCCAGGCTTTGCTGCTTGTGTAGCTGCAAACCCTTGGGTTTTACCCTTGTGTAGCTACGAAACACGGGGTTTCTCTGTCTGTTTGTAAAAGACAAATGGCAGAAGGAGCAGCCTGTGCAGGCTCAAATATCCCTGAAACTACTCTCCTCTGCCTTTGGTAACCTTGCAGAGGTGCAGCTAAAGATATTTCTTGGGCAGGGTGAAGGGACTTAAGCAGGTAGGAAATTAAGAAGAAATAGTCCTGAGGTGTTGTAAAGAGGTTTATAAGAGACTTTAGTAAGAGCTGTTTTAAAAGGAAAATAAGACTTAGCCTCTGTCACCTGTAAATTATCCAAACACATGAAAATTTTGCAAAGTAGTGTAACCTTGAGGGTACCTCTGCTCTTTTAAGACCTCACGTGCCATTTTAAAGTCACCCAGAACTCCTCAACAATGCTTTCCTTTTAACAGATGCCAGGCAGTACGCACCCAGCATAAAAGCCAGGTTTCCTGCAGACACCTACGCTCTGGCTGGGCAGATGGTGACTTTGGAATGTTTTGCCTTTGGAAAGTGAGTGCTGCATCTGCGTCGCTCAGGCTCGGGATGGGGAGGGCACCGCAGAACCTGCAACTTTCACAACTCCTCTCTTCGACGGGTCTACTGTAGACCAGAGATGAAGGGGGAAGAGGAGGAGGGAGGAACTGGCCAAAGCCATCTGTCCCGCTGGCCAAGGCCCAGCTGGGGTGGGACCTGGGTGGCTAAATGGGGACTGAGTTACACTACACTGTAATGCAACATGGTGTACCCAAGAGTAAAAAATTATTTACTTTTACATAGCCCTGTTCCTCGAATAAAGTGGAGGAAGCTGGACGGCTCACAGTCCTCCAAGTGGATTGGCAGCGAGCCCCTCTTGCAGATCCAGGATGTTGGCTTTGAGGATGAAGGCACTTATGAGTGTGAGGCTGAAAACATCAAAGGGAGAGACACCTACCAGGGCCGCATCATCATTCAAGGTAACACATTTAAACACATGCCTTGCCAGAGCACAGCAAGATGCCCCAGGCAACAGACTGAGCCTTTGGGAGTGAAACCACCACCTCAGATCCTGCCTCGTATCAGCCCCAATTAAACCTACTGCAAAACCGTAACAAAGACCCGCAGAGAGCAGTGGATACATTTCAGCTATGGCAAGTAGAGAGAGACCTCCTAACTTGCTCTAAAATAATTCTAGCAAAAATGAGATAACCAGGGAAGGAAGCATAGCGGTAAAAATCAAACTTGGCTCTCAAGCCAGGTCCTCTCCGAGCCTGGGGTACTTCCACAGGGGTTAATGCTTGGAGCTATTAATCAGATCTAGTCAAGTTCCAAAACTTAACCTGGTTATCTTAGTCTGAATCCAGTCTTTTCTGAAGTTCAGGAATGACTACATTTACTCTTAAGAAGGGAAACCATAATGTTCTTCCTCAGATCTGGATTCTGTTGTGATTTTGTGCAGTCCACATGCACAGCTGCAGCCAGACCCATAGAGGACTCGGCCGTGCATCGCTGCACAAAAGGCGAAGGCTGTTACTATGGTGAAACATGCTGTGATAAATAAATCTGCCAGCAGAGATGACACAATGAGCATCCTTCTGCCTGCCTGGCACGACAAACCTCTCATCTGATCTTCTTGGCTCTGCCACCTCTCTTGCTCCTTTCCAGCTCAGCCGGAGTGGCTGAAGGTGATCACAGACACGGAAGCCGACATCGGGTCCGACCTGCGCTGGAGCTGCGCGGCTGCTGGCAAACCCAGGCCCGCAGTCCGATGGCTTCGGGACGGGCAGCCGCTGACCTCCCAGGTAGCGACAGGTCTGATGGCGAGAGCAGCTCAGCCAGCGCACACACCACAACTTGCAGTACTGAACCTGCTACTCCAGACTTAGACCCTCTCCTGCCTCGCTGCAAATGCATCTCAACCCCGTTTTATCACCCTGCATCCCTATTCCATATGCCCCCATGAGGCTGCAAAGCAATGCCGCGGTCCTTTACCGACAGCAAGTTCCTTCTCCCGTCACTGCCATCCCAGCCATTGCTTCATGCAACTACAGGAACTCATAGCCAGTTATCAGGGCAGATAAATAGCACCTCGTACCTGTCTTTGTATGACCTGCACGTTGCTGCTCAGGCACTCAGAGGTCTCAGCAAACAGAGCACAGTGACCTGGGGTAGTGACTGGACACAGAAAAAACAGCTTGCGTTTTCTCCCATGGAAAACCAGTCTGGCTTCAAACTGGCATACGAGTCTGTAATGAAACTCAACCCTGAACACACGAGGCTTGAGTTCCATTTTTGTTTTTCTCATCTAATGGGTTCATCCTCTTGTTTGCACAGAACCGCATCGAAGTGAGCGGTGGAGAGCTGAGATTTTCCAAGCTAGTCCTGGAGGACTCTGGCATGTATCAGTGTGTGGCTGAGAACAAGCATGGCACAGTATATGCAAGTGCTGAATTAACAGTGCAAGGTAATTCCTCATTTCCCAGTGCTCTGGGTTTCAATGGGACACTGAAGAATTTTAGCTCTCTTCCTAATATCCTATGCTTGCAATCTCAGAGTAGGATAAGAGCAGACAAAAACTGCTTCACTCACCATTGAAATACAGTTGCTGGTTCAACAAGACACTCTACAACTCTTTAAAATTTAAATCTTGTGTAAATTCAGTAACGCTGAAAGAGAACAAGGACATCTGTTTAGCTACAGAAAGTGTACAGGACAGGCAGCAGTAGCACTATGAGCTCCCTTCCACTCCGCAGCCACCTTCATTTTTGGAGGAAAGAGGTCAAAGAAAAGGGTTCAGTATCCACTCACCCTGCTTTGATGGATGGTGACTGGAACTGGACTGATGCTAAACCTGTTCCACACTAGTCTAAAAGCTTATCTCCTCGTGGTCGGGAGATGCCAGAGATAAATTAAAGGCCCTGAGCATCAGCTGTTCAACATTAACACACTGCAATGCATGAGGGCAACGGGTAAAACCTGATTCTATCTCTGCAATTCCAGGAAGAGTTTTAGGCAAGCTGGATGTCCGCATTGGTGACTTTGGTCAGGATATTGAAAAGAACATCCTCTACATTTTCAAAAGCAGCTGTTCTTGTGTCTCTCAAAGACCTTGCACTTGTTAGGGTCATATCACCATCGCTAAGTATGACACGTGTCACATAACACCTGCCTTGGCAGGCGTTAGAGACCACCCGGCAGCAGAGGAATCACTCCATCTCGCTCACCAGATATTGCCATGCTTCTGTTACCAAGTCATCTAACAACAAATCAATACCTAGTTACATGGCAGTTAAAATGCTCACGCAGCAGGGTTCCGTAATCATTCCTTAATCCTCTTTTTTTCCCCTGTAGCCTTAGCACCAGATTTTAGACTAAATCCAGTGAAGCGACTGATACCTGCAGCCCGAAGTGGGAAGGTCATCATCCCGTGCCAGCCAAGAGCAGCACCAAAAGCCACTGTGCTCTGGACCAAAGGGACTGAACTTCTGATCAACAGTAGCAGGTAGCAGCACCGAGTCAGCTTCTACCTAGAAACCGTAGCTAAAATCCCTTTTTTTTTTTTTTTTTTTGCCAGAAGACTGGACTTGATGATGACCCAAGTGCGCTGCTACATCCCTGAACATAAGCACTTTGTTATTCCTCTAGTTTCTTCTTTACAAAACTCCTACGTAATATTTTGCAGTCCTGTCTTTATCACCAGTTTCTCTAAAATCAGCGAGTGCTGGAAATTGTCAGGTGTACAGAGTGAAGCGACATTTTAACCTTCCTCTTGTATGGTTCTTCTTCCTTTCAGGGTGACTATTACCACAGATGGCACCTTGGTCCTCCAGAATATCAGCAAATCTGATGAGGGAAAGTACACCTGCTTTGCTGAGAATTTCATGGGCAAAGCCAACAGCACTGGAATCCTCTCTGTTCGAGGTAGAGATGTTTGCCTTGATTTGGGGTCAATCACACAAGAAACCTCTAAGAATGCCATGCTGTGGTATTTCTCCTCTCCTCATGCTCCCAAAAAACAATGCAGTGCTCAGGGAATCAGAGACATTTCAGCCTGTGGAGCAGCAAACCTTCTGCCTGACCCACCAAATCATACCTGCCAACAACTGGTCCTTGAGAAAAGCATTTCCATTTTCTAACCACTGTAATCCCTCATCTTCCTCCTATAAAACTACAGCTGTTAGAGAGGGATGACGACAAGTTGGAAAGCGTTAGTTGGTTTGGATGCTCTACAGATTAATAAACATCTGCTACATGGACATTTGCAGCTAACAGCCCTCCCTGCTCTTTCTCTGCAGATGCCACCAAAATCACATTGGCACCATCTAGTGCTGATATCAACGTGGGTGAAAACCTTACTCTGCAATGTCACGCGTCCCATGATCCAACTATGGACCTAACCTTCACCTGGTCACTAGATGATTTCCCCATTGACTTTGACAAGTCTGAGGGGCACTACCGGCGAGCCAGTGTGGTGAGTAAAAAGGGAAATTATGGACCATCAAAAGGACAGACAACTAATAACAGGCTCTTTGTTTGCACGCCGAGTGCTGGATTGTGATCAGGCATGTTCAAATGCTCTTCCCACTGTCTTCTCTCTTCCCCATGCAGAAGGAAGCTATTGGGGACCTCAGCATCTTCAACGCCCAGCTGAAGCACTCAGGGCGGTACACGTGTACAGCCCAGACAGTTGTGGACAGTGCTTCGGAGTCAGCCACGCTGACTGTCAGAGGTAACTTCTCTGTCGTAAAGTCCCCTGCTCCTCACAAGCCCGAAGTAATGGCACGGTCCTTGCAAAGCTCTTCCCTTGCAACCCCCTCACCATATAACCTTTGAAGCAGATGGGACAGGCTTATGAACTTTTCTGGAGGCCAAAACTGGAGTTGAGGCTTCCTAGCCTCCAGAAAAGAAAGCCCTGATTTTAATTCATGACTTTCACAGAATAAAGAGCAATAAGCCTCTAACTCTTTCATCTTAGTAACATGTCTGTCTGTCTCGCATCATCCCAGGACCTCCAGGCCCGCCCGGGGGGGTGGTGGTGAGAGACATCAGTGACACCACCGTCCAGCTGAGCTGGAGCCGCGGCTTTGATAACCACAGCCCTATTGCCAGGTACATCATTGAGGCGCGGACCCTGCTCTCCAGCAAGTGGAAGCAAATGCGTACCAGTAAGTGTCTTGATGGCAGCAGCGGTGGCATGGCCAATGCCGGCCGCAGGGCACCAGCCCGCTGACAAGTTCTTGCTCTGTGCTCGTACGCTGGCTGCCACTCGCTCTATTTGTTCTCCTCTCATGTTATTGGATTATATAGATCCTGTAAATATTGAAGGCAACGCAGAGACAGCCCAGGTAGTGAACCTCATTCCTTGGATGGATTACGAGTTTCGGGTCCTGGCAAGTAACATCCTTGGAGTTGGGGAGCCAAGTTTACCCTCCAGCAAAATCCGTACCAAAGAAGCAGGTATGTGCAGATACATTCGGAGGTGGAAAGGGGAATCAGAGGTACCTGTCCTGTCCCTACACGCTGGAGGGGGAAGGCTGGCTGGCAGCATGCCTTTGTCCCAGACAATTAGTCATCTCTTTGAGTGCTCCTTGAGGTGATGTCGTCACAAAACTTTCTGCCTTTTGCCCATTTACACGTCAAAGACAAAGCAGCTAGCTTCACCAGCATTAGATACCATATATTAAACCATTATAAATCCTGCCTTTGAACCCTGTACCTTCTGGGCAGTAATGCTTAGAAAGGAGAAAGAGCCCTATTATATCACAGAGCACATTTCTGCAAAGACAAGGTAAATTTCCCAGCAAATGGCTGTGAACGTTCATTCTATCTTCTGCTGCTTGAATGTGCAAACAGAAGGGATGTAAGAACAGCAGAATACACCAAATGCATATTAAGTCCTTTCTAATAAAAGCTCTCCTCCATATCCCTGCTTTTGAGCTTGATGCTTGTCCCCTCGGAAACATGCTGCCTCCAAAGAAGCTCATCAGGCACTGGTCAGTGTTATAGACCCCATTCCCACAAATATCTGAAATACACTGAAAATATAAAGACAAGCACTTTCACACAAGCTGCCAAAGCCTGGCTACTCCCAGATCGTACGGTGTCTGTGCTCATCTTCATCACTATTGTTTCCTTAACCCAACCTGCGCTGTCTGCTTTTGTTTGGGGACCCGACAGCACCTACTGTGGCACCATCTGGGCTCAGCGGAGGCGGCGGAGCTCCCAACGAGCTGATCATCAACTGGACGGTAAGCCGGCAGCATGGCACCAGCCGTGGATGCTGGGAGAGGGCCAGGGGGAGGAGCACGTGCCATTTCTTTGGGGAAATGAGTGCCGCAATTACAATTTTGATATGCGGTTGAGCCAAACGCTGTGCTTTGTCCAAAATCTCGCTCGTTTGAACTGACCAAGGCTCTTCTCTCTTTCTGCCCCCTGCACAGCCAACGCTGCGGGACTATCAGAACGGAGATGGCTTTGGCTACATCTTGTCCTTTCGCAAGAAAGGCACCCAGGGGTGGTTGACAGCAAGGGTGCCGCATGCAGAATCGCTGCACTACGTCTACCGTAATGAGAGCATCAGTCCCTACACGCCCTTCGAAGTGAAGATTAAAGCGTACAACAGGAAAGGAGAGGGGCCGGAGAGCCTCACCGCCATCGTGTACTCTGCAGAAGAAGGTAAAGGCGGACTGTGGCGACTCTGAATTCGCCATGCTTTGTCCAACCAACCAATGCGTCCTCAACCAGCTCCCTGCAAAGCTCTGTCTGTCCGGGAGCTCAGCGATAGGTTTCTTTTACTCAAAGAGCAGCTGACTGATTTCAGCACAACATTTATCTTCTGCTTCAAATACACAGCGAGCTGTTTCCCTAAGCCCAGCCGTGACTGTACACCCAGGGCTTCAGAGCAGATGCAGATCCTCAGAGCACACAGCTGTGGCCCTGCTTGTCCTACTAAGTCCCTAAATCCCTTCCCCTCGCTTTGCTCCGTACACATAATACCAGCTGCCTGGTAACGTGCTGCAGGAGAGCCCTTCGTTTCACTATGGTGATTGTGCTGCCCAGAGCAAGGAAAAGGATTTTATTCCCTTTTGTTGTCTTTTTCAGAACCGAAAGTGGCTCCCTTCAGAGTCATGGCCAAAGCTGTTCTGTCCTCAGAAATGGATGTCTCCTGGGAGCCCGTTGAGCAGGGAGACATGACTGGAGTGCTTTTGGGCTACGAGGTACGAGCCTGCAATGGGAATGAGAGATACTGAAACTGAGATCCGAGAGCCCAGCAAAAAAAATTGCCCCAGGCTAAGTAAGGTGAAAGGAAACAGCATTTTGTTTCCAAAGATGGAGAATAATTAAATGGACAGCACAAGGCTCTAATGGGGCCAGTACTACTGCTCACACAAGAGATCAGTAAGAGAGAAGCACCCTTTTTTTCCTGCTTGCCTTTCCACACAGTCTGTAACCTTATTCCTGGACATGTACTAAGCAAAATACATAGAAACAAATACCAAAGTGTGTCCAGTGCTGGCTGTGGATGGACCGAGTCTGCCATTTGCGGATGCCTCTATCCTTACTAAACCCATCGTACCCTTTTCTATTCAGATCCGCTACTGGAAGGATGGTGATAAAGAGGAGGCAGCTGACAGAGTGAGAACAGCGGGGCTGGTCACATCGGCTCACGTAACAGGCCTAAACCCCAACACGAAATACCACGTGTCAGTCAGAGCTTACAACCGGGCTGGGACCGGCCCCCCCAGTCCCTCTACCAACGTCACGACAACAAAGCCACGTGAGTGAGCTCTGACCACCTCCGCTTTGCACGTTGTCCTGCCCTGCTTCCTCCAGAGGACCCCCAATGATCAGCAAACCAATTAGCTTTTATATCTTGGCGCTCTAATGCCATTTTAAGTAGTCCATAAAACAGTTCCCTGAATTTCCTCAGATCAGTCTTGTTGTCTGTGCATCACTTATCTGAGACCTGTGCTCAGCGTAATGTCTGCTGGGACACTGCCCTTTAAACCAACCCCAGCGGTGCCATCAGCCCCGTCGAGCAGTCGCTGTGTGTAACCAGCACAACCTTCTCATCAGTCCCTGACTTACCGAATCTCTGTCTCGTTTTATATCTCTCAGCACCAAAGAGACCGCCTGGCAACATCTCCTGGACTTTTTCTGGGTCTACAGTCAGCATCAAGTGGGACCCGGTGGTGGCGAAGGCAGATGAGTCTGCAGTTACGGGGTACAAGGTACAGGCAGCGTGTAGCTCACCTTCTCTTATAGGTGACCTTAAGGAAGTCACAGCGAAGAGAAACTCAAACTTGCCTCTTCCAACAGATGCTTTACAGGCAGGACTCCCACTCTGCCCCCACACTATACCTGGCCAGCAAGAGCCGGATCGACATCCCCGTCCCTGAAGACTTCACTCACGCCTTTGTACAGATCAGGGTGACGGGTCCTGGGGGAGATGGAATCCCAGCAGAAGTTCACATCCTCCGAAACAGTGGTATGTACGCTCCTCTGCACGCACAAACGCTCATTTTCAGGGCGCTTCATAGGCCACTGGCTAATAAGCTCAGAGAGAGGAGTTAATGTGCAGGACACTTGCCTGTCATTTGCTACTGCTGTTCTTTGATAAGTAATGACTTGGTCACACCTCCTCCCCTTCCTGGCCATAGCATCATATAACAACAATAAATGCTATTATGTTTTAAAACCCCACTCTCCCTGCAGAACATGGGGGAACATCCTACCCCAGTGTTTTAGTCTCTGGAATTGGTATGTGGCTCCCTTGTGCTGTTCACTCAAAGGATCTTCTGACGTTTTCCCCTCCAGCCCTCCATCAGCTAACCTCTCCCCAGACCCTGAGCAACCTCTCAGTCTAGTCTGAGCACAGCTTTATTATTTGCAGCTAAAGCCCTCAAGGCCCCACGCAAACCCAACTCACATTCACTAAGAGTGAAAGCCTGACTTTGTTTGTAGGGCCCTGACCCCAGCTCCAGCAGCTTCCCTTGATTCAGGGTGGAAGTACTCAGGGCCCACCTCCAAATTCTTGTTTCAAATACAAGCATTTCCGGGAGGTTCAGCAGAGATAGATACCATATGAGCACGCAGAGCCCCAGAATTAACGTTTTACCGACTCTTTCCTCAAGACATCTGGTTGTGTCTGTGCAATGAGACGGTTGCTCCTTCCCCGATCCTTTTCTTTCAGGGACAAGCATGATGGTGGAAGACTCCGTGACGAGGCCAGTGCCACACGTTGTCATTGTCACAACTAACTCTCTAGTAATGGTGGCCCTGATCAGCTACCTGGAGCTCTGACGACGGCCAGCGCGGCAGAGGACTCCTGGACACGCTTCCTCCCAAGCCAGAGGGGAATACTGAATCCCTGGCTGCTCCAACTTCAACTTTGTCCCAGAGCAGCATTACAGAGAAAGGATTTGACAACATTGTTTTAAGGGAGGAAGAAAGAAACAGCTTTTTGTTGTTGTTGTTTTGGAAGAATATAAGCTTTCATACAAGACAAGGGTCTTTAACCGATTAAAATTTTTTTAAAGAAACGAGTAAAACAAAGAAGAATTCTTCATGAATTCTGACAGCCAACTGCCCCACACACTGTATCCAGTAGGTTTTCTGCCTTATGAAGCCATGTACTAAAATAAGAAGTCTGCTAAACTTCTTTCTTTTCTTTTTTTTTTTTTTTTTTTTTTTTTTATTTTTAATTTGTTTTTGGGGGGGGNAATATGTACAGTGAATTCTGGGGGGGGTAGGGGGAGGATGGGGACTGAGGATTTCACAGTGATCAGCATGTTCCATACCAATCCCAGCCACAGCCATTTCTAACAAATTATGGGACAGGAATTCCCTCCCCCCACCCCCAAAATATGAGCCAAATTCTGCAGCAACCAGCCCAAGGAGATAAAGCCACAGGAGAGATTGATCTCTGCCCCATCCTGAAGATGGGTGATCACAGAGTTTAAATTGTGAAACGCTTTTTTACAACACTGGTGTTAACTTGCAACCCCAGCCTATTGTTTGTATCAGCTCTCATGCTGAGAGGTGCAATGTTCAATGCGTTTTTGTTATACCGTTTGCTGCTTTCCTTTTTGTTTGGGGAGGAGAAGGGGTAAGCGAAAAGGAGATACTTTTCTGGCATCCACTAATTTGGGGAGGCAGTTCTGCCTAATAACAGATGTCAATATATCTCATTTCAATGGAGAGAGGGTCTTCAAGGAGGAAGAAAAAGGAGTATTACATAATGTAACCAAGAATTGGAGACTCAAGGAAGCCACCACTGGGGGAACAAGGAAAATCGGGACTCTGTCAGATTCATCACCCTACACAAACGGCTCCATCCAGCCAAAATACCATTCTGACCTTGGGACTGCAAGATTGAGATCCAACCGCTAAGTCAGTCCGGTTTTCAGGTCCAAGGCTCATACAGCTACTGTAAACGGGAGGGCTGGTACCCCAGGGATGCTGACGGACACCATTAAAATGGTTGGGAATAGATGCTGCATATTAAAATCTCTCTGTCTGCTGGTGAAGCACTTGACCAAAGTTGACTAGAAGCTGATTTACGTTGCTTGCAGGTTAGATCCCAAGGGCGCTTTTAGGGACCTTTGCCTGCCTGTACCTGCCTCCTTCCCAGCGGACAATACTGCTGGCCTGAGCAATCTCAGTTCCAGAGCTGCCTGGCAAAGGGCTACGCTTGCAGGACTGTGCAACGGCAAGGGATTGACAGTTTCTACACTACGTGCCAATTTCTTGTCTTTGCTAATCATTTTAAAACTCTGTGTCCTAGGTCTTAGCGAGCATTTGAGAGTTACACGCATAGATCTCCAGCCCCCCAGAGTTACGCCTATTGCATATATCCATAGGATCCCATCCCAATTCTTTTAGCATCTGGCCTACCCTGGAAGCAAGAAGGTAAATGCAAGAAAGAGATAGGCTCCTACGTGCTTAACAAACAAGATCAATGCTCTAAGAAACAAGCAAAAAAAAAAAAAAAAAAAAAAATCCCCAAAAAAACCCACAAAACCCAAACTTAAAGAGTCTAAACATTTAGAGTACAGCTGCAGGAAAAAGAAAGGGTGCTTCACTGTTTCCATTCCAAATAACACCTGGGTAAAGTGGAAGGACAAGGACAACAGCTCCCACTGGCACACGGAAGGCCGAGGCTGGCAGCAAAGGCAGGGATCCAGCACCCCAGGTCTCCTCCGGGTCCCTCTCCATGAATTACCCCCTCATTCCCTCTAGCAAGTTGAAACACTTCTTTCAGAAGGACAACAGCTAAATATAAATTATATTTTTGTATGATTTACGTTCTTGAAGATTTTAAAATATTTTTATTGATGTTTGGAAGCTTTGTTTGGCAAACTATTTTACGTTGTTAGTTCAGCATTTTTGTTATCGCCTCCATCCTGCTGGGCCTTCTCCCACAAAAGATGGGATGAAAGGAAAATTCGGAATTCAGTGTTAGCTTAAAAGCAAAGGAAATTAGGGCTGGGGCAACAGTTACCTGATGGAAATGCTATATGATGACTATGACGACTATATTTAGGAGGCATAAACTAACTGGGCCTGTGGAGCTCCAGAGCACTGCTGGATGATGTCCTACACGAAGCACGCGCCTGATTCAAGAGAGGACCAAACAAGACCAGCAAGGTTACATGACATGCCCAAAGAGCCTTCACCGAACGGACCCCGCTAATTCCCTCCCAGAGGTGCACACTAGATACTTCCGAAGAACGTGCTTGGATGGACCACGTGTTGGATGAGCTCTCACAAGGAAGGAACTCCTGCTTCCAATGCAAGGGCTGAGGTTCGGCATCACTCTAGGACTGACCAGCAGGCTACGCGATGTCTGTTACAGAAACTTGCTCTCAAGGAATGCTTCCAAACGTGTCTGGCAACATTAGTGGCTCTGTTTTATTGAACTTGACAGTGTTGGAAAGCAAGATGCTTTATAGCATGGTGAAAACAGTATCTAAGTGCTGCAATGCCTCTAGTTTTTAAATAGCAGCCACCTGCAACACTTCCCTGGGAAGGTCAATACGTTTTCCATACATTTCTTTCTTAAACTAGATCGCAGGCACATTTTATATAAGAAGTGAAAAACTACATGAGTTGGATTTCAAATGTTCCAGTTAGCACTGCTCTGCATTGCAGATGGGCTGAATATATTCTAATTTGTAAAACTGATGGGACAGTATTTTCTAAAGCCTTCAAGTGACAAGTACATCCCCTTGAAAGTTAAATGTCTTCAATTTGAATTCAAGCTACGCCTCAATTTTGAAAAGAGAAATCATCAGCACATACAATTTCATCAGTATGCATTTTTAATCAAAACAGTGCTGTGCTTTTGCAATGTTTTAAGGATTAAACATAGAAGCAGAGAGGTACAACCTAGCGATAACCACAACGGCCTTACAACCACTTGCTCTAATCCCAGCTCTGACACTGACTCCATCTGTGGCTCCAAACAATCATTTCACCACTCGCTGCCTCAGTTTCCCTTCCTGAAAAGCGAGGCACGAGCAGGCCACTGTGTATTCGCAAGTTCTTTGCGGTTTGAAAGTACCTGCCTATTCAAGCTGATCAGTCACTGTCTGAGTCCTTGGAGGCAAACCTGTCCTGGTATCTGTGCTGCCTCTTCTACCTAGTCCTCGCCTAACTCGGCCAGCCACAGCCCAGCCAACACATATTAGAGTTTCCTGAGTATTAGCTAAAATAAACTCTGAAAAACACACGTGGTAAACAGGCAGTCTCTCCCCCACAGATTTTTTTGTAATTCTGGGGGTATTTGTTGATACTCCAAAGCTGCAGAGCAGAAAAGACAGTGGCACATTAGGAAACACGGCAGGTAAGCACAGGGAAACACCTTGGGTGAAGGATGTTGGGGAGGGAGGGGGACAGAAAAGATTTTTCCACTTGCAACACCGGTAGATGAGAAAGGCCAAGTTCTGGCCCAGACATCACAGGCTAAACCTCACTCCAGACAAGCTCAGTTTTTGTACAGAGACAGAAGCCACGTTAAGACAAAGACTGCCTGTCTTAGGCAGTCCGTTCTGCCATTTTATTTATCAGGGGGTTAGGTGACCCATGAAAAAGGATTTGCATGTACAAATGCAGCATTTGTACCTAGTTCAACTTTATCCAGGCTATAAAAATACTACGTACAAAGCCTAGCTAGAGCCATGAATAGAAGAAAAAGATGTGGCAGAAGCCTACTGTAAAGTCAGTTAAAGCTTCCTAAAATGCAGCACAGGGGTTAAAAGGAAAGGTGTTCAGAGCTGGGGGAGAAAACTTAGATTTCAACATCTTAACGGAGCTTACTGGCTTTACGCTGTTGCATTAGGTTGCAAATCAATTTCCTGTCTCATTAAGAATCCCCAACGTTTAATTGCTCTGAGCATTTGCTTTAGAGATTAACTTACAGGGATGAGTTAAGCGCGGTGGGTTTTGTGCTCAGCTCTCTAATGGCTCGCTAACAAAAGTCATCTGATTTCACAGGGTCCACTTTACTGGTCAGCAGTAAAACCCAACCTGACAAGGGTGTGCAAGGAGTATGCAACAAGGGTGAAATATTTTGAGACTCCCAAACGAGAGGAGCTTTACATTTCTGGTTTATTCATATTTAACATAAAATAATCTTTTACCTGATACTATCGAACTTGCAGACTGAAGATTGTGCTTCTGGTTTTAGGTGGTCTGGGCTAAACTCAGCACGCAGCTACGTAGGTTGAAGGGGGAACTGCTCACATTTGCAGCAGGACAGATGAAGTGGTGTGCCCTGGATGGGAAACACTCGCGTATCTTTGCCCAAGGAATCAGTCGGATAACGCAGGCATCACATTCGGCTAACGCCTGGGGGTCTAAATCCCATCTGCTCTAAACCTGCAAAGCTGTCCCCCAGCCGCAGAAACCCTCTGCTGGGAATATTTTAATCCGGCTTCACCACACACAAACAGGGCGGTTTTCTTCTGGGTAACTTTGTTGTACACTATTTTTTTAAGAAAACCAAATGGGAAACATTGTAATCATACTGTACTTACTGTAATTATGGTTATTTATTGGCTACAGTAGCACGCAGTTCATAAATAAAGGTCTTCAGAGGCTTTAGACAACGACTAGAGTCTGGGGTACTTCTGTCCAGCCTGAAACGCAATTAGCACCTTGCTCGCTCAGGGCTCCCACGGGCCCAGGACTGTATTTTTCCTGAACACACGTCCCAACACAAACAAGGAGCCCAGTGAGATCCCATCCGCACGGAGCTGGACCCCTCAGCAAAAGTTAAGTCAATTAAGAAACAGTAAACTCAAATTCTATCCCATGACAGCAATAACTAACAAAAGAGGAGAGACTGCCCATGGAGCAAGGAATTGCTGGCGTCGAGGGTCTGGTTAGAGATAATATAATGTGCTCCCGCTGGCTGGTATTCCAGCTGGGAAGTAATGCTAAAAAACTCGAAGTCAACAGTTTCATACACCTTATTAGCAGAAAGGGTAACTGATTGTTGGAATAGCTTGCCAAAAAGCTTCATCATCAATCACAGCCTTTAAACTAAGCCTGGAAGTCTTCCAGGAAAGATATCCACTGGATCAGCCACAAGCTAGCAGGCTTGCAAAAGTTCACTTACATTATAGAAAATAATTTCCTTCATTGCAGGAAGCGCTGCATGAAATCATCTCATCTATGTTATGTCAGATTAATTCATCACAGTCATTCCTTCTGGCATTAAAAAAAAAAAAAAATTTTTAAAAAAATCTACTAGCTTCCTTCTACCTTTGGGAAGGATGTCAAGAGATCAGCTAGAGGAACTGTACGTGGAACAGGCCTGAGGGTCTCGCTGCAGATAAGCTGAAGCCAGACACCGTCATGCTGGAGAGCAGACAGACCAGAAATTGGGCTCAGCAGTACCAGGTCGTGGGGAGTCTCACCCAAATTCTTTCCCTCAGCCCATGCTGGATGCATTCACTTTCATGGAGCCCCTAAAAGAAACACCGTGCTCGACCACGGGGTGCACAGGGGGGCTCGGGTACTGGCTGCAGCAAGAGGTGCTCCCAGTCCCCGCTCTGCGCCCCTAAGGACAGAGGGATGGAGGGAGGGAAGCAGCCGCTCCTCCTCTTCCCAGAAGCGGCAGCCGCCCGCAGCTCGGGGTGACAAGCGCATTTGGTTGCCATATCACACTGCCCAGCCCTCGGCCTCCGTCTGCCGATGGCAAAGCGGACCCGACAAAGGGCCCCGAGAGGTTGGGCTCAGCTGTGCTCAGCCCCTCTGCCCCGAGCTCTGCAGAGCGAGGCCGCTCATCACCAGGGCCCTAATTAGCTCAGGGATTTACGCTGCAACGGCGCTTGGTAAAGGTGAGGGCAGCATCATTAAAGAAACCAGCAGGGAGCGGTTTCTGAGATGAATCCCCCCCCAGTTCACCCCCCAGCAAGGGCACTCCCGCTTCCTCAAGGGCCAGCGTTGGATGTCACTGCACGTGGTATCAATCAAGGAGAAAAATGAATCGTCACGAGTCCTGCTGCCAACGCAAGCACAGCCCTGCAGAGAGAGCACGCCGGCAAGCCGTGCACGGCCACTGGATGAAGGGTGCTGTGCAGCACCACTTGTGCCCATCAGTCCCGGACCACTACAACCCCACGAGAGCTCAGCTGCATTTAAGAGCAAACCCCACAGTTTACCGAGGAGTGAGTACCTGTGTGTTTTCAGCAAAGGCTCCTGCAGAGGTTTCAGGCATTAAGGCTAAGCGCTATGAGTACAGCCCTTGTGGTGATATTTTGGCAAGCCTGGTCCCAAGAGAGGTATTTTTCGACACATAAATATCACGGGGAAATAGATAACTTTCTGTGAAACCTAAAGCATTTCCGCATAAAGTTCAAATTTGTATGAGTTGGTTGGGGTTTTTCCCGGAGGGGGAAGGCGGCTGAATTGGTTTACTGCTCCTTTGTTTAAAGCCACAGAAAAAAGATAGTTCAAGCAAATCCCCTACAATTGGTATCAAAACACTCCAAAAATTAAAAGGAATTTATCCCAGAGCTAACGATTTGTGACCCACCTCAGAAAACATCCTCCTCATTATTTCCCCACGGGCATTTTAAAGGATTTCTTATTTCTAGGTCTTAAATTGTTCAGTCTCACATTTGCTGCCTCCGCAGCACCGAGTCCCCAGCCTGGACGCTCGCAGAGAGGTTTTGTTCATCGTTTCCTACACAACTGTCACTTCACTTGCAAATCCCAAATGGGCAAGCAAAGGCTTTACACCAATCCAGCCCTCCTCTTGCAAAACAGATGTCAAGAGACAAAATAAAAGTAGACCCTTGGAAATGAAAAAAGCAACAGGAAGAAACAGGCAGTTTCCACAAAGAGCACCCAAGTTTAGGCGAACTAGCCTGGGATTGGTGACCGGGGTTAAAGACAGACCTCTCTGTCCCGGAAAAATAAACAAAGCAGCTTTTTTTAAATGTAAGGGACACAGAAAAGCAAGGGACGGACGGATGCTGGTCGGAATGAACTCGGAAGCCTGGGGCAGACAGGCAGAGAGAAGCCAGACTTGGCTTGTAAGATCAGCAGAGGCTGCTTTGTTCCTGGGGAACCGACAAGGAAAGCTCCAAGAAAGAGGAACTGCTTGAAAATGATCTTTCTCCTCTCCTTTTGGGACCAAATCAAGGTACAAGTAAATTACCTCTGTAAGTAAATCTTTAAAGCCAACAGGTTTTTACCACTCTGAAGATGCTTCATACCCAGCGTTTTCATAAAATTCCTACTAAAAAAAATAAGTATTTGATCTTTTTACTACTGTGGACAACAGGGGGCAAAAATCAAGCAATGCTTATACTGTCAGGGACAATGGAGGGTCAGCATCTTAAAAGCTTTGTGCAAATCTATGCTACAGTTGGGTTTGTTTCATCATATCCTCCTATTATTTGCTTCTGTCTTATCATTTTGGGGAGTTACTAGCTACCATGAAAGCCAAAATTTCAAAAGAACTCAGCATGTAATATTTGAAAACTCATAAAACCATATTTTACTGCCTAAAAACAATTTTTCCTTTACTGACACTCAGTTGCGCTTCAATAATATTGATTTACTGACCTTCACCAAAGCCAAAGCCAAAAGTTTTGCTAAAGAAGAAGAAACTTCAGAACGGTCAAAGCAAATAGCAGAGTTATTTCACATGCTGCTAAATAATTCTGGTCTAAAGGTCCTGATTGAATTAAATCATGGCATCACATTAACAATCATCAGAACTAAGCACAGAAAAACCCACCTCATTATGGTCTACATTTGACTCGGCATACACTAATTTAAAAACACTCGTGCTTAGGATTAGCGAATTTCATTTAGCCTAAGATGACGCATGAATTAAACCTGCACTATTCAGTATGCTTTAGCTAAACACGCCGCTTTGAACACAAGTTCCACAGGTCTAAGCCAGCATCACTAGAGGTAGGCAACAAATGAAGATATTTATGCAGTATTCTGTGGCAGAAAGAACTGCCCAAAAGCTGGAGGTTCCTGGAAAAAATGCAGGGAAGAACACAGGCAAAACATTGATAGCTACGCAGTGTATCTGTGCTGGGAGAAAGCCAGCAAAAGGAAGGGGGAGAGTAGAATGCGATACTCAAAAAATAAGCCAAAGGGAGGGGAAAAGCAGCAGCGAGTGGGAAAAGGAGGAAGGAGAACACAATATCCCGGCAGATTGCTGCTGGCAACTGCAGGAACAAGTGAGAGAATTAACACAGATCAACGTGCAGAGGATGGAAGAGGCAGACAGCCCCATCTCCGTGCAAAAGCAGCATATGGGGTTTGTTTTCCTCTTTGCTGCCGTTCAAGTTCCAGCAGCTAAGGCAATCTAGTTATTCAATTTAGATAAGCTTCAGTAGCTAACAGCAATTTAAACAGCTGCCTATGCCTCACCATTCTGTTATTACCTCCTTCTTTCCAAGTGCTAATGCCATTAGCAAATTGACTTCCTCCCTCACACAATCTGTCTGGCTTTAGTACGTACAATACTAATTGCTTCCTAACACTTAGGACCACCAGCAAGCAGCAGAGGTTTGTACCACAAAAAGCCTCCAGCTGGGAACCAGTAGCAGGTAGGGTTTGCTTGCAGTCCCTGCCATCCTCTCCTCCAGGTGAGGCAGGCAAACCAGCCCAGTGTGGGAAAATGAAGTTTAGGCTCCATATTACCATTTCAGAGCAGAAACAGAGCCTTTTTTTCCTGCAATTCAGCCAGTTATGTTGGGAAGAACAGGGACAGTGACTAAGAAAACATGCGGATTACAGGAAGAGACAGAAAGAAATGTAGGGATGGGGAGAGCGTGCTGTTTCGAAGGGTCCTGTACCTCAGACCTCCCCTATTCCCCTTCTGTAACCTTTCTTTCCCCTGGCTCAGACTGCTCTCCCTTCCTTCCCCTCCACCCCCAACAGACCTGCTAATGTAAACATCCACCAACATACTTTAGATTGCTGTAAAACTCTAAAAGCATATGAGGAAAGTGCCATTTCAAACAGCAACTATGCCAGCAAGAGGCCCAGTCCCATCCTTTCTGATAGCTGGAGCTGCACTGTCCATCACAGCCCTCCACCTTAAAATAAGCATTAAAGAAAAAAATATTAATCCTTCCTGCTCTGTCCCCTCAGAACAAAAGAAAAAAAAAAAGAAAAAGAAAAAAAAAGGGAGGACACAATAAAAAGATGAAGGACCCTTTTGGCTCCCACTTTGACCTCCTCAGCTAAGCAGTGAGAAAATGGATTGTCCTGGACCTTTCACATAATCTTTCTGCATTTCTAAACCACAGCTGCCCACAGGATGCAAGCCCTGCATTTACATTACAAAGTGCAAAGAGGCTCTTCCAGATGGGGCAATTTCTCTTTGTTGATTTTAACCATTAGCTCCCAAACCAAGCACATGTCTGTTCCCCCGTTCAGAGGCTGTGGAAAGAGGAGAATTTCCTGGAGGTGAGAAGAGTTTCCTGGGACAGAAATCTAGGGCTGGTGGTATGCAGAGTTTGCTCTCGGTGGTGTTAAATCTGGGCAAAAGGCTGAGGCAACATGCTTAGAAGAGGCTCGCTGTGTTTTAGTCAAGGTGATTAGAAATAAGTTTTAGGATAAAAGAAGCCAGAAAACCTCATGCAGGTATCAACAGGCCAGATTAACAGTAAACCACTGCAAAACATGGCATTTGCTGTAACTTTTTTCTATGCTGATCTTATAAGCACACTTGAGATACAAAGATGTGATTTCATCTCCCATCTCTGCAGCAGAAGGAGGAAGCGATTAAGAGCCCTACCTGCATGGATCTCTTTCCCCAACTTGGGGAGATACTGCTGAGCCTCTGAGCAGTTAATTCTGTAGTAGAGCTGGTGGCTTTGGGGACAGGGGAGCTCACCTCAAGGTGAAGGAATTCTGCATTAAGAAAACATGAGATTAGTAAGTATAAAGGGACTATTTTGCAATCTGCTCCCCTTCTAACCAGGTCAATGGACAAGATATCTCCAGAGCCAGTTTACAGGAGGTCCTACAAACACTCCAGAGCACAGGAGAACAGATTACACTGGAACTGCACAGACAGACGTCTGCCCACCAGACTCCCTGCACATCTGATGCTGCAACCCAGACGGACTTCAGAGTAGGGAATGAGAAATGCCACAAAGACGAGAACTGCAGCAAACCAGGTTTAAATCTCTGCCTAGATGGGTACGTACAGCACGTTCCCCACGGTAAAGAAATGTCTCCTAGAAAGCAGCAATCGTGGAAGGTGCGAAGCACATGGTCAGCCAACATCTCTCAGAGCTGGACTTCTAATCAGCTGCATCCACTAACCTTAAAATGGGCTGAGCTAGCTCCAGCCTAGCACTGATCGTTTGGTTTGGCCATTCAGACAATAACAAAGATATGACCCTCAGCATGCCAGAGCACAGAACCAGCCCCTCCCGCTGGGCTGGAGAGGAACTCGTGTTTCTGTTTGGTTTCTCCGCAGGGCTTTCTTTGACTACTTACTGCCACAGGATTGCAACAGCGATAATGAATTTCATTACCCACTTCCTGCACCCTGTGCCACAGGAGAAGAGTTGAACTGTAAGGTATCCCATCCCATTTTGCCTCCATACCTTCCAAAAAGCTTTTTCAGTCCCCTCATCAGGTCTGCTAAACCAGCTTCAATGACCACTGCTCTGATTATATTTCTCTTGCAGGCATTAGCCCTTGTGCATCAAGATGAGCTGAGTTTCAGCAGCTGTTCCTCCATCCCTGCCGCTCTCTCCAGTGTCTCTGGGAGCTTGGTAAGGCCACATCTCAGGCTGTTTACAGCAGCAGCAGGGAGAGGGTAAGGCAAGAGAGAAATCCTGCCGTTGCATATGGTTGGGGGATGCTTAGAGAGACGCCTCACGCTCAGCCAGGGAGGATGGCCCCAAAGATACCTAACCTGTGGGTGTCTGTTTTTAGGCAGAAAGCGAAAGCAGTAAAGGCACAGAAGAAAAGCAGGCATTTCCCCATCCCGCGTGGGACAGTGGCCTGGGCTTTACTGAGACCAGCACTCGGGCAGGTGAGAATTCAGGGCCTGATGCAGGAGCAGAACCCGCCAGCGGCCAGGAAGGTCCCAGCGCAGATCTCGGTGCCAGCGCATCTGCATGGAGAGGACTACTTACGGATGACTTCCCCACCTATGATGAATTAAGCGATTCCAGTTTCTGTGGAATAAGTGCAGAGGAGTGCAGAAGATTTCAAGAACTCCTGGAAAGCAGATGCAGCCAGTACAGACCCATTTCCATGGAACACGAAATGCCTCAAGGGTCAGGAGGCCAGGAGGGAGGCTGCAAGCGATGCAAACAGGGTCAGTGGTTCCCTAAATGCCTTCAGGTTGGTGAAAATAGCACCCCAAAAGAGAAAGGGCTGCAGCACAGGGGTGAACTCTGCCTGCAGAGTGCAGTGAGAGGGGACAGAAGCAAAGCCAGCAAGAACAAGCCATCAGCACAGGCCAGAGACGCGTGCCCACCACCATGCATTGCTGCCAGCTCAAAAGAGCTTACGATTCCTGACCACGCACGTCACTACAGCTCCAGGAGCTTCCTGCAGGAAAAGGCTTCTGTAGAGCGTCCAAGCGACCCGGCTAGAGTGTCAGCAAAACCAAGGCGATGCAGTGAAAGCCCAGAGGGCAGAGCAGGGGATAACGGGAACAGACGGAGGCTGCCATGCGAAAGGAGCAAGCGGTCCTTGAAGAACCAACACAGGAACTGGCTGCTAAAGGACAGGGCCCTGAGAACTGCAGAACAACAAAGCGGACTGACCACAGAGGAGGATGCCTTCAGCGAGCTAAAGACTGGGAAATACTGGAATAAGGCTCAGAGAAAACAGCACATGCTCCTAGCTAAGGAACAGAAACAGAGAAAAGCATTGCAGAGCCAGAGGGAACAGCTGAGCGAAGACAAAGCCAGCACTGAGCACGGGAGAAACTTCAGTATTGTGGAGCTGAGTCAGAGGAAACTGATGAAGAACAGAAGCAAGAAAATCTTGGACAACTGGATCACCATCCAGGAGCTTCTGACCCACGGGACCAGGTCGCCAGACGGAATACGGACATACAGTCCCTTGCTGTCCGTCACAGCCGTGTAACAGCCCTCCTGCCCCTTCCCAGACGGTTGCCCCTGGCATCTTCCCCAAAGCATCCTCCGTCCCTGCAGAACAGTTCCCCCAACATTTCCAGCTTTCCGCTGGTCACTGTGCCCACTGAAGTCTCCCCACAGAAAGAGGGAGCTCAGCAAAACTACAAACTGGGAATTCAAGCCTGGTGACAGGCTTGCTTCTCCACTCAAATACAGCTCGACAACCCAGGGTCTACAGATCCTGTCCTGATACACATATTCCTGACTTCACTGTACATGAAGATTTGGCTCACTATATTTCAGTCTTATTTTTTTATGTAAGATTCTCTTCAAATAAGGTATTTCCTTCTATATCTATCTCTTTCTATATTAAAGCTTTTTTGTTGTTCTGGTAAAAAGGAAAAAAAAAGTATGCTTCAATCTTTAACATTGGACTTGAATCATTATTTTCCCCAGAACTGGGTGTGCTATGCATTCCTGTACTTTAGTTCACAGAAAAAAAAAAAAAAAAAGAAAAAAGAGAGGAAACAGATTTAGTAAATAATAGTTGTTTACTGTAAAATAAGAGACAGAAAGTAGAAAGAGAAAGCACTTAATAAGTCCCTCTGTGGATTCTGCTACCAAGGGGGAAACAATACTCTCTACTGAGTTGGTGCATGTTTTATACTTATTAATCACCAGGAAAAATGAAAGATCCGCAAGCCCACTGAACTCTTCCCTTCCTTCCCGCTTTTAAAGACTTTAGGAGTGAGCTCAGCTCTGAGTCAGGATTAAAGACACCCAGTTATGCTCCTAAGCAGCAGCGCTCAAACTGCGGATGTGCTTGTGCTACCCAGTGCTCCCTGCTTTGCTATTCTACACTACAAAGGAAACAGGGTGAGCTCCAAGCTATCGCTTGAAGATCCTTTATCCAGGCCCTACTGCAGGGAGATAAGTCTCTCCAGAGGAAGCAGGCAGTGGTGGTCCACCCCTCGTCCCCACAGCTGCTGGGATCTGATGGAAAGGACACCAGCCAGCCAGGAAACCTGGTTTGTAAGCCCACCTTGAAAGTGGTCTTACTTCTTTGCACCTCTTGCTGGAGAAACACCATCTATCAAACAGTGATCTGTGTCAGCTCACATCACCACAGAGTTCTGGACAAAGCAGAAGAAATTCGAGGAAATAAGAGGGGAATCACTTGTCAGGTAAATAAAAACCCCCCAGACGCCTAGAGGTAAAACAAAGGCCAGCTAGAAGAGCATGGCAAGGTAGTTAGCAGCAAGCAGCGGGCAGTTTCTGCGGCTCAGTGTGCCTTAACTCCTTCCTGGCCCATTCCAGACCATGCTTTCATTCAGAGGGAAATGGCCTTGCCCCATCTGGAGCTACTGTCCGCACTGCTCCAGTAAGATTCAAGCTCTGGTGCTACAGTTCTGTACTAGCTTACCGAAATAAACTGCGTCAGCCAGACAAAAAAAAAAAAGACAAACATCACCACGGAATACTGCATCAACACTGATAAAGAGACAGAGACAAGCAATTGCATTAAATCTCAGTTCATTTCTCCACAGCTTTCCTTCGCAAAGTCTTCTGCAAGAAGTAGAGAGCCATGCTCACCAAGACACCCCCTGTCACTCCACTTCCAAGTCCTACCAAGCATTCATAAAACAATTCTCCTTGCCAAAAGTGCTGCTGCTCTCGCAGTTCTTCATGGGTGCTGTTTTCTGTGTTTCCTTCCAACTCATTTTCTGCTAACTTCTGTTCCCAAGTCAAGGATTTTTGAAAGTTCAGATCCACTAAGTCATTTTGGATCACTCTGACCCCAAAGTAGACCCTCTTGATGACTCTGAACGTCTTCACCATCTGCACATCACATCGGTAAGTCCCTGCATCAGACTCCCTGGTAGGGGAAAACCTGACGACGGCATTGGGGTTTTTGAAAGGTTTGAACAGTACATCCTTTGTGGTGATAAGGCCTTGGGCAAGCCTCCACGTATAGCTATAGGCTTGGCTACCAAAGCCGACTGCGTCCACGGTCAGGCAGCTCAGGTGGAAGGGTTTGCCCACGGGGACGGTGAAGTGAAGTAAGCCGCAAACCCAGCTGGTCAGGCAGTCGGTCCTGCGCAAGGTACAATTCCTCCTCTCTCCGGCGGGAGTGATCTCGCACATCTCCTCCAGTTTGAAGCCCAGCCCGCAGGTGACGCTGCAGGATGTGGTGTTGACTACAACATTAGCTACAGCTGCCTTCAGCTCTGCTGGGAAGGTAACTTTTTCAAAGGAAACTACCAGTGGCAGATAGAAAGTACAAGACAATATCCCACGGAGGTGGCTGTTCCCCAACGTCGTCATATCAGGGTTAGCAAACAGACGTGCTGCTTTCTAAAGCCACGCAAACTCAGGGGTCAAAAAAAACATAAACTCATTCTTTGTACATCTTCAAACCAAGTCATCTTCAAGACCTAAACCTTCCATTAGGAAAAATCCTCCAACAAGACAGGCTTGAAGTACAACACTGCTAAAAAAGATGCAACACATCACTGTATTGGTCAGAATGTGAATCGTGAATTCCAGTTCTCATAACAGGACAGCAGGATGCTTTAATCCACTATATTCCAGCAATTTGGATATATTTGACAATTTAAAAAAGATAAAGCCCTCCCTTACATACTATTTTAGGTTAATTTCCACTGTAAAGAAGTACTGTTTCAGTTTAATTTTCCCACCAAACTATAAAACAATATAAGTAATCACTACTGGAACCTTTAAAATAATGCTTTTGAGCCTAAGGAAATCCTAACTGCTTATGCAGCACCTGCACAGTTCTGTCATATGCAGGCATACACCCAAATCTCAAGTACTCCCCAGATGACCAAGATCACAAAAACAACACGTCAACCTCTAGATAGTCTGATGGCTCTGACACTAAAGGCAATCCAAACAGTATTTTATCACTGATGATATCCATCTAGGCAGGGCTCGGTGAAGCCACTCACATCTCCACGAGCCCACGTTCCCAGGGGAGCAGTGCTGATGTCACAGTCTGGCTGCCTGGGTCAGAATACGGCCCCAAACCTTCTGAAGGAGAACAAAGAGCTCCCCCCAGTCTGAAGCCAAAGCTCCTCTGAGATGAGGACTCCACATAAAAGTGTCATATTAGGCTCTTGACATCCACGACCAGACTCAGGAGGGATTCACCAGCACTGGCCTCCTGGCACCACTCTGAGGAGCTGCAAGCCTTAGCCCCGTGCTCTGTGCCATGTGCAGCCACCGAATCCGAAGAACCATCTGAGCCAAAACCTGCACATTCAATTGATGCATCTGTAAAACAGAAACCACTCATACACCCAGAATAATTCACTTAGTGCTCAAGCATCCTGAAGGAATAATGCAGTAGGAAAAAGTTCTTCATGGAAAAAAAAATTTAAAAAGTCGAAGTTACTTAATTTTGATGGAGTAGTTGAACCGTGGTCAAGCCAGTTCAATAATCAGCAACTGAATTATGGATTGCCGAAAGGATTTGGATTGCCATGTTCTTCAACAGCTCTGCTAATGAATATCCATATTTCTCTTCCTAACGCTTCTTAATTTATTAAAACGAAGACTTCTGAAGATCTAGCAGATGTATGTCCACAGTCCGTTTCCCTGGATGTGCACTCTACGCCCAGCACGCTTTGTGTCCAGCTCCCCTTTCGCACGTCTGGCTCAGAGCGCCTGAGCTGCACTCAGGTATACGGGGCTTTATGAGACTACAGATTTACTCCTGCCTCTTGAAAAGAGATCATCAACCAAATGCCACGCTAAAAAAACCCAAGCAACCAAACAACACACCAGCTGTGGTGAAGGCACAATGTGTGTGTTTGCAGCGCAGCTGCGTTGTAAGATTCCCACGTGTTGTACGATATAAACAATCAGGGATGTACGGAAAAGCCAAGACTTACCCATTGACTTTAGGAAATAAAACATACCTCTTTATTTACAAACACAAAACCTAACATCACTGCTATATGCTACCATCAAGCCAGTATCCAACAAATATTGTACAAAACTACAGATACCAAAAAATAAAATAAAAGATAGAAGAAAATATACCAAGGACATATACACTGTACAGAGAAGTTTTAACAGAAATGCAGGCTGGAGTCTGTAGCAAATTATATGCTTTAAAATAACCCAGAGAACCATTGCCTGTGCATCTTTTAAAGCTTGTGGGCTCAGCCACCCCACGTACGGGTGGATTTGACATAACAGTGTTCCAGGAAAGATGCAAGTCATCCTACAAGCAGAAAGAACAACGAAAACTAATACTGTACGCATGGGAATGAATTTCATTAAAAGAAGCAGGCCACTGTATCAGAGCCGGAAATGAAAATACCACTTTTAAAAAACCTTCTGATTTAAAATGTCTCCTTTCTTCCCATTTTTATAATATCTTATGCAAGTACTGCATATTTCTGACTGCAAATTAATAAATCTCTTTATGACTCTTCTTCTTGTTTCTCATGTCTGCAGGATACTTTGAAAATTTAAATACGCAGTGATAATCTCAATAATTACATCTGGGGAAAAAACTGAAAGTAATTGCACAGGAACTATAAAAGTCTATAAAACAAGGGCATTAGAAATGAAAACTGTCTTTTAACAAGCTGTCGCTCTACTACAGAGAGGTGTCAGGCTGTAGGTATTGGATAGAGAAAGCGCCTCTTCCCATTCCCACAAGGAAAATGTTACAACCGTCTTTAAGGAATAAACGGTTAAAGCATGGCTGGGAATAAGCTGTTAGCATTAATCTTTCTTCCATTCTTGATCCAGAAGTGGGGAAAAAAATCTTGATAAACTACTGTTTCAGTCCAGGGAAATACTAGTTCTGTTTTTTCTCTGACTGCCAGTACCTACCAGCTAAGGAGGAAACCAATTGTTTCTGGTCAGGCACCTCACAGGAAAGAGACAGAATAAAAACACTTGCAAGGACAGAAAGAAACTGCCAACACAGCTTTTCATATCACAGGCCGGAAGAAAGCATGTAAGTGAGTATCTTATCTAGAGCTACTTTCACTTGTTCTTTTTCCCATAAACAGAGTCATCCTTCATGTCTAAAATATTCACAATACGAAGATTCATCCTTTGCAGACTTCAGAGGGTGTCTTGATTCTTCACATTAGATCTCTATCCACTTGAGATGAAATCAAACCTGGCACATAATCAGCAGCAGTGTTGCACTAAGCACGTCAGCAGAGAAGACATCGCTCTGAGCTAACGGAAAAGCTGGTAAGGTAACGCAGCTGGCATGGAAGGACTTACAGCTCACCGAAATGAAAATTAACAGCAAAGAAAGGGAAGTTTGCAGGATACACAGTCATACGGCATCAGGAATAAAAATACACACTTTGGGTATTCTTCAAATCCAGGAACAAAACAAAAGCTATTTAAAAGACAATGGCTGAGAAGCTGTGGAGTGGCAGAGTGTTGGGTACCAGCTCGCTTTAGAAATAGTTACATACGTCAACACAAAGGCGGTCCAGTTAGTCTCTTTGCAAATCGCATGACCTGAGAGTCAGCATCTTACACTGTTCGATGAAGAGGCAGTTAAGGAGGAATGAAGGCCGTTTCCTCTTCCATATTCATTTCTTACAAAAGTCACTCCCTGAATCCATGAACAATCAGTCTGCTGTATTAGTCAGTCCACTCTATTTCATCTATTTTCCACATTATGGTGCCAATATAGGAAAGAATACAGGAAGATAAAGAAGAGTGTCTTCATAACAATTCTGAGATTGCACCACCTGCTAAAGAGATCAAAGACAGGTGAAAAATAAGTAATCAGACTCAAACAGATGTTACCAGAAACCAGAGACCACCAAATATGGGAGCATTTCCAGAAAAAAATGAAAAGAGAACACGATTTTCTAGATAGAGCCATTCTTTTCAGAATGAGATATAATAAAAAAGACACTGCCTATGACGAATTAAGATCTCTAGTATTTCTGCATTTGTACTTGAGATCACATGCACAGGCATGGACAAGGTGGCCAAGGAACTCTAAGCTTTTACTCCACAAAGTTGCAAGCAAACTTACCTGGTGTAAAACTTTTTGATTTATCAATCCCAAAATCTCAGAGCAAAAGCACAACTGAAAACAACAAGCTCTACCTAAGTTTGGGTTAAACCAGATTGCCATAAGATTTTATTCTAAAACTGTAAAATGGATCGATCTCAGTTTGTTTATACTGAAACTTGGTTTTCACACAGCAGCTTTAAGAATAAGACATTTACTCCCAGACTGCACAGCACAGCGAGACAGACGCACTTGCACCAGGCTGCAAGTCCCAGCCATGCAGCTTGCAGAAAGACACTGTATTATGGCATAGCACAAACATTTTCCAGAGGAGAAACGCTTGTTGTGTGACAGTTTTAGCAACTGATTAGTTACTTCAGAAAGCAACAGCACAAGGAACTAGCAGAACTAAGAGCTTCATGCACGAGACACAAAAAGGCAGGTAGGCTCCAGGATCCCAGGCAGATGGCCGTTTGAATTTGGAAGCGTATAGTTGCACGGGGTGGAACACTGGCAACCCCAAGAGAAAACTGGCTGCCCAAACCAGGAATTGTAAGTGCAAGCCGTAAAGAGAACAAAGGAAGACAGACATGAACTTCACAGACTAGAAGACTACTGTGAGTTTGGAAAGATCCAAGCAACAGTTTCAGTGGAAACTTCTCCTAACAAGACTCGTACAGACCCTTCCAACACTGACTCCTGAGATCTACTGCCTGGATCTATCGGATCCTCTTAGGCCAACGGTACTGTAGAAGGGACCACAATAAGAGATCCTAATCAGAGACAGAAAGTGCATCATAGTAATATTATTTGCCTATAGCTCAATCAAACTAAAGAAAACCACCATGGAAAAATACTTTAAAGTGCTTACAGGCAACAAAGACTAAAAGTAAATTTTAGAAAGCTCTATCATCTCCAGCAGATGGGTAAAGTAAGTAGGGAACTTGGGTCTAAACCCATCTCTTTATAAGAAAATAAAATTCCCATTTTGCAGTGTCCAAAAACCAAAGCTAACTGTACCGGCACAGGTCTGCACATTCCAAGCTCAGCAGCAGTAGCCAGTAAAATTCCACTGAGGTCTTTTATAGCAAGTCAGACTATATTATAACAACTGCACAGGAACATTACAAGCAAACCCACACAAACATCCTCCCAAACACGGCTTTGCAAGGATGTGTAAAAAAACAAGAAGAGAGTCTATGGAGACTTGCTTCACTTGAAACATGTTAGAGGAAATGGGAGTATTTTCCCAGCTCTCAGAACAGACTGATGCCACAGAGATCACAAGCTGCAAGGAGAAAGTACACTGAGATCTGTCTACCAACGTAGATCAAGCAAATTAGTAAAACAAGTTGATAAAGTTATGTAAACATACCTTAAAAAAATAGAACAAAAATACTTTCTATTAAAACCACTGCTCTGAAAACAGACTGCTTATACAGCTACTTAAACATGAAAAAGTCAAAATCCAGCATTGTTTTTTTTAAAGCAAATAATGACCGAAATTCATTTTGGAAGCCACATTGCTAAGTTTCCAGTGCACGATCCTTTCTCATTTATATCCTTTTGCATATGGTCACATTAATTAGCAACACGATAAAAGAAACCAATCAACAAGCCTGCTGATGAAACTAACGGTTATCCTCGTCTGGTCTTCAAACCGGTCTTGTCCATCCAACATAGCACAAGAGAGCGGTCAGGGTGTGTAACAGATGCCAGGAAAGACACCTGAGGATCCGCACAATCCAGGTAATTCTTTACTATCACACTTCACAACACACTGGATGTCCCCTAATGACTCAAGAAGTCAGAAGAGAATCACCCTGTCCAGTCAATCTGACACTAGAAGCTAATCAGTACCTCCCAGGCTACAAACAAGGTCTAAGGATATTCTTGGCTTATTGTTCATTTCTGTATTTTGCGAGGTGCAGTGTGAAAGGATTAAATGGAAGCCCAGAAAACATCCAACACATTTTTCCATTTATAGACTAAGTTTCTTTTATCCCATTCCCTTTTTCTGCAAATAGCAATTACCAGTACTAGTACAAGCAACATAATAGGAGCTGAGCAGGAAGGACAATGAGCAAGGTGGGTAGCATAGGACCAGCAGTGAGGGAAGGAAGAGGGGGCGGGGGGCTAAAAATCACTTTTAAATAAATTAATAAAATCACTGTACAGTCTAAAATCCACAGCAGCAGCTGCTGAGTTCAAGGAAATGCAAAATTCGATATATCAATTACGATGTGCCTTTGAAAGTTTATGTATCAACCCTGAGAATTTCACTAAGATCTAAAAAAAACCAAAACAAACAAAAAATTGAGTCCACCTCACTTAATCCAAACCTGTGCTTTCTTTACTGCGCCTGAATGAACTTTTCCCAAATAAGAAGCTGAAGTAGCAGATGAGACAGATGGGAAACAGTCTCTCTGAAACTAAGTCTGAGCCCTAACAAAGGTGACTGCAACAGTCCTGTTTTAGTACACAACCAACAAAATATGACCAAAAAAAAAAAAAAAAAAAGGAGAAAAGTCCACCAAAATCTATCCTGTACCTTCTGGAATTTAACTAAGGCTGCTGTATAGCTAGGAACAGAAGATTCGGCTCCTGAATTTTATCTCAGGGCTCCTTTATCAAACGGACCGTTATCGATGCTCCATTTCCTAGTTCTGCTTACAGAACTTTTCTGTTCTTCATCACTCTGCCAAGTATTGATGGCACAAAATGTCGATGGCAGCTTCAGAATCCTTCACTATTTACAGTTTTCCCCCCTCAAAATCGACCCACCAAAGCCAAACATTACTACTGGCCAGGATATTAGTTGTATTACAAATATTGAAAACACTTTAACAAAAACAAAAATTTTGCCTATCCTTGACAGCAGCTAGACGTTTAGTGAGCAAGTGCCATTTGGGACGATAAAACGCTATGACTATATTAAGTCAGGGTCTGTACAAAGCAAGGCCACCAAGCAAGCCAACGACGCTCACGCTGGGTTCCTTACCTGTCAAAGGCTGTCCCAGCTCCGCCTGCACTTTACCCTTCGCTGCTCCTTCCAGAGGTAAAGCACCTCTGTCCCCTTTGTAGAGTTTCGGTTTAAATGGAGAATCTTTGTCTTTACCTTTTGATCCTTTAGGCCTGCCTGCTTGCTTCTTCTTGGATTTACCATCTCCCTTCACACCCAGCAGCGGATGGACTTCTGTGGAGAGAGAACGTGTTACCAAAGTGAATTATCCCTTAGGATGCTTCTATCAGCACGCACAGCCCTTGGTGAGAGATACAAACAGAATTAAAAATTACAGTTTCAGGATGCCTTTATTCATTCCTAGCTTGCAAAGTGCCAGCAAACTTGGAGTGTGTGGCTATTACTAACTGTTGTAAGAAGTGACTTCAAAGAAAGGAAAAAATTAAGGAGTGACCTTCTGAATTTCTTGTCTTCAGACAAAGCTGAGACAAAGCAAAAAAACCATCTCAGATGCAAAACAGGCACTAAAGCAACGGCAGCTTCCACGCACCATCATTAGGTACTCCTTGTAGTTCGATGTTGGTGGTTTTGGGCTTCTTCTTTGGTGCCTGAGGTCCATCAGAGGAGGACTGTCTCTTCTTCTCAGAACCGATTCCCTCATCAGTTAAAGAACTCTGAACCGCATCTGGTGGAGGTCCGTAGGGGTTTTCTTCTGGATCTTCAACTTCAGGAGCAATGGGTAGGTAAAGCAGAGCCTTGGAGTCCTCCAGTTCTTCATCGCTGTGACAGAAAAGAATTTGCTTTCATTTAAAAGTAGGGGTTATGACAACATATTACATGGGGAATCTTAGTGATACATTTTGTATTCATACTTTAAACAAAATAATTATTCTTTTACCTGCTACAGAAGGCAGCAATGGGATCCACACTGGTTACATCCACTTCTTCGTCTTCTGCAGCATCAGCTCCTGAGAACCAGACAAATTAAAGACAGTGAGGAAAAGACTAAATTACTTAAAAAGAATGGGACTGTGCTTAAATGTCTAAGCAAGTAGAAGTGAGAATTAAAGCAGAAAACAAACCTGAAGTGTTTCCTCTTAAATCCACCAGGTTTTTATTTTTTCTATCTTCTAATACAGACCCATTGTAATAAAACACCAGTAATAAAGCTAAGTAAAAGATTTTAGATCTTCTAGATGGTTTGTTTTCACTAAGCTAGTTCTAAGTCAGATGAAATTTATTGTAACACTTTATTCCCACAACGTTACACTTGAATATTAAAAACTGCTAAACAACAATTATCTAAATATGGGAAGTTCTGCAAAGCCTGGTAACGAGAGTCCTGTAGTGTGCTGGGAAAAATCCTCTTGTTTTTTCCATGGTTTAACCGCAGCATTTCAGAGGACACGATTTTTTAGCACCACCAAGTGGCCAGGCTGCACTGCTATTCTAATTCTAATTCAGCAGTGCTGCTGGTGAGAGCAAGCCTGACACCCACACGCGTCCTTTGCTACTGCTTTCTGAGTGAACGTGTATCGGAGAGGGGAGGCGTATCTAAAAGAACATTGCATGTCCATTGGCAGCAATCCTATGGATTGGGTTAGTCCACACATCTTCATTTATACATTCCTGATTTGTCATTTAAGGCCCATATACACTACCCTGACAACTAGTTTTAATTTTTAGTACGGTCACGTAGTCAGACTACAAACTATTTGGTACATAGAAACACAGTTTATGCAGTACCTGTCTGTTCTGGTTCACTTTTATCTTCATCTTCAATGTCAAACTCTGACTCTCTCTCTTCATATTCTACATTTTCATCCAGCTCTTTGAAGTCAGGCGCAAAGGCACTCCAGTTTTCCTAAACCACAAATTCAAAATGATTTTTACCTTATGCAAAGGGACAGGAGCTGTAGTGAGGACTCATGGAACTACAATCTCATTCTGCATTAAAATCCCTCAAGCCACGCACAAGATCTCACACACACACACACACAAAAAAAAAAAAAATCAAATCAAGCCTCATTCAGGTTCACAGTCACGTGGCAAATTAGGAACTGCACAAGCTGAAAATAGGACATTGTAACACTCCTTAAATATTGCAACGTATGTCATAATTACCCCTAAAACCCCAAGCTGTGTGTTAATGTTTAACCACTTCAGTTTTGGCTCACTCACACAGATTTCCTGTACCATTCCCATGTAAAACGTCCCTGCGATGATATTTAAGACTTAACGCAAAGCTTAACTAGTTTGACAATCAAAGTACGAGTACCCTCCTCACAGTCAACAAAGATGGCAAACATATTTCAAGTTAGGCAGCTGAGCCTAAAAACCTTGTTGAATTGGGATTTAATAAAGGATTTCAATACGCAGTAATTCAGTCTACTAGTATGGAGAACCGCTGGGGAATCCTCTTAAGGAAATGATCTAAAACGCTTACCACTTGATTCTGAGCCCATATTGACACAACACCACTTGAAATAGAAGCTATGATCGGTCGCACAGGATGCCACTAGATTTATTTGAAAGAGAAAAGAAGAGGAGCTTAATTGGTAAATGGCATTAAGAAAGCTTGGTTTTCAAAACACCAAGAAACATAGTAACAGCAGACAGTTTTCTTACTGCTACATCCAAGAGCAGCTCTCCTCTCGTCCCGTGGAGGATTTTCACTAGGTTTCCAATACTCTTCTCCCAAATGTACAGGGCATGTTGTCGTGCTGAACCTGCCACTATATATTCACCGTCACCAGAGAAACAGCACTTCTTCCACGGTGTCCTGCGTGCAAAGACAACGTCACAAGTTAAACAGTTGAACTGTGAAGGAGGGAGGACTGCGGAGTAGGGTTGTTCTTCAGACTGAGATCTTACACGCTCCCATCCACAAATAATATTTAAACTTCAAATCATATCGTGACTGACAGGTTTCAAACCTCATCTTTTCCAGTAAGGCTGACCAGCCATTCTGCCGCCTCTTACCGGTTCACTAAATCCTGCAGCTTCTGCATCGGTTCAGGCTCCCCGTCTCGTCCACAAGTTAGAATTTCACGGCCATCGTACACCCTGATTATCCGGTCAGCTGTGTTTATTAAAAAGCAGCTGCAGGAAGGAGGGCACAGCACATGCATTGCATTAAACCACTAAGAAAATAAAAAGAATCGGAGTATGTTCTATGAAAGAATTGGGGGGGGGGGGGGGGGGGTTTAAGACAGGTTGCATGTTCTGTCAATCTACCTTATAGTTTTCAATTCATCTTAAAGGCTACCACCTGGTAAATGAAGTGACTTACCTTCCTTTCCGAGCAAATTCAATTGATTTAATAGCTGTGGTGTTGCTAGTTCCAGTTGTCACTCTGAAGGAAGCAACGAGATCCTGAGTGTCTGTTTTTAAGACCAAAATCTGAGGATTAAGGAGACAGAAAGCAATCAGCGTCTTCATTATAACTCATTCCCCTTTCGGTACCTTTCACATCAGCTACTAACCCTGACAACAGAAGCCTCAGCAATCTACACAGGAATAGTTGGGATTCTGCAACTGTAGTTTCTACTACAGTTTCTGCGACAGTTCTGCGACATAAACATTGGTTTATTTACACTGGAAAAGGATCCAACAAACACGGTCAAAGACAACAGCAACACAAAGACCTAACTCAGACCAAGCGTTATAGTTTAGAGATCTTCAAAGATAAAGTGCCATGCTTTATTCAGAAGATCGTATCAGTGCAATATGAATTATTCAAGAGACATTCAGGAAACCTTATCAGTGTGTTAAAACAAAGAACACAACCCAGAAATGTTCAGCATCTTGATAAAGACAGGAAGTATTGCATCCAGTGCTGCCTGCTGAAGTCTCACCTTCCCCTTGGCATTGCCCGTATAAATGTATTCCCCTCGCCTGTCAAAGGAGGCCACAACGTTGAGATCAGAATCGTCATCCACAGGTAGGACAACGTGCTTGGAGTCCGACAGCGTTAGCATCACCGGCGCTGACTTCATGGGACAAACCAAAACTCTGTTTCTGGAAAGCAGAAAAAGAAGAGTTAGTAGTTTCTTCTCTGGAAAAGAAGTTTCTGCATTTAGAAGTAAGAAAAAAATCTTAACCTGTATCAAGAAATACAGAATACTTCTGTCTTGTTATTATCTTATTTCGTCTTTGTTACTTTAACCACAACATGACATTCAGCTGATGTCCACGCTCATTTCCTTTTTCTGGAACTTCTCCAAGTTTATGCAGTAACTTGCAAACTCAACAAGACATTTCTATACACATTTCTAAGAATTATTCTCTTGCTTACTCTCCTGCCTTCCTGATATTTTCACAATAAAAAGAGCCACAACAAATCCAGTTAGGGTTCTGATCACAAAAAGAAGATACAGTGATGGCATCTACTAGGTTTAGAAAAAAAAACAACCTTTGCAAACAAAAACATTTTAATAATCATTAGTTCTACCAAAATGAGAACATTCAGCTCTTTTTTCACAGGACTTACTGGTCTCGAGGGTGGTACTGAACTTTCAAGATAGGCGAAGGAAATCGAAATCTCTGGTCGCAGTCTCCAGAGAGCACATCCCACTGCGACACAATGTTATCGGTCGAAGCACTCACCAGTTTGTGACCATCTCGACTCCAGCTACAGTAACAAGAGGCAGTTCAAGTAAAAGTTACTCCTTAAATGCACAAAACATACACCCACAGTTTAAAACTATCAGACCAAATTACCAGACTCAGAGACAAATCTGTTAGTGTGAAAAATAACCTAACGTGCAAAAACTCAATAGGCATAACACATTTCTACACTCTCTTAAAAGGAGAGTATCCTAAAACATAACCGATGCAACGGGCTGGCATTTCAGCGCCCACACGCCCGGGTGAAGAGCTGTCAGGGCGTCAGAGCACCTGATGCTCAGCAAACCCAGGAACGGGCAAATTCTAACAAACCCGAGAAATAACCTTTCATAGCTAACGCACAGGCTCCGAGCTCAGTTCCAGCTAAACACGGGACCGAGTTGTTCCAATTAAACCCCGAGCTGTGTCTCACCATAACGAGCAGACGGGGTGAATGTGGGCGCTTATGATTTTGGCGATGCCCCTGGTGAGGAAGTCCCAGATGACGATGCGCCCGTCGTTGCAGCCCACGGCGAGCAGCGTGCCCCAGCGGTTGAAGGTGCAGGTGAGGGCCATGCTGATGCAGTCCAGCGTGCCATCCGCCTCCTGCGGGGAGAGGGCACCGGAGAGGGGCGGGNGGCCCAGCGCCGTCCCCTTCCTGCGCGGCGGCGGGGCTCAGGCAGCGCGGCGGGGCTCAGGCAGCGCGGCGGACAGCCCGGCGCCTGCGCACGGAGAGTTCCGGCCGGGCCCCCGCGGCCGCATGCCCGAGGTTCCGGCGGCACCACCGGGAACCGGCCCGTTCGCGGCGGCTTCAGCCTGCGGCGCCCGGTAGGCGAGGGCTGAACCCGCACCGCGTCCCTGCCAACGCACCGGGTGCGGGGCGGGGGGGGGT
>VXBL01000350.1:37572-62902 GCA_013400195.1 Aramus guarauna | reverse complement strand
GGGGGGGGGGGGGGGGAATGAGTTTTAAAGATCAACAGGGTGTGTGAAATCTCTCAAAACAAGTTCAGTCAGGCAGACTTTATACCCAGTGGGGAAAAGAAAAATGCAGAGAAGCAGCAGTACCGAGTATGGGAAAACCTGCAGGTCTACAATACCACACATGCAAAAAGACAAACCAAAGGGTAACAAGACATCGAGTAACTACAACCAACCATAAACAGGCATCAGATAAGCATCTGGAGATGGCTACACAGGAAAAGCTATACAAGACATTTCAGGAATTGCATATACAGAGATTTAGATTTTATTCATACATTTATTATTTACACAAGCTACTTCTATTAATTGCAAGAGACCAACCTTGACTCTCCTATAGTTTTAAATAAGGTTACTGACCACCACACACAGCAGAACAGAGTTAATACTGTTAGTGTCATTGGTGGCGTGAGGGTGCACCGAGGCAGTGAAACGCCTAACAATTCTACTTTGGAAAAGTATTCGTTCTTCTGCGCATGTGGTTCTTGGTTGCTGCACTTCCAGCTGGAGCCGCTGGCAAGGCTGTATCTGTGTAGAACCTTATGTTAATGCCATCAGAGCAGAAAAATGCCCACACGTGCAGGTAAGTAAAAAAGTCATTTTTATATAAAAAAAGCATTAATTCTTTTTATTGCACAAAGAAAGGAAGATTTAAACTAAACTAATACTTCAGGGTTATGTATCCCTTTCCTTTGTTCAAGCTGTTTAACAGGCAGACTATCAGTTGTAATTTTGCTGTGTACTAGCCAATAAATTCCAGCAACAAGGTGCAGTAATTCCACATGCCTATGCTACTTTGGATGCAGCATGCTAGCTTTCCTGGGAAACAAAGCCACTGCATGCCCGTCCCCTGCAGCTGGGAGCAACAGTAAACCCAGGGAGAACTTGCCAACTCAGTTATTTCCTCATGTAGTAGAGAAGGTGCATTTTCTATTTCAGCCTCCACCCCATAGGTATGTTACATTAAGATCAACCAGCCTTGCCCCAGAAATGCAAAAGGCAAGGACATGATTTTCACCCCTCTCCTGGAAAGGGCAGCAGGACCACCCCAGCCCTGTCCTTCCTTGCAAAGGATTCCCCCCCCTCCCCCCCCCATTTTTTACTCTTTTTCAATACAGCCAAATTAGAGATCCCAGAGTGACACAATCAGATGAACGGACACAGCCACAATACACAGCTACTGAAGAAGAATGAATGACCTGTTTTCCCCTCAAGTACGCTCTCACCAAGCATGTGACTTTAAAAAAGTTGAAGAAACCTTTTTTAAAAATATGTCCATCATAGTTAGCACAATTTAAAACTGTCATTGCCTTTAGGACTAATTCAAAAGCCAAATTTAATTAAAATGAATTGGCATTTTCCCCATGGACAGTCATTAGTTGTAATGACTTTGTTTCAGTATTACAATATGTAATCTCTGAGCAGTCTTCCATTTTACCAGAAGACTGTAAAAGAAAGGTCAGGTTTCTTCAGACATTCAAATAACTATTATGAAGCAAAATTACCAGGAGTTTGTTTACAGAAGTAAGAGGTGAAGGATACACAAGAGATAAATAGCTTATAACGTGGGGTATTTGCACTGCAGTGGAACAGTAGATAAACCCCCTTAGGTAAAACATGGAAGCTTTGCTCCTGTCAATGTAAACATTTTGAGTGTTGCAAGAAGCTAATACAGGTAGATGCTCTTAGCTTCCGAACACTTTCTAGCCTAGAGCCTCTGCTTTCTCTTTCCTCTCCGACCGCACTGTAACCGGTGCCAATCGATAAGTGATTGGGATAGTTGTGTGTGGACCGAAGGCCACCTAGGACCATCAGTTAACGGGAAGGGTTTTTACTTTACTGAGTAAAGACTGTCGTGATCAACTCCTAGCGACACAGACGCTACCTGGAACACACAAGATGCTCATTCTTTGATTGGTATTTGTGTGGGATTGGCAAAAATCCCTTTCAGTTCAAGGGCATGGAGTTTCTATCTTATTTGCACAACTCCATAATAAAAGCTGCAGTGGGGTAACTAGCATCAGTGGGGTGTACCGGGGGAGATTTCTCTGGCCGCTATTCAAGATGGAACGTCCCCGAGGTCTCACCTCTACAAGGAATCTTCTGGTTGCTATTACCTGTCCCACTCATGTTAGCCACAAAGAGCTACATCTGAAGAAGCCATCTGCAGAGTTAGGGGTTCAGAACTCTCCCACAATTAAAAATTCTTCTGTGCTTCCTTTTCAAGTAGAGTCATCCAACCCTTTATTTGGGTGCTCAGAGCTTGACTTGCAGAGCCTGTCCATGATCCCCTGCAGCATAGGTTGAACAATCCCTAAGAGAGGGCGCTGGGAGGAGTCTCCATCCCAGCAGGCTTCCATCAGCTGCCAGCATTCCTCATCAAACACAGGAAGACGCTCTGGGCGAACTCCTGAAAAAATGGAGAGGGACCTGGTTACCATCAGTACACCTCAGATCTGAGGGAAGCTTTGTCTGATGCTCATTGCTTTCACGCAGGCTGAAGTGACCCAAGCAGACTGTCTGGGGTCTGACACTATTGATGAAGGCTTACATTCAGTGACCCCACTGAGACATCTTTGGGAGCATTGCTGAAGTCACTCAGGAGATCACGCACGCTCCCAGAGGATGCCCAACACATTCAGTTTCACTGGAGCCTCCTCTTTGCAACGATTTGGGAGCAAAAGGAGTACCCTCTCCTATAGGAAAACAAGCCACTCATAACAGTGCCTTTGGGAGCAAGTTCAACACGAGCACAAGCCATGAGTGCAGCCTTCTGACTGAATACAAGACTCACTCATCTGAGTTAATCTTTTTCACATGAGAAGGGGAGAGATTACATGGAGAGGACCTAAGGACACAAAGTAGTAAAGCATTCTGATACCATGACGCAGCACAAAGGATTAAGCTACCACTAAACACAGTGCTATGCTAAACCTACACAGGCATAAGAGTAAGTTTATATTTTGGGGAAAAACTATCAGTGTGGTTTACCTAAACAGCATGCTGCGGAAGCTGGATGTTATTAAGCACTTGAATGTGCAGATCACCACAGCCTCCAGAAATTGCAAGGGATTAAACATTCTTTAGGGAATCATGCCTGGCTGGTTCTGGGGTCTGGTTTACGTTGTAAGTGTTGTACTACTTTGTATGGTTTAAGTTGTGCTAGCACAGCTCCAATGACGCTATGGCAAGGAGGTGGTTAACCAAAAGCCTTTTGTTGTCTCTGCTGATTTTAGTTAGATTTTCAGTAGAGTATATCCAAGTTTAACTAGATAAGTGTTACTCTTTAGACTGTGAATGAAGCAATACAACTGAAAGGTAAAAAAAAAAAATTGTAAGAGGATAAAAAGGAATTTCCTCATCTCCTCTCAAATTTTACTCAAGCATAACATATCAACCAATAAAGTTCAAAATAAGCTGTTTATACCTCTTCTAACATTGTTCCAAAGGTGATCTTTGCTTGCACATCTCTCAAAAGCCTCCGGTAACTTCACATGTCCCGAACAAATGTACCAAAACAGAATGCCAAATGCGTAAACATCCACTGAGTTATCGTACTTTCCTGTGAGAAAAATACATTTGATCAGCAGGGCAAACATCACTGGAAACTGAGCAGTCCAAGAACTAAGTTTCCATATTCTGCTTTCTCAAATTAAAACCACAACTTCATTGCCAGAAGGCAAGACTTGGATGAAGCCTAGTAACACACCAGGAGTCACTGCCAAAGGTGGAGGGATAAAAGTTAAGGCCTTCCATTCTCAGAGGATTTATACCCCTAGCCTGTACCAGCAGTTCCCAAGCTGAGGTTCATGGACCACTGCAGATAGAGGTGCTCAGGTGTATTTCAGAGCCTTAAACACTAACATTTGTAAGACTATCAGTTCAGTTTGGCTCTGCCGCTAGCCCAGGAGTCTGACGGAGCTAACGTCAGCCTCTCGATACAGAAGTCTGGCAATTACTCATTTATAAACGAGTTCATCCACCGAATAAGAGGAGACTGAGCACAGTAAAGGCTAAGCCAACACTCACCTCTGTAAGGTCAAGGTCTAGCCTGCTAGGCATGAGTATTTCACTGATAGTAGTGAGAACCACCTGAATAATATTATTCTACATTAAACACAAATAGGGTTGCTTCAATTTGATTGCAATCTTGTCAAAGCAGGGACAGCATCTCAGACCAAAAGGATTTTGATAGGTGTGGTATGGACCACTAAGTGCAACTGTAAGATGCTCAGGAAAAAACGCTTAGAGAGCGCACCTGCCAGAAGCACAATGCATAGTGAACACACTCCACGCGTTAGTAACAACTTGGAAATTCCTTACTTGGTATCTATACAAAACCCAGGATACTTTCTGAAGTATTTGCCTATGAAAGCCAAGTATTTCCAGCTTCCTAACAACTAATAATTTAATTTGCCAATTGCATGAGTATTAATCACTTCAGCAAAGCTTATGAATCCCACAGTTCTCTTTCAAGTAACCAAAGATTTAAGGCTGAGACTTAAAATACAGAAAAAAAACCCCATACTATGCATTTTAAGCAGGCAGTCTTCCGATTTAAATTATTTTTTCCTCATAAGCAAGTTGAGGTATTAATTCAAGGTATCAGCCTTCAAAATTCAAGCAAGAGGGAGACAGTAGTGGATTCAATCAACAAGCATACCTGTAAAGAGCTCAGGAGCCATATGAATGGGTGTGCCTACAATACTGCCAGACATCATGGCTTCCGGTTTGCAGAACCCCAAGTCAGTGATTTTGGCTCGATTCTTTTTGTCAAGCTGTAGAGGAATTCATACACAGGCAGCTGATAACCGTACTTCTCAGTTTTAGTACTCCATTTTAATATCAAGGTTTTAAGCTCTGTTTATGTCTGAAGGGTTGGGCATTTGCTCTTAAGTAAGCTTCTCTGATTACTTGGCTGCTCTTGGACATTTACCTAGTTAAGCTCAGTAACAAGACATGCCTTCACTTGTCTTCTGCATAGAGGGCATGACTGGGGTTTAATAGAACTGGGAACAGGAAGTCCTGCTTGTAGCTCAAGCTCTCTACCTTCAAGAGAAGTCACTATAGCTCCTCTTCCCCTCAGCTTTCTGCCTGAAAACGAGTTAGGGAAACCTCACTGCAAGGCTTGTTGCGGCTAACAATACCACAAGTTAAAAGATCCTGTGTGAAGAAAGCTATTACTTCACTTACATAATGCCTCTCCCTCCCACTAAAAGGGCCTCATAAGACTTCAGGATTAGCCAGATACAGAAGTTTTCCTTACCAAGACATTTTTAAGTTTGATATCCCGGTGCACAAGTCCCTGACTGTGAAGATAACGGATCCCTTCAACTACATCCAAGGCAATCTGTAATCGTGTTTCTAATTCTAGCCCAGCCTGAAGAATAAACAAACACAGATTTAATTCTTACAAGTGGAAGTTACTTTTGCTTGCTCTTATTTGCCAAAAACACTGAAAACTAGAGCAGTTCTAGCTTGCTTTAACAGATAATAGATATTTAGGTGTGAATATTTTAATGTATATATTAAAATATATACTGTTGTTACCTTTAGTCCTGTATAGAGGTCTCTGTGCAACCGTTCCATTATGAGTAAGACAGCAATGCTGGAGCCTCCTCCATAGCCATAATCTATCACAGAACCATGGAGATGTACGAGCCGCTCGTGTGTCTGCAGAGACCTAGAGAAAGTTCAGCAGAGTTGGTCATTTTAATATCCTTCCCTCCACCCCAGGCCAAGCCTCAACCTTGTAAAGGAAAAGCTTTAGTACAACAGTAAGATACATCTACACCTTGTGCGGAACAGTAAAAATTCACAGCACGCCACAGTTCTGAGGACCATAACAATATACAGCTGTCTGATCCAATTAAACTCAAGAAAGCCTATTAAAGGTTATAGTACCAAAGAAATACTGTATAATTTCAGCTGTCTGTACTGCAGCACCTGCCTGCAGCTGCTTATTGAAAACAAACTGTTTTCTGCAGCGTAGACCCATCATTTTCTTCTGTGAATTCAGAGAGAACAGACTGGGAAAGGAGGGATGATTCAGCACCAAAAATCAGGGGAGAAAAACTGTTTGCTATCATACTCTATTAATTCTAATTTACTCTGCAAAATAGCAGGCATTTGAACAGCACAGACACCAGAGAATCAGATTAAGACAGGAAGGCGCACGTCTGCCTAGCTTTCTGTGCCTGTTATGTTTTTGCAGTGGCACTGGCAAGCTGTCTTGCCTTTGCTTGAAATGGCAGCTTAGCATTTCATGAGGTCAAGTCACTGATCACAGAGTAGAACAGCAGCAAGTAAGGTTCTGCCTATGCAAACAGCATTTTTTTGCAGCGGTGAAGTTAAGGATATCTACGAAAGCGCTTTACAATACACACCTCATATAGTGAAACTCAAGTGCAAGGTCATTCCAGTGCTTCTCATCTGGAGGAACAACAGATTTCAGTGCACACGGGAAATGCCCTCCCCAGCTGTCACACAGATAGACCACGCCATACTGTCCTCGGCCCAGCTCACGGCCCAACTTCGGTTTGCCTGTAAGGCACAACATCAATTTAGTCAGACAGGAAAAGATGTTTATTTCTTCCCGTACACTCTCAGGCTGGCAGCCCAGAGCTTTTCATGGGCCAGCAGCTGCACAACACAAGGTACTCAGTATGTGTCACATGGAGGCTGACTGAAGTAGTTAAGTGAAAAGCAAAACATCCCTCCTACTCCTTTACACCCACTGCCTGCTTCAGGAGAGAGCAGAAGATAATACAGAGAACATCAAGCACAATGCTTACCATGTAACAGCACATCCTGGAGGGACCTGCTCTCCAGTGAGAGTCGTGCTAGTCGAGGAGCATGATCTTTCCGCACCTTCAGCCACAGGTCTTCTGTTTTCTCCAGCCTGCCAGAATGGCCATCTTCTAACTAAAAGAGATATCACAGATACACTATAATCCTGCCTGGTTTCAAGCCCCAGTGAATGAAATTGAGGGTCCTTGCACAACCGAGTAGAGTCCTACATAAAGCATGCCTAGTTTAAAAAAAGGGATGTTGTATAAGGGCACTCACACCAGCTCTGCCACCTCTACCTACAGAATGGCAGCATTAACTGCACGAGCTGCTCTTTTAGCTATTTCTGCAATTAAAAATCCTCTTTCCGTAAGCGGCAACGTACAAAAGATTTCCTTCTTAACAGCTCCACATACCTGTCGCAGAGAAGCTGCAAAAGCCTCATGGGAACTGTTTAGCCTGGTCCGGAACTGGCTGCAAATGCTCTTGGCTAACTTGGAGGCACTGAGGCTCTCGATAGCATCCTGAGCAACTTTCCTCTTCCAGTCACTGGTGATGGCAGGCGGGCTGACCCATGTAATCCGTTGGATTATCTAGTAAAACAGGAAACAGAATTAAGGCACTAGCACAAAAAAAGTAGAGTCAGTCAATTTACTCAGACTACTTAGATACCTTGTAATAATGTACAGTCATCTGCACATACAATTGGGCTAAATGATTGCCTTACAGTAACTATTAACAATTTAGAGGTGTTGATGACAATATTGTTGTACACGCACACTAAAGTGATTTGATTTTTCTGAGTATCTGCTCAGTTCATTCCTACAAGTCAACTGTTCTTTCACGTCTGACCAAGCACATACGTAGCTGGACAGCCACCACTTGGAAAACCACAGAACAGGCTGAAAGCACAGGCAGCAGCAGCAGTAACCAGAGACTCAGAAGAGAGATGTTCCTAAACTGGTGAAAGCTACAGCGAAGCAGCTTTTTGCAGACAGACATGCTGTCAAGGTACAGAAATGCTAGGTGTCGGTATGCACCACTTCCCTTAAATTGCTGGGTGACTAAGACACCCTGCCCCACCCTTTATTAGAAGCCACAGAAATCCAGCTGCCACACACCCAGTCTGGATCCTTCTCCCATGCTGAAGGAAGAATCTGAAGGTTTGTTACCACTCGGTCTGCACTTGCACCTATTTGGGAAAAACTCATATTCCTCTCACCCATGCATACAAGGAATCTCAAGTGGGAGAAGGCAGTAAAGGTCCTAACAGCTCAGAGCAGGAACTTCAGAAAGATGAATGCTTTAACAGACAGAAATTTAAAATAAAGACCTGAGGAAACCTGATCTCCTCTGGAGGGAGAAGAGTGAATTGACCTGAATCATGACATATTGCAAGACAATCCAACAAAAACAAAACCCAAAACCAAACAACAAAACCATCCACAAGAAACCCAAACAAACAATCAGTTAACCAAAACATAAACAACAAGAGTTTCAAAATGCTGATCACCATTCCTTTGCTGTTTCAAAACAGAAGGAAAACACTGAAGAGGTATTTGCTTTAAATCAAGTATTTTCATCCCCAGGAATAAACTTCACACTGCCTCAGTGCTGAGTGAGGAAGCAACAGCTTTCCAATTCATGTGCCCAGAGTCAAAATTTAGAGAGCAGCTGTGAGCATTCACATTATTCTTTGCTCCAAAAACATTTCACTAGACAGTGACACGTGCTAGAAAGAAATGATTAAGATGCTGATACCTGTTTGATCTGTTCCCACAGCATCCTGGTTACTGTTGAGCCAGAGTGGAAAGTGACTTCAACATGATAGGCTGCATTTAGTATCTGGAAAGCAGGGTAAAGATGAAAGTATGGGAACTTCGGAAGCTGTAGTCACTACAAAATTTGCTAGACCCTCCGAACAGGAAAAAACATGGATACTATATGGGAGACTCCGTGATTCATTTGGTTCAATTCATTTATTGTATTAAGCTCATAGGTGTTTCTAGGCTGCAATCTAATTACTATATGCAGATTTAGGAAAGGTAAGTACTAGGCCTTTAAGCAACTGTTCCCCAGTTTTAGCACCTCCCTTAATGACACCAGACCCACACATACTCCAGAGCTGTGCACCTCTAATTTCACTGAGCGTCTCAGTCTCCTCCCACCCTTGCAGGATCAGGATAAAGACAATTATTAAGAATACTCTAGACAGCCATTTAAGCCACCATACCTGTTTGAGATAATTGCTTGTGATGTGCACAGAAACATCCTTTGACTTCTCCAAACTCCTTGCAGGATGTACTGAAACCTCCCAAGACTCCTCCAGGCTCTTCAGACATCTCTCCAGAGTCCCTACAAAGCTCTCTCGCAGATAGTCCACTGAACTAATTAACTTGTTGGCAACTGCTTGGTTTAACCGAGAAATAATCAGTTCCTGAATTTGCTTAATACAACATTTGATGTCCTTGGAACTAACAGGTTCCCCATTCTCAGGAATGATGATATCTGCACAAAAGAAAACAGGCATCTTTTGTATTCAATGTATCCCTGTTGCAACAATGGCTACTGAGAGCTGCTTTGAGTGTTCTGCATAGGAGCTACAACCCCAGCCCAGCCAGCTTCTGCTCCAAACGCTATCTTGCTCCTTCAGAGGTTCATTGCTTTAGACCCAGATGATATAACCTGAGGCCAACAGTATTTCCAAGTCATACAAAGAAACCCATGAGCAACAGAACACATGACTAACGCAGAAGATTAAATTTTTGCCAGTCTGCATGTCCAGTGCTACAATGCCAGTTTTATAGAGATCCCAAAACCAATCCTACAGATCTTGAGTAATTTGGTATTCTGTGAAAGAAAGTACTAAAGTAGTAGAGTAGCTCCAGGAACGCACATCTGGTACTCCAGTTTCAGGGAAGCTAAAAATCACATCTGACCAAGGTGGAAAAAAAATTTTGATGTTTGCTTCCATTCACTGGCCTTCGAATTCACAGGATACTCAACTCTAACACCTGATAGACTCTGTACAAGCATTTTGTAGCTACTACAGGTTTACAGTCATACAATGACAACAACTCAACTATCATCTCAAAAATTAAAGCGCAAAAGCACAAAGCTGTCTACCTGCAGCAGCACAGATCAGGAAACTCTTCCAGGCCACGCTGCAATCCATAAGCACTGCTGGATGTTGAATCTTAGAAAGAAAGTGATGCAACAGCCACACCAGTTACATGAATTTTTTTTTCCTGGTACCTTGAAAAGGTTGATTATCACTTGTTATTCTTAAACAAACACTGAGCAATCACTGCTTGTACGCTGTAACCACTCTGAGCAATAGTACTACATTACTTCCAGGAGCTGAAGACCTTGTCTCTGGATTTTGGCCAACAATAGTCTAGCCTACTTAAAACAAATCCAGTGATCAGCAGATGGCATTAACTCCTCAAAATAACATCTTCCTCCCTTTAGGATATCACTTCAAATATCAATAGCCAACAAGATGCTACACTAAGTGATATTTGTTGTGTGTATATATATGGGGAGAGAGACATATACAAACATTTACTGCAGGTGGTTTGTCTTGTGCTGCCCCTAAACATGCTCCTGCACATACCAAATCCTGAACTTAGGCACTACAGTGCTCCAGCTCTGAAGAGGGGACAGACAGAATACAGGAATTATTATCTATCCTGATTACGGAGCAAAAGCAGCCCTGAACAGATAGAATTAACACATTCACTATACCCTTAGCATAAGCTAGTTTGTTGGAGTTTTTGCAGCATACAAATAGGTTCATGTTGCAATTAAAAGAAACTCTTTAAGTATGACATTTGCATGGGCAGTACAAAGCAAATGTTTCAAGAAACAGGAAATATCTTATCCATTTCCCACCTAGAGAAGCAAAAAGATCCAGATCCTAACTTGCAGGATTAAACATAATCCATCATTTCTCCTCTCCAGCCAAGAGACAGCACTCCAGTTTGAAACTGGAAGTCAGTCAAGACAAAATTCTCTAAAGTTTTTGCTTCTCTCATGCTTCAAAAGAGCACTCAATTCACAAAAAAAATAATTTCATTTAAACCTATAGCCTAGAGTTATTTCTGATTTTATTTTAAATAGCAACATATTTCCCCATCAACCCATGAACAGCTTTTCCTTAGAACAGAAATGACTGTTATGGTAAGCAGAGGAGAAGAGCTAGGGAATATCAACCTACAAATCTTCACTTTGATGTTTACGACAGACCACGTATTCCTGCAGCCAAAACGCGGATAGCCTCTCACCCTTCGCAGTTTACACAGCATTCTGTATGCTTCCAGCTTGGGTGTTCCTGCAAGTTCTGGTACTAGAAGGTGTAGTGAGAATTATCACATTTCCCAAAAAAACCACACACTAAATGCCAAGCGTAGGCCTCAGGAGGACAAGACATTGTGTTGGTTTTTTTGGGTAGGTAAGCTTTTCTTTTAAAAGAATTTCATTTTAGGAGGTTCTATACCCAAAAGTCTTATGCAAAGCTCTCTCAGGCAAAGAAATTAAGCAGAAAGTACAAATCAAGCCTTCACCACAAACTCAAACAGCTTTTTTTCTTAGGATAGATTTATTCCCAAGTCTCAACACAACCATGGAGGTAAAGTTGAGAGAGTTATTTTCTTCGACAGAATAGGGAATTAAAGCAGAGAAGTAAAATACCTTAAGCCAGAACTGTCTGGCAAGCTCTGGGGGGAAAGAGTCTGATTTATTTAGAAATCAAGACTTAAGATGTTCAGCCTTCTCTTTTAAGGACAGCGCACTTTACCCAGGAGACACTACAAAAAAGTCCTTTGCATATTAGTTCTGATTTTTCTTGCAAAGTCACTTGTTTAGACTGCCATTCAACTGTCCCTTAGCAGATGGCAAATATTACTCCACAACTCTCCTTTAAAGCCCTTAACCTCTTGGTTCCCATTACTCTCCTACCAGTAGTTACCTTTGAATTCCATATTAGCAGCATCCTCCAAGAGCTCCTCTTTCATATTGCTAAGAGTCTCTATGATCATGTCCTTCATCTCCTCTTGTTTGCGGTTGGCAATGTTCATCAGAGACTCATAGAGCTCGTTCTCCTTCTTGCGGGTATACTCCAGCCTCTTGGGGGTGATTTGCAGGTCTCGCTGCATGTCGAAAGCCTGATTGATGAAGATGTTCAGGCAGCGGCAGTGCACCTCATTTAAACTGGTAGCTGCTTCCACGAGATGCTTCTGAAGCACCTGCCTGGAAAAAGTGCTTAGGAGACGGAGCTTCTCAAACTGCTCCACCAGCATGCTTTGGGCATCAGCGTCCGCACCGGGTGCCCCGCAGCTGCAGTGGTTGGTACTCAGGTACTCCAAGTCCATCAGTTGGCAGTAAAGGGAAGACTTTTCATTCTCAGTTTTTTTGGGTGAGATCAGCTCAACCCCCGTTTCTGGCACTTTGAAGAAGAAAATGGGCAAAGAGAATTTCTCTTTGATTTCACGCAGTTCATTCTCATCCGATGAAGAAAGTTCAGCCTCGCTGATGGCAAAGATGACAACAGGCAAGACTTGGTTCACATACTCTCCCAAGGTGGCTTCAGCAGACTGGAATCCACGACATGGTGCTACCACAACATCCACTTCCTAGCAAGTGAGGAAGTAAAAAAAAAGGTTTGTACAGATCCTTTTAAAAACTGACACATGCAAGAATGTACTGAAATTCATTCACAAAGTGCAAACCCAGAAACATTCAAACTCTTTAGAGCAGTTATAGAGTCTCATATACAGCATCATGCTTTGGTATATAGGCTACCTGCAAGGCTGATGACAGCCCTCTCAGGGATGCAACCACATACAGATTAGCACCCACTGACTGCAAAACTCTTATTTTGTACCAAGTTTTAGCCTTTGAGGTTTAGCCTCGTTCAGAACAAATTTCCCAGGTAAATGCTGTCACAGAATAGCTGTTATTCTTCAGCTTATAGCTTCCCCATTTTGCAACAACATCTCCCACTGATGTTTACCAGATCTGCAGCTCTTTGAGGAGATACTCAGGCTGTCAGTTTTCCGTGCAGCTTCCAACAGTAGGAAGTACTACACTAGCCACTACTGCCAAAACAAAGGCAGCACAAGAACCGATTCCAAAGAGTTCACAGCCAAAGGACAGACAAGAAGGAACAGATGGTTGTGGCAAGCTTAGTTATGACTTTCTTCAAATCCAACCAAAACTTAAGAGATGTCTTATTTACTTATTTTCTTACTGCACAGTTTCACTGCTTTGGTCATATGCTGCTGCTGACATCCCTTCTTACTAAACCTACTGAAAAGGGGCCAGTTCTGAAACCTGCTTCCTTCCCTTCCAAGGAAGGAGACAAGATTCACATTTGGATATGCGAGAACAGTGTTAGAATTGCATACATCGCTCTACCAAAATAAAGAAAGAACATGTCAAAGGCTTTGAAGTGAAGACAGAATTTAATTGCCACCTTCCCGATTTGCAACAGGGGGCAACGATTATGAACTCTTCAATCATTTTTTCTACACACCAGAAAAATGAACGATTTGAGCAGGTCTCCCGACTGCTCTTAGAGCTCACAGGCAGTCATTACTGCCACAGGACTGCCAGGCGCTGAACCCAAACCTGCCTGGCCCACAGGAGGTAGAGCAGAATGGGATGTGCAGTGCCGCAATGTTCACCAGGACAGATGACTCACGCCAGTGACTGTAAACAAAGGAGGAAGCCAGTGCTGTCTCTAGGAGACAGGGAGAAAACCAACACAGACAACCGAATACAGCGTGAGCAACCGGTCCTTCTGTTTCCACAGAGGCCTCTCAGGCTTTTCCAAAGAGCATTAGCAGCATTTCTTGCCCTTTTTTTTTTTAATGTCCTACAGAAGTTTAAACACTGTCTATACAGCTTCATACTACTAGGGATCAAGTCTTCCTATACGGGGAATACCTATGACGCACATTGGATTCCTGAAATTTTTAAGCTGGTTCTCACAAGGTCGCACAGCTATAAACACACTTGAATGCTTCTGACAGAGCTGTAAGCATGAAATAGCTGTCAAGTAACTTCATTCATGTTTTCTTTAACTAAATGGCCCTTTTTAAAATATCAAAGCTTCCCACTTAGCAACCTGAACATCAGGTATGCAAACACCAGTTACAGCTCTTCCACCTAAAATACGATGCACGGGTGCTGTCAACAGCAATACAAAAAAGACAGTGTAAAGAGAACACCATGCAGACACACTACATGTACATTTGTGCATTCAGACTTCCAATGCCGAAAGGATCACTGCATCCCCGACCCCAGAACAAAGATCAAAATCAAGGATCGAATAGGTCTTGACCTACAATAAGACAAGTGGAGCCTCACTAAATGCATTTGAGGACCACTGAGATGTGCCATTTTATTAAGTCAACAGATAAATTCTTTGTATCTGATTTGGAAGTGAGGAATTATTTGCTACATCCCAAGAGGACCTTGTCCTATTTTGCCACGCTTTGGGCTGTTTAATCACTGTTTGTTTCGTTAACCGAGGTGCTGAGAAGCTAACCCAATTTAGTCAAATTTTTACCCAGACTCCTACCAAGCAGATTATGATTGAAGGCCCAGCTCAGACTTTTTCTAAGCCAATTTGAGCACTCTGCCTTCCAAGAATAGTCGGTGAATCACTGAAGTCTGACAGTTACTGCATTTATTACATATGTGAGCTAATTTCATTGCCTCCCTATTAATCTGAGATACATATATACCTTTAGATTCTTACTTAGAAGTACTTTTTCCTCAATTTTTCAGAAATCTTGCTGGTTTATTCTGTTTCCATGGGGATCTGAGTCAGAAGTTCAGTGACTAATCTAGAGAGAATCCCAGGTAAGAAAACTGAACTACACCTCTGGTCTCCAGCAAACACTGTTGTTCTTGCTTTGAGTTTTTGCAATAACTCTGAACCCCACTTCACCAGGGAATTTCCTTTTCACCTGTGCCGGAAGGGCCAGCCCATGAAAGCCTGTGAGGTGTACACACTCATGAAGCAATGCTCTTTCTGAGCATGAACTCTTCCCCTGTAAAAGATATATCACCAAGCCAGCAAAACTAGAAAGAGAGAGCAGGTTTCACATGGGTAGAAGAATAATTGCATGGTGCTGCATTTTCAGTACCTTCTACCCTCAGTTATGCCAGTGTAAAGGGATAGAAGAAGACTATTCCAGGTATCTGATGCTGGTAGGTGGCAGGAGCATCTCAGATACCCCAGGTAAACCAATGCTACGTGGAAGGACAAGCATCTTGGCCAACGTGAAAGCTTTTTGGTTTCCTGTGTTAATACCACAACCAAACATATTAAAAATAGTCTCAAGGAGGAGATCAGGGCACGTTCTTCCAAGTTTTAAGCAGGATGTACATTAAAATAACCACCCAATAGGTACTTAACCACATTCTTTGCTACTTGCAACAACTACTAATTCATATGACCTGAATCGCTGCAATAGTACTTGGAGAAATGCAACAATAAACTCAAACTAATTCAATTCTTCTGTTAGAGCTCATAGAACCATCTCATATTTCTTCATTCGTTTTCCAACTTTGTCAGAGCAGCTGAAAATTTTTCTTTCCCTACAAGCCCTGGCTAAAACTTTTCAGGCCGAGACTCAAAATTGCATGAAGCACAAATCAAGAGAAAGGCATGAAAAAGGAAGCCTTCAGCGCTGTTACCCTCATCCCATTCAGCTGTACCATCCCAATGAAAACCAATACTTCAGAGAAGTCTGTTTCAGCTTCCAGGCACAACTGATATGATTTAGGGAAAGAGCCAACTATTTACTCTCACTATAAATCTAATAATCTGTCTGGCTAGATGGATTATTCCCCATGACCTACATGCATTCCTGTGCACAGTGATCCCCAAGGGATAGAGCAGCTTTGCCAAAGTTTTTCCTTCCCTGATATTCTACATTTAAAAATAACTGAGTTCACATACCTACTAGCACAAGGTAGTGCTCTCACAGCAGGCAACCCCTGCAAATGAAATTTTTGGCTCCTTCCTCCTCACTCCCTTTTCTGTGAAACAAGTTTTCATTAAGACATCCCCCCACTAACACAAGCAAGCATGGTCCCATCTTGGATATCAGACTGCAGAAAAAAACCTCAGAGTGCTCCACTGGCAGTTCAATATTAAAAAGTGGTATATTCTACGCTTGTATTGAATTTATCTCCAAGTAAAAAAAAAAAAAAAGCAGTTTAGTTAATATTGGACATTGTTAACTTACAAATAACTTAGCCTTTCTTTACCGGAGTCATGGCTAATGAGTTTGGATTTAGCAAACAAGTAGCATGATTCAGCACTGAGTGCCTGCATAACAGCAGCCTGTAATCTAGGTGCTCGAGCCAGCCCACGCAGTTATGTCTCCATAAGAGATGCTTAGGTCTAAAAAGCTGCAGAGCATTCCCCAGGTCCTGAAGTCACCGACAGCTCCTCTGATGGCAGCCTGCCATAGGTAAGTGTTCACCTACTAATGTAGTTGAATATCTGGAATGTAAGGTTATCATGAAACACAGTATTACTGTAAGCACTCTGCTGTTGGGAGAAAAAACCACACAGATGAGAAAACAGGTATTCTAGGTAACAGGTAGGGTAAAAATCAGACTGATTTTCCTCCTCCTCTGCACAAAAGGTCCTGAGCTCCACCAAATTATTTTGTTCCTGGGCAAATTCAAATCCTGAAGATCTGTACTGAGTATCGTGTTATCATCAAGCATGCAATTGTTATTAGACTACTAGTTTTGTTTTGCAAGTTAAGAAAAAGCAGAAGTTCTTTCAGAGTAGTTCTGCAGACACAACTTTGGGTAGTGTCCAAAAAACCTCATCCATTGCTGCTCCATATATATATATATATATACACACCGCTAGTTCTAGAAGTGTCTATGACTAGTATATATTTACTTTAAAAACTTTGTGGTCTTGGTGGATGCTGAGCAGAGCTGGAGAACACGCATCAGCTGGAAGGGTGGGGAAAAAACCCCACGGGTCTCTCAACAGGAGGTCACTCCCCTGTAATTTCACAGGGAGCTATCCCTAGCCCAGTTACCTGCTAAAATGTACTATGTTTTCCTACCAGCCTTAAAAAAATTTTGCTCTTCCTTTAGCCCCTTGAATTCATGTAAGGCATCCTTTGACTCAATCTGAAGCTAGCTGTGATTCACCCTCCTCCTTCTATTGGAAGAGCTTTTTATTTCAGCAACCCTTTTCAAATTAATCTGAGTAGCTGTTTTCATCTAAGTGTCCTAAATATAACCAAAGCCAGACAGAGAGATCTTTGTCACTCACATGAGAAATCTGAAAGACAGTTGTAAACTGCAGTGTGGCTAAACTGGCCCGTATAAAAATGTAACCAAGTAAAATAAATGTAAAGCTAAACACTCTTCTATGCATAGCAAGGCAGGATTTTGCAAGCAGAAGATCCAGAACAGGCATTTACTTTGCAGCACCAGCAGCTGATGTGATGCTCTTTGGGAAAGCAGTGGGTGCCTCGCACACAATTTATACAAACATGGCACTGCTGTTCTTTCAGTCCATCCTGGAAGCCACAAACACACTACAACACAGCATTGACTCGGCTGATCTCCTTAGGATAGGCTTAAATTTAGCTACAGACCGGGCTTGTAAGATGTATTTCAAACTGATGAAGACAGACCAGGTCTTTATTTTCTGCCTGTTTACAATCATGTCCTGATTCACATGTCCTGAAAAGAATTGCTTTGAAGTTCATACTCTTACTCATGTGACAACAGATGATATTCTTTACACTTAAGCAATTTATATTTAATAGTTAATTATCTATTCCAGATATTCAACCGCCAAACACAACGCTCCAGAAGTACTATACTGCAATAATAAAGGCTCAATCTAAGACATGAAATGTAATAAAAGCTTATGGAAAACATAAAAAGCTATGAAATACAACCCTCAGCCTTAAAGATATTTGCCAAAAACCAAACTGCAACACTTGCAGGATAGGAACACATTTTACAGACAAGGAAAGCCATAAGGCAAGATACTAACAGCATTAGAAACAGCACCAAGAACAGGCTCACACCTTCTTGTTCTAAACACCTTCGATTTCCATTGACACCACAGAAATGTAAAAAGCCACCCCCTCACATGAAGTCAGGTCACTTTATCAGATGTTGGAATTAAGAAGCTTTTTTCCTGACAACAAGCACTTCAGGACAGAGATAAAAAAGTACATATCCTTATATGACAGCTTCGAGCTACTATCAGCCAGTAAGCTAACTCTGAATGACCTTGAAACTGGAGTAAAATTTTAGAAGACACTTGGAGGTACATCTGAGTAAGCTCAGCTTCTGAGATGGACGGCACTGCTACCAAGGAATGATAATGCTAAGAGTCAACATTGAAACAAAACCACACAACATACACAGTGATGTCCAATTAAAATCCTAACACCAGACTTCCAGCTTCTCTTTAAAAAAAATTCCTTTACACCATTAGCTTTATTAGGGACTACAAATGTTCCATCTTAAGACCACTATGACAAAGTTACGTGGACATCTAGTTACCTTTAGTAGTGAGTACGGCAGCATGACCTCCAGCTCCGCTATCTGGTGAGCAGGATCTTCGCTGTCCCCATGAATTTCCAAGTCTTCCTCTGGTATCGTGTCCCAGTGCCCTCGGTGGGCTGCCATCATATGAACCAGTTCATACTGCTCAGGCAGCGCTAGGCTAATCCGTGTTTGTGTCCCATGCGTGAAACGGATCCGTCGCCTCTTACAATTCTCCTCATTGCTGATTTTGGTGGTAGGGAGCAGCTTATCACCCAGCAGTATGTTGAGTAACTGGCATTTGGCATTACAGTTCTGGCCAAGAATCAGAAGGCAAGGGTGCCAACTCACAGTCCGCTGGAGATGCTCTTCCTCATGGCGAGGGAAGGAAATTAAATTCTGCCCTAAAATTAAGGACAGACTGCATTAGAACAGGTTGGCTGAACAGTAAGTCTGGTATCTCTAAGCCAGCTGAACCCAAAAGTTCAGACATTGCTGCCCCACAGCCTGCCAAGAAACCCACACAGCACCAAGAATTTGCTTATGTATCCTGAAACTAGTGTCAGCGATTCAGCATTTCTACTGCACCAACACAGAGGACCACAGTAGGTTGATTCTCACAAAGCCATTAAGACAATTTGTTACTGTTCTCCCCACCTATTTCAGCAGGAAGCGTTTACACAGAGCTCTCCTCAGCAGGTTAGTGGAAGACTAAAGGTTGGCCCTGAAAGTCAAGAGGAAGCAGCTGTCAAGGTTGAAACAACCAAGGGCTAATTTAGCCTTGGGTTGGAACAGTGTTTTGCCATGCTCCAGAGTTCAAGGAGGCCCAATGGGTCACTAAGGCTAACTCTTCCCAAATTTTGATGGCTTGGCTGTACAGAACGTTCCGGTCACATATCAGAAATAAATTCAATCAACTATGAATCAGTGACAGTTCCACCCACACACTTAATGTCATACTTTGCATCTACCAAATCCCAAGAGTATTACTGCACAAGCTTGTTGACCATACTCTGGGATCATTGACATTAAAGCAGCAGAACCTCCTTTCTAGCCTCAAGGAAAGGCATTCTTGGAAAACTGCTTCTCAATGGCTTGTCAGATGACAAGACCAAGTTTGCTGAGACATAGTAGCAGAACTAATAGCCTCTGCCAGCAATTCCCTATGAAGGAAATACAATCACAGCATCTAAAGAAATTGTCATGCTTTCACCAGCTTGGGTAGAGATGAGCCCAAGGGAAGACATTCCTTGCTAGGAGCTGGAAGATTCCTAGTGCAGTCTAAAACACAGTAACGGCTTCACTCCTTTGATCACACTAACAGTCCACATCTTTCCTAACCTATATAGTTGAACTAAACCAGCACAGTTTGCCAGATATACTTATTAATTTTAAGAACAACATTTAAGCTGCAAAAGGAAATTAACATCTGTATCTTCTTTGGAGCAGCAGGACTCCCTGTAATCACTCTCCTTACCCATCTTCCATCTGAAGCATCAGTTGTACCATCCTACTAACAAGGCCCTTTTAATTCTTAGTCCATGTTGCTGCAACTTCTTGTATTTGCCTTACTACATTAATTCAGTCTCAGCACTGAATTTAGCTTCTGTATTCTTTTACAAGTCGTAAATACAGCTTTTCCCACGCTCAGTCATCTAAGCTGAAGTCTAAGAAGCTTTGCGTTACCTTATGCATAGCAACAGAATAATTCTGGTAGTACAAAAAAACGGATACAAACAAATTCCCCATCTGCTGCACTTCGGCACAATCCCCGCCAGTACAAAACAGCTAGTGTTCCACCACAGCCAGAGCTAGCCCATGTTCCCAGATCTGAAGGCAGATGGCACCCAAGAACGAAATGGCAAATGGAGACAACAGTCCCCAAAAGAGCTGCCAAATCTGAAAGCTATAAACAAGTACGATTGCCCTGATATTAGGCAAACTGACAAGAACGACAGTTTAAAGATAGAGTCAAATACAATACAGCGGGGACAGACCAGCAGGGATTTTGTAGGAGAAGGTCCTGTTTCACCAGGGCTATTAAAATTCTTTTAATGAATCATGTTCTGGCATCCAAAATTGTCTCAGCATCTCAAGTCCCAAGGATACAAGATACTCTCATATACCAAGACATTCCTCAACACTACTAATCAAATTAAAGATAACAGACAACAGCTATTCTAGTCCTCATTCTGAAAGAATTCCATTCCTCTATTTTAATTAAAATCATTCAAATTTGGAGTCACACCACATGTACTCTGTTGTGTCTTAGATCCAGTTTAAGGCTTCTTCAACATCTTGCCTAAGACCTACCTTTCCTTCAAATCTGAGGTCTGGAAGTAGAACTGCTGGAGGAGTTCTCTCCATCAGAGGAGTCCTTTCATCCCACACAACGCTAAGGGGAACCCCTCTCCCTCCCTCAGCAAGCCCCTCTCCTGCACCTCTGCCCCACACAGCCCAGGACACTGACCCTCCCATTAACCAGCAGTCTGGCAAAGGCTGAGATATCACTTCTTGAAGCATGACTCTTTCTAACCATTTCTTAAACAAGCCTTTCAAGATCCACAACCACAGCAGAGTGGCCACATCAAGTGATTGAAAGGCAGAATCTGGCTAGCAGCTCACAAAAGATAAAAATCATCAAAACCCCACAAATAGCACACTTAAGCCTTCATCTACAAGATAAAGAATTTCTTTGATCTGCTTACATCTATTGAAAACTTTGACTGAAATTCAGGCTCACTCTTCAGCTACCAAGCATGAAAAAAGCAATTCAGAAGGCATTATACAGGCCAGGAAGCCTCCTCTGTGCAGGCTTTTGAAATTAAAAGAAGAGGCAGATCACACCCTCTCCTCAGGCTGGGCAGCCTCTGTATTTGTGGGTACTTAATGCCAGCACAAAAGGATTGAAATACAGCAGCTTAGCTGAAATTATTGAAGCATGGAATGGATATATAAATACTACATCTTTAAAACACCTTTTATCTTTTCATGCACACAGCCTCCCTGTGATCAGCGTTTATTCAGCAGGTTTACTACAAGCAGTATCAGTAATGAATCCGTTACATTTAACATTATGTCATCACACCGCAATATTCCGAGTCTATGATGTACAAACCTGGAACCAGCACTAAAAGCAAGATTCAGCCCTATCACAACTGACCCAGTGCAGCACCAAGACACCCAAGTCACGGCAGTGGTTCCACCCCTGCACGTATCTGTCCCTGGATATCTCACAGTGACCTTGAGGTCTCAAACCCAAAGTGAGATGCACAGCGATGGAGCTATTACTAGTATATTACTATTTCTGCACATCAGAATAAGACACAGGGTAAAAAACACTCCCACAGTACTTAACAGGTGATGCCACTACTCTGAACATGAAGAATTCAAGTTAGAAGGAACATGACCTCCTGTGGTACCTAACAAAAAGTAGATTTAGAACTTGCTTACTAAAGACATGTAGTGATACTCCCATATCTATTTGAGTAGCTCCTTTCAGTGCCAGGACTCTTCCAAAAGATTTTAGCTGGTGCTACACACTATGCCCATGTACTGTATCATTTGGAGACATGTGATAAACACTTCAAATAAATGGCTGCTGGGGAGTCCTTAAGCGCGTGCATCCTATTAAGTTCCTTTTGATGAAAGGAGGCCTGTCCAAGAACAAGGATGTCTCTCACCAAGATTCATGTCAAAATTCAGTCAAACTCTTGGCAGAAGAATCTTCGGTTGCATTTATGGAATCTATAGAAGTCCTAAGCATTTACTCATCCCCTTTTCAAGGAAGGCCAACTACACTTGTCTTTCTATTTAATTTTCAATAATCCATGCGGACAACGGTGCCTAAATAAGGCCAGACCCTCATACTTCTTATCGCAAATACTGAGACCTTTCACAGAAACCCTTAGATTTCTGCGGTGCTGGCGAGGACTTGCAGTATGCTTTGACCGCTACAAGACTTATGATTAACACATGCAGTTATATAAACCAAGTTTTAGTTCCATCGCACATCTATCAGCACGGTGATGTTAATTCCAGGATAACACACGCTACACCAACATAAGCAGTTCCTACAGGAACAGCTGTTACAACATTAGCAGCCCCCACAGCCTGCAGAACCAAGCTTTGTCTTCTGCTTAACTTGAAGCTTGTTAGCAAGTGCCTCCCCCCCATCTATCTGAGGAGTTATTTCACAAGTACCCTCCCAACCACCTCTCCACATATTATCTAGTCTTAAAACCCATCTTCTTGTGTTGACATACCTAACAGCACAATAGGGGTCCTAACCTTTTGAGGATCACAGTATTAGAGGCAGAGCAGTAACATTTTAACTAGGATACATACCCTCAGTAAATACAGCATCGGGATGAAAACTCTTTCAAACCCTCTGGTTAATACATTCAATCCCTATGAAACACATTTATGTATAGAGTCACTAAGCTACCAAGCCTAGGGCTTCCCCCCAGCACACACTCATTAAGGTAACACCACAGCTGCTGACCAAAACTCTGGAGATGCTGTGGAGATCCATACAAGAGGTACAGCTCAGTTTCCAGTAATTTCCAAAATAAAGCAAAAGAAATATAAAAAAAAGTCAGGCTCCTAGGTCAAAGAGTTCAAATTATTTCATGCATAGAATGAAGAAAGCAACTACAATTAGTAGAAAGCAGAGTTGCTGGAGTTTTTTTCTTAGTTTCTTTACATATTTTAGTAAAATCTGCTACTGAGTCCCTAATTAAGATTTTCTTTCCACTGAAAGTCAGTGAAAAGCACACTAGCCAACAGCACCATGAATAAAAAGCTGACAGACGTGTGCAGGCTAAAGCTACAGGATGATCATAGTATTTCAACAAATCATTTTTAAAAGCCTGTTCATGACAAAGCTGACCTAGAGAAAAGACGGTATTTTGTTGAACGCTTCAGAGGTGCGGACAGTTCAAACAAGACTTTCTCCCTCCCCTCATAAACAGTAGCTGGAAGGCAAGTATTTTTTTTTTTCCCCTTGAAGTTGTTGTACTTCTCTTACTATAAGGAGTAAGTCCTGGTACTCAGGCCACAGAGGGAACGTTTGGTCAACAAAATTGATAAATATTGCCTGTCATCCTCCTAAGCAGAGGAGGGTGGGATGTAAAAGCAAGTACATGTTTGCTCCTTCAAGAACCCAACCCTGACTGAGCCAGCTTACCTGAAAGGTCAGCAGCTACTACTCAGCAGATCCTCAGGACTGTTTTTGGACAGAGTAAACCAGGCTGTACTCTCGATTGCTTGAGTTGTGTTGATTCAAAGGGCAAGTTACCCTTCTATGCCGTTATACCAGCTTCACAGGTGTCTCAAAAGCAAACCCCTTCACATTTGTTTTGTTTCCAAGACATCTAAATTTACTTTCACAGTTTATTTTTCCACTTCAGTTGTAGGCAGTAAGTGTCCCGTCCATTTCACTTCCCAATTGCTTTGTACTTCACCAAACATTAGCATTCGTGCCTGAACACACTGCAGAGCACTGCAAGATCTGCAGAACTGTTCAGTCAAAATTCCTCTCACTTTGACACCACCTGTAGGGCAGATTCTAGGAAAAAATCGTTCTGAAGTCAGCGACAACTGTGCTCCTTAAACCCTCTGACACTTAAAATGACCTCCCCATGTTAGACAGAGAAAAAAAAACTTTATTACCAGCCACTAAGTTTCAGAGAGTAGTGGAAATGGACAATTCAACTAAAATTTTACAGAAATAAGAAGGTCTGTTCAAAGGTAATAAGCAATGCCAAGGCTCTGGGTTTTGGGCAAAGACCTGGGTCTTCTTGTATCTTAAAAAAATAATAATTATTGGTTCACAGTTATTTTGCAGCTGACTCATTTAAGAAAACTGACAGCCTCCATTATTTTACCAAGCCCCGCTCTTCATCCTCTCCCTTCCTCTTTCCACACTCCCCTCAAGACTGCCATCACTTCTCACCTCCCAGCATGAAGCAGATTTATTCACTTGTTCTATGCCCCACCTGGAACACGTCATCACTTCACCAGTTTGAAAACTCCTGATTTAAGTTTTATTTTTTTTAAGAACAGTAAATGTTATACAACCTCTGCAGTCTGAAATCCTCAACCAAGAGTCTACCCTGTTATTACTGTCTGTGTGATCAAGCTCTAAGGCAGTCAGCCTTTCCTTGAAGCCCTAATACTTCAGGGCCGGTTGGTAACACATTCAGCAGTAAAGTCAAACTGGATCAAGGTAGGTATTTGAAAACTAGAAGGTTTTAAGCGCTCTGTATTAGAAATTACAGGCAGGATATTTGGTAGAATCTGTATCCTATGAATGTTTAACTGATGATGCATCTGCATCTACAAAGGTCTATAAGCAGACTTTTGAAGATACAATTGTATTTGGCTAGCAAGGTTTTATAAGAAGTAGCCAAACAGAAGAGCAGCTCCAGTGGAGTGCTACCATTCAAACAGCATCAAGACCCACAGAAAAATGTGTGCGACCAACTAGTTCCTGCTTCTTGGAAGTCACAGAAAGATGCAAACAACCAAAACCACCACATTTTTATGAAGCTGTTCACTTCTGACAGTTTACGTGGAACACTACGGTTTTTACACAGACTGATAGACGAGCTCAGCAACACTTCAATTTTCAAATCAGAATTGTAAGCACAAGACAAGCATGGACAAGTATCTCGGACAAGTAGCCAACAGAGATGACTCATGAGCCATTTGGAAATGAATAAAGAAGATCTTTATATACATTTAATGTCATGCTAAACTCTTCTCACGAGACAGTCTTATGGAAAAACGAAGTTCAGCACATGGTAGGAGGGCTCCCACCAGCAACAGTGATGGATGAGGATAAAGCTGATGAATAAAGCCCGAGCTCCACAATAAACACCCTGCGAGACGCACCAACCCCACAAACCACCCACTCCCAGGTGCTGCATCTCCCTAACCCCCACCC
>VXBL01000350.1:23129-36636 GCA_013400195.1 Aramus guarauna | reverse complement strand
CAAAGCGGCGGCGGAGCCTCGGCGGGACCGGCCCGCTGTCCGGTCGGCACCACCGGGCCGGCGGAGCTGCGGCGGGCTCCAGCGCGGGGGAGAGGGTGGGGGCGGGGAGGAGGGCGAGGAAAAAATAAATAAAGAATTAAAATTTTCACACNCCCCGGGGGGGGGGCACGGCGCACCGGTATGAAGCGGTGCCGGTCGGACGAGCTGCGGCAAGCCGAGGAGGACCCCGGCGTCGCGGGGGAGCCGCCCGGCCCCGCCGTCATGGAGGCCAAGCCCGGGGAGGCGGCGGCGGCCCCCGAGGCGGGCGCCGTCCCACCGCCGCGCACCAAGCCCCCCGACCTGAAGGTGAGGCGCGGGGGCACCGGCCGGTGGGTACCGGTGGGTTGGCAATGGAGCGAGCATCCCGGTGGGGTCACCGGAGGGGCGAGGACCCGTTAGGGTCGGCAGCGGGGTTACCAATGGGGCGAGCACCCCATGGCGTTACCGTTGGCGTCACCGGTGCGGTGAGCACCCGGCGAGGTTACCGGTGGGATGTACGCCGTGGTGGGGTGCCAGCATCCCCGCACCCTGGTCCCTGCTCTGCTACAGGTGTGACCTTGGAGGATGTGGGATGGCCCCGGGATGGGGATGCTCCTGGATGAGGATGCTCCCGGGACGGGGACGCTCCTGGGATGAAGAGGTCCCAGGCTGGGATGCTCCCAGACCGGGGATGCTCCTGCACTGGGGATGGTCCCAGGGGAGGGTGTGCCCCTGAGGTGTGGGTGCCCCCGCAGTGGGCCACCTCCCCGGGTCGAGATGCCTCATGGTAGGCTCGCACGGGCACGCACGGGGCTGGGCACTGCCGAGGCCGTGGCCCTGCTGCAGCGTGGCCACCAAGAGCAGCAACAATAATAGGGCGGCAGTGGGAGAGGCGGGAGGACACTGGTGTCACCACCCGCCCTTGCCAAGGGGCCTGCAGGCATGAGGGTCACACCCCGGGGCAGGTCCAGAGCAGGCTGCCATCACCTGAGTGGGCTTTTTTGGGGTAACAGGGCTGTCCCCCTGCAGAGGGGCTGAGCAGACCTCGGTAAATAATGGCCGGAGTCACCCCAGCCCCAGCGTGGGGGAGATGCTCAGGAGACCACCGGCCGTGCTGAGAGGATTAGTGCTGCGGCAGCCGGGAAGCGCCGGTGTATAAATGGCCCCGAGGCTGCTCCTCCGGTGCCTTTGGGCTGTGTCCGGTTAATGAGGAAAACAAGTTCCGCGGCACTGCAGCGCTGCGGGAGGGAAGGGAGCCGGTCCTCCCGGCAGGGCGCGGGCAGGGATGCAGGCGGGCAGGACGGAGCGGTCCCGCGTGAAATTGGGCAGAAATCTCCTGTGGGTTTGAAAGCGGAGCAGCTCTGACCCCCAGCCGTTCAACAGGGTCCCGCTGGCATGGATGCGGTGGGGTTTTATTTTGCAGAGATGAATTCCCTGCTTGTAACTTTGGCGTTTTCAGGTGCTGCAGCATGTTGCGGCCACGGGCAGAGCGTGCTCATGGCAGCGCTGTCAAAGGCAATGTGGTGGTCACGCCACGGTGGTACGGAGGTGCTGCTTCCACTCTTTAGTTTCAAAAAGACCTGGACAAAAGTGGAGAATGTCCCTGGTCACCCAAGGGCAGCCTGGCATCCAGGACAGAGACCCTTGTTGTGGAGCACCCCAGCCTGCTGCGTGGCCTAGAAGGTCTTACTGGTGCGGTCAAGGTCACATGAAAGCTGGGAAGCACAGCCAGGACTGCTAGGCTGCTGCCGTGCCTGCGTGCACCCCTTCCAGAAAGGCAGCCAGGAAATAAACCCCCCCGTTCCCATAGAACTTGGCTGCTTTAAGCACAAGAAGCCCCATGGCTGCAGGACGCTGCTTGCTGCAACACACGGTGCCTTTTCCTTGATGTCTGAGCAGCAGCTCCTGCTCCTGAGGCCGTTTTGGCTTTGCTGATGTGATGTACAGCTGCTGCTGCCACCCTAAAAAACAGCTGGAGGGGAGAGCCCCATGCCAGAGCAAGGCACGTCCGTGGGGATGTGGTGCTCAGGCCTGGTGGGGTGGGACGCCCTTACCTCAAGGAGGCTCAGCTTGGCTTGGCCAAGGTGGTGCTTCTCATCCGCATCATCCCCCAGCTTCTCTCCATCCCACCTGGGGCCAGTCACCTGCACAGTGAGCTGGGGGGGGTGGGAGCGTGGGGCACAAGGAGCCACAGCTCGCAGTGGGGATGGTCACCAGACCAAGCGTCCCTCGGTCGGTGCGTCCCGCTCCAGGCTGAAGCTCAGCCCGGTCTGCAGCCTGGTCCAGCTCACAGCAACAGCAGTGGCCAAACGCCCATTGATTTTATCGATGCGAGTACGATACCCTAATGCAGGTTTGCTTCGCGATGCTCACCTTTAACGCATTTGTAGCTCAGCAATTAATTGCCCACATGGAGTGAATCCTCAAACTTGCTTTGCCAGGCAGAACGCATGAAAAATTGTGTCTCGGTGCTGCCCACGGTTTCCGCAGCAGAGCTGGGCGCTCTGCCTGGCCTTGCCACAGACACCGCCGATTCAGCCACTTCGCCTCCTGTTGCTACCATTAGTGGCATCATTAATAAAATCTTAAAGTTTTCCTGGCCAGAACCTCTTCTGGAGCTGCTCTCCCTGCTCTGCAGTCACCGCGGTGGGGTGGGTTCAAACAAGGTGGTCCTTCACCCCTCTGCTGTCTCCAGGCTGGCGTGGTGCCCCACGCCAAGACCCACAGCTTCATCTCCCGGTGGAGAGTGAACAAGCAGATGTAAACTTTTGTTTGCTGCCAGCCGAAGATGGATTTGAGCTGGCAACCTAGAAACAACAGGCTGCCTTGTGTCATCTCCATCCCCTAACCCTGGCAGATCCGCGGCAGCTCTCCGTTCCCCAGCCCCGACTCCAGTTCCTTTGCCGAGAGCAAGGGCTCCATTAGGGGAAAAGAGAAAAAAAAAAAAGTTCTGGCAAGGAGCAAAGCACATAGTTCTGCTTAAGAATATGTTGGGTGGCAGGGATTTCTGTGCTCCGCAGCAGAGTGACTGGATCCATACAAAACACTGCAGAAGGAGACATCCAGCCTCTCGCAGCTGCCGGGGTGTCCGGGGTGTCCCACCACCAAGGCGTTCACCACTTGGTCCCACTCCCACTTGCTCCGAGCATCTCAGAGCTGAGTGTTTTCCCTGGGTCTCTCTCTCTCTATTTTCCCAAATAGGTCAATCTGGCCAAGGGCTGAAAGTTGAAGCCTGACATCATTTCCATCTCCAGTTTCATGATCTTACTCCCACCTTTGCCTCCTTTGAACCCGAAAGCCAAGATCGGCAGGAGTCCAGAAGCACTGACCTGAGCCCTTCCCCCTTCCCAAGGCCTGATCCAAACCCCACATCTATGGACAGAAAACTTCCCCATGGCTTCTGGAGCTGGGGAGCTTCTCCAGAGGAGGAGGGAGATGAAGGACAAGGAGAGGTCCCACCAGGGGACGTGCAGTCCCCAGCCCAGGTCCTGCCCTGAGCAATGGGGTTGGCACGGGGGTGGCTGGAGGGGATGGGGCGAAGCATTAACCTCCCATTTACTCATAGCAGATCAAACCCACTCAGCTAGTTCATTTTTTTTTAAGCTCCCTCGCTACAAGGGGACAGGTCTGGGGGTGGAGACCCCTTGATGCAGTTCAGAGGGCCCCCCCATGTTGGTGCCTGTGCAGGCTGCTCGCTGCAGGGAGGATGCAGAGGACTCCTCTTCTCCCATAAAGGTCACCAGCCCCTATTCTAAACCCTCAGGTACATTTATATTTAATCCCTCGCACGAACAATTTTCCAGGCATATTTTGGTCTTGAAAGGACACGGCCAAGGTGAGCCGGCTCCCCTGTGGTTAGTGGGATGGAGCTGTTGTCAAGCAGCTCGAGCAGGAGCAGCACGGTCCCTGGAGCGGCTGCATCCATCATCTCCCCGGGGCATCACTCATCAAAAGCTCTCGGGCTGCGGGCAGGGACCCCGGTGAGTCCCCACTGTCACTGCTGCGGAGCTGCATGCTGGGACCCCCCGGTCCCCGAGGGAGAGGAGAGCATCCTCCCGGGCAGGGTGCTTCCCCAGGGCTTGGCCCGGCGCGGTGGAGGGGCGAGAGCTGAGGCTGGGGTGCGCTGCCCTCCCGGGAGCCGTGCGATGCTTCCCGGCAGACACACGGTCACATTGGTGTGGGCCGCACGGCTGAGGCCAAGCTCTCCGTGCCCAGCTGCCTACGGTCCCAGCCCCCCAAGATCTGACCCCTTGGGATCCCCATCCTCGCTTCCCACTGAATTTCAGCTCTCAGCATCCCTGCAGTCGATTTGGGAGACGCAGAGGTGACAGCCGTGGGAGAAGCAGCCGTGGGCTGCCACTCGCTGTGTTATTCCCCTGGGAGCACATCTGGCTCCTCTCGGCACCGGCAGCAGAGATCTCGCTCTGCAAATGCCACCCGAGGTCGGGGGCTCGCAGGGGTCCGCAGCCCCCCCGGCCAGAGCCATGCCTGGGCTGTCGGTGCCGGCCCCACAGATGTTGTTCCAGCGAGCGTTTAAGGAGCTGCGTGTCACTACAGCGTGTTGGTAGTGCCTTAAACAACATGACTAACGTTTGTCACATGTTTGTTCTCTCATCCTGTCCCTGGGAGGAGAAGCGTGTGTGGGGGAGTGCTTTATTTTCCATTTTAGAACATCTATACGTTTTTCTTGGCGTTTGTGGCAGCGGGAGGAGCGGCAGAACAGGGGCTCGGGATGCTGGTGTGAGATAGAGCTGCGAGGGGCCGCTGGGCTGGCTGGCACCCTGGGGGGACAACTCTGCCCCTGGCCCCCAGCCCGGCTGCCAGAAGTGGGGTGTGGGGTGGTGGTAGGACCCCCTTGCTGGGGACCCATAGGAGGATCAGCCAGAAAAAGCAGCAGGAGGACTAGAAACCCCGTGTGGAGGTGAACGGGACCTCCCGAGGTCCAGCTGCTGTTTGCAGGGCTGCGAGCTGCGCAGGGGCTCCTTCCCCGGTTCTGCCCACTGGGGAACGGTTCCCACACACCTTAAATACGGAGTGCCGTGGGGTGGGGTGGGATGGGATGGGATGGGATGGGATGGGATGGGATGGATGGCGAGGGCCGCTGGCTCGCTGCCCGGTCCTGTCCTGGCCCTNGGGATGGGATGGGATGGGATTGGATGGGATTGGATGGGATGGGACAGTCTTCCACTGTGTCCGTGCAGTGCCTCCAAAGGGCTGCAGAGTCTTGGCTGAAGTCTCTGGGCAGGCCAGGGCTATAAATAATTAATAATAATAATAATAATTGAGCAGGACTTCACAGCATGTGGCTGTGCTGTAAGGTCATGGCAACAAGATCCCCTCCTTGCGCGTCTGAAAGCCGAGTAAGAGGTTTGGATGTCGGGGCAGAACTGGAACANGGGATGGGATGGGATTGGATGGGATTGGATGGGATGGGACAGTCTTCCACTGTGTCCGTGCAGTGCCTCCAAAGGGCTGCAGAGTCTTGGCTGAAGTCTCTGGGCAGGCCAGGGCTATAAATAATTAATAATAATAATAATAATTGAGCAGGACTTCACAGCATGTGGCTGTGCTGTAAGGTCATGGCAACAAGATCCCCTCCTTGCGCGTCTGAAAGCCGAGTAAGAGGTTTGGATGTCGGGGCAGAACTGGAACACCATTTAGTGAGAAGCCGGGGGGGTTTGGGGCCGGGGGGCCGTTCGGCAGCGATGGGAGCACCGGCCCTGGAGAGCCCGGCACGTTCCCGGCCGGAGGGGAGATGCACAGCCCAGCAAGGCTTTCATAGAATCATAGAATCATCTAGGTTGGAAAAGACCTTTAAGATCATCAAGTCCAACCACTAACCTAACCTTGCCATCCCACCACTAAACCATGTCCTCAAGCACCTCATCTATCCTTCTTTTAAATACCTCCAGGGACGGGGACTCAACCACCTCCCTGGGCAGCCCATTCCACAGCCTGACAACCCTTTCTGTGAAGAAATTTTTCCTAATGTCTGACCTAAACCTGCCCTGGTGCAACTTTAGACCATTCCCCCTGGTTCCCACGGGTATTGCCAAAGAGCAGCATCCCAGATAAAACAGTCATCCAAGTTACTGTCTTCCTGCAAGATTGGGTTAAAATGTTTTTTTTTCACCTCTTGGCCAGACATGGCTTGTCCCTGCGGTGTCCCCACAGGGCTGAGACTCTGTGGGATGGGTACGGGGCGAGGGGTGGGGGGGTTCCTGCAGCCCCCTCCTGGCTTCTCGCTTTTCAGCGATTAGTTTCCATCAGTGGATAAACACGTAAGAAAGAGGCAGAGAGCACGAGCATGGTCAGCCCAGAGCTCTGCTCAGCCAAACCGTGTGCCGTGGGCTTGACGCTGCCGCAGCCAGCAAGAACCGATGCCCTTACGGGGGACAGGATGCAGGAGCTGCTCCTTTGGAGTCCGTGGAAACAAGTCCCCTCCGGCAAGCAGGACACCCTGGCTGCATTAATGAAAAAGACAAAAGAAATAAAGATATTATTGTATTAATCTTAGTGTTTTACAGCTGTCTACGCTGAGAAATTAATCTCCATATCCATTGCATCAGTTATTAAGCAACGGCTGTTCCAAAATAGCCTGTGCAGACGCTCTGTTCTGAGCCACGAGTAGTTTTGTGCCAGAAAAATGCCTCTGCTTTGGAAGTGCAGAAATATCCCGGAGTAACATAAGAAAACAGAGTTTTTACATCAGCAAATTCTCTGCAATAACCATTGCAGAATGGTTTGTTCCTGGTCACCGCTCCCAACAACTCTTTAATGCAGACAAGCCTTTAGCTTGACAAGCCGCCGTCGATCCGGTGGGATCCAAGCTCAGGACAAGCAGGGCTGGGATTCCTCTTTTTGCTTCCCTTCCCCTTTTCCCCCATGCAGATCCCTTACCGTCCCACCTGGAGCCCTACTTGCAGAGCCCAGGAAAGGGTTTTTTCCAGAGAAGTTGGCAAGGGCTGGAGGAGAGGTTTTATTTAAAAGGTTAGTTCCTATCAGATGGAGCTGTTGGGCCAAGAATCCCGAGGGCAGCTGGGTTCCACCTCCACGCTGGTGCTGGGAAAACATCCTCTCCTTTATTGCCAGCTTCGCTTTTATTTTGGTTTTTTTATCCTCAAGGAAGGGAGTTGGTCACTTCTTTTCGCTTGGACCTTCTAAAGGGTCTAACTGTGCATCCAAGGGCATGCCATACGCGTGATGGTAGAAATCTGTGAGTTTATAGTTATTACCTATCTAATGCTGTCTCTGTTTCCATAGAGACTCTATAAATAGAATAAAATTTAAATCACAATTTCCTGAAGTAGCAATTTGGCACCGTAGATTTATTATATATTTCTCAGGAAAAACCAAAAGGATAGAAATTTTCATTATGAATGGATAACAGGAGGATTAAAGGGTTTGCCTATAGCACTTAGTGACACAGGATCTAATTGCTGATTCCTTGTCAGTATTACGGGTGCGATGAGAATTAGGCCCTTATGGATTTGGACCTCGTGGCTTTAATGCCTGGGGGTTTTAGGAGATGGAGTCCTTTCTGTATGGCCATGAAATCCTCCCCTGCCCGCAGCTCCTGGAGGTGGTATCTCAAACATCACTGCTTTGCTAAAAGCCGGGGCTTTTGCCAAGTGTCGGCTGGGGCTATAAGTAGCTCCCGGTTCAGAGCCCAGTTTTGAGCATTAGTAAACGGCAGCGCCGCAGTTACAGGAACCAGCATCCCTGGGGAGAGTCCCAGCCACTAAATCAGTGGTGAAACGCCCCTGAACGTCAGCAGGGTCAGGACTGGCATCCTCAGAGGTAGGGTGCTCGGCTTAACTCCAAAACAGAGACAGAGCCACAGGGCAGACTTGTGCCTTGTGATCTGCTGGGTTCCTGGTAGCTGAGGCTTCTTTGGGAGGCGAGAGGATCTTTCGACGTCCCAAGATCATTTATTTGCTGCCTGGGAGCCACGATGGATCAGGGATTTGGGATCTGCTGAGCCCTTTGCAGACTCTGGAAGATGCTGCCCACGCTGCTGCCCCCCCTCAGCTGACCACGCGCAGGGGATTGCAGAGGGCACCCAGCCAAAATCTTCCCATGGATGCAAATCTGGGCATTCCAGTGACTGCAGGGAAACCGCTCTGGGCTGACCTGGCTGTAATCAAGAGCACGATCTGTTCCACCATCTATATTGCATGACTTCACTGCAGCTAGCGTACACCCCGATTCCCAGGAGCCGGCACAAGAAAAGCCGTGTGCTCTGTGGGAACGTGCGTCTCGTAGCCGCCTGGGAGACGAAGACCCGGGGGTACCCGGGGGAGCAGCGTGCCCCCATCTCCTGCTGGAAACCAGTCGCTGCCCAGTGGGGACTGGATTTGGTGGCACTGGGCCACAAGCGGCAGTGTCACCCTCGTAAAGTGAGGCCAGCCTGGTCTGTGCTGTACTCAGAGCTCATGGAAAATCCCCTGGGGAAAAGCCCTCCCACATTTTGGAGAGCAGAAGGCTCTTGGCAGCATGTTGGTGGCCGAGGCTTCAAGTGTGGGAGTAACCCTGGTTCTTCTCGCTAAGAAAAAGGCTGCTCCATCCCCGCTGCCCGCAGGGTCGGGGTCTCTGCGCAGCACGTGGCGTTGGCTGCAGCAGGCACCTCCTCCCTCTGTTGCTCTGAAGGGTCTTTCTGCTTCTCTTGCTACTTCTAGGGATTTGCCAGCGCTCATCAGAGACCTCCCTCTGGTGTGGGGAACGCTGTTGGAGCTGCATACCTGAGCCGTCCCGAGCCACCGTGCTCAGCCCTGCGTGCCAGCAAATGGCCACTGATGTTTAATACTTTTCCATGGGTGTAAAGTGCAGTGACAGCAGCAGGGCTTGTTGCCTTTTTCGCAGATCCCTTTGGAATGCTGTGGGGTCCCCAGAGCCCTCCAGAAGCTCTTTAAGCCTTCGAGCTTCTTGTTTCATTTTGGTGCTAGCATGGGCACCATCCATCAGCGCTGTTTGTGCCAAAGCGGGGCGATGCCGTCCTTCCTGAGAGTAACAAGGGTTGTTTTCTCTCTTCTCCTGCAGAAAATCCAGCAGTTGTCTGAAGGGTCCATGTTTGGCCATGGCCTGAAGCACCTTTTCCACAGCCGCCGGCGGTCACGGGAGCGGGAGCACCAGAACTCGCAGGACTCGCTGCCGCCGCACTACGGCATGTCCGACCACGACTCCCCCGACGAGAAGGAGCGGTCCCCAGAGATGCACCGCGTGTCCTACGCCATGTCCCTGCACGACCTCCCGGCGCGTCCCACCGCCTTCAACCGGGTGCTGCAGCAGATCCGCTCCCGCCCCTCCATCAAGCGCGGCACCAGCCTGCACAGTGGCAGCCGACGGGCCAAGAGTGGCTCGCTGGAGCCCCAGAAAGGGAGCCCCCACCTCGTCCGTAAGGCCCCCCAGGACAGCAGTCTCACCGCCATCCTGCATCAGCACCAGGGCCGCCCCAGGTCCTCCTCCACCACCGACACTGCCATCCTCCTGGCTGAGAGCGGGGCCGTCTACCTGCTCACCGAGGACACCGAGTGCCTGGCCGATAAGGTAGGGCTGCGCATCCTGGGGCAGCTGGGGGGGCACGAGCCCACCCCGGGGTGCTGGGGCAGGACTGGGTGCAGAGCACCCCAAGATGCTGTCGGGAGGAGGCTGTCCCTCGGGGCAGCGCTGGTGGCACCGGGTGTGCAGGATGGCGGACGACAGCCCCTGCCCGGGAGTGAGTTGGGTCCAGGTTGATGCTGCTCTCGTGAGGAGTTGACGGCAGGGACGTGCCTCAGTCCGATTCCCAGAGCGGGATTTAAGGGAGAGAGGAAGGGACCTGGCAAGAGCTCTGTGCCGGTGGGGTGGGACCCCCCGGCACGGCGTCGGAGGGGATCCCGGGCAGCCCAGCGCTTGGCTGGGCAGCTGCAAATTGGTCCCATCCAAAGTGATTTTTAAACTGCTCTGTGCAGAGCTGATAGAGAGGATGGTATTTCCATCTAGCGTTTAGCCACGTTAATTATGAAGCAGCTGAGATTAGCGCAGCAGCACGGCACGCTGAGGACATGGTGCGTGCGGTGAGAGGTGCTCCGGGTGCTGGTGGGATTCTCTGTGCCGGCTTCTCTCCTTGGCTTTTGGAGCTCGGGGGGTGTCATGCTCTAAAACCACTCTCTGCAGTCCTGAGGGCTAGATGCATCCTCTTTTCTTTTTTTTTCTTTTTTTTCTTTTTTTTTTTTAATTTACCTGAAAACACCCGCAGTGAATTGGTAAAGCAGTAGGGCTTGGGGTGGGGAGATGGCCAGGCTCTGGCACCCCGTGGGGGCTCTTGGGTGGGTGTCTGGGTGGCTTTTATGGGAATAGCTGTTTAATAGGGTGGCAGTGGCTGGGCAGAGCTGCCGGGGTGGGACAGCAGTGGGGGTGTCAGGTCCACGCGCTCCCCTCCAAGCAGTGGGACCCAGCGGGCGCAGGGGCTGGGGGCGACGCTTCCCACTTCCCCCCCACCCAACTGCTCCTCTCTCCTTGGCACTGAGTCTCCGAGACGGAAATCTGACCTGGAGACTTCTGTTGCCCTCTGAGCTGATGGAAAGAGGATCAACCAGATACTTTTTCTTTCTGTTTTCACTCGGCGGTTTCAGCACCGAACTGCAGCTGACAGTCGTGGCTCGCAGTGGGTGCCGGCGCTGCTCCCCTGCCACAGCCGTGCGGGGACAGGGCCACCGCCAGGACGCGGGAATCTGGTCCCAGAGAATAAACACGTCATTGTATCAGCAGCTTTGCAAGAAACGGCCGCCCAGGTCCTCCTCTCCCCCTTTACTGTGTGCAAATCAGGGCACCCCGACCCTTCCCTGGCAGTCCCCGCTCCTCCCCACCGGCGTGCTGCACACGGACTAAGTGGCCGAGCAGGGCCAGGGGCCATTCTGGTTGTTAATTTGAGCACCTGCAGCCAAAATTTCTTCCGTCTGGCCCGTGGCATCAGCCTTGCAAGGAGCCCAGTCCCGCTGAGCCCTCTGGGGTTACGGCCGAAGCTTTGATCCGAAGCAATTCGCACCGGAGAGGCGAGAGCAGAGCGGGTCCATGTCCGCTCACGGAGCAGCACAAAGAGCGCAGAAAGGGGATGAATAATTAACTGCATATGACACAAAGAGTAATAAGGAGAGAAGCGATACTGGGGCCTTTGTGGGGCAGTGGAAAAATAACCTATTTAGAGAAACAAGAGCTATGTGATATTCTCATGCCGTATTATTTTTCCGTAGCCCTCAGGAACTCCAGCCTCCTGCCCACGGCACACCGGCTCCTCTTCCGCAGGGACGGCTGGTGCTGCTGTGCCCTGGGCTCGAGCACACCCGACACGGCTCTGCCGGACCCCGGCAGGCAGGTTCGCACCGGGGCTTTGTGCCAGCAATCGCTTTGCATCTCCTCTGCCCTGTCCCGCCAGGGTCACACGCCTTTACCTCCTCCCCGTTTCACCCTCAGTTTGGAAGTCACCACCCTGGGGGTGCACAGGACCTCTGTGAAAGAGTCTTTTTTCCCCCCAGAAATTTCACACTGAATTTTCCATCTGTTGTGTAACGGGCCTAGCGCACGTGGATTAATCCCTCGTGGAATCGCTCAGCCTCAGTAAGCACTTTTTGAACAGCTATTCATTCTTTTTTTTCCTTTCTTTTTTCTTAATTAGGATCCTGCAGTTTTCCCTTCCCTACCTTCACCTGTGCCGGTTCCTCACCCTGCAGCCCCCACCGGCACTGGGCCACCCTCAGCCCCGCCGGGGCCGGGCACACGTGGTTCCTCCCCCCTGCACCCCCTGAGTCCCCCCAAGAGGCAGCTGCCGGGGTGCTGCGGCGCAGGGAGCAGACGGGGTGGCTGGAGGAGGTGAACGGGACCGTGGCACAGCCTGGGCATGCAGTGCGGGTTCTGGCTGGGGCTCATGGTGTCATAGGAGAGATGCCTCGTGTGTCCCTCCCCGCGCTGCCCACGTGCTGCCTGCCCCTGCCCGGTGCCCTGGCACAGCTGCCTGTTGCGGGGAGCGTGGCCAAGTGGTAACCCCCAGCTGGGGATGAGGGGCTGTCACCAGCACCGCAGGTCGGGGACCGAGCTGGGGACAAGGCTTTGCTTAATGGGGTGATGCCCACCCGGAGCAGATGTGTTCGTTGAGTCCCCCCCGCTCCCAGCCTTCCCCACCACACTCTGCCCACCTTGTGGATGCAAAGAGCAGCTCTGGGTGAGGGTGGGATGACAGTGCAGTGGCCTGGATGTCCCCTGCCGCCTGCTGGCAATAGCACACAGCTTGGGACCGCGGTTTTGTACGTTTGGGACCGTGCTTTGCCCTAACACAGATCTCAGCTCGCTGGCGAGCCTGTCGGGTGGGCTGGGGGAGCCACTTCTCGGGGGCTGCGGGTACCAATGGCCAGGAGCACCGTTGGATTTCAAGCAGCTGCTCTCCTGTGCGTCCCATTGTGCATGGCTCGCTTGCTTAGCCAAAGCGGGGTGGTGTATTTGGGGTGCATGTTGGTGTCGGTGTGTCTGAGAGAGCCCGTGGCCAGTGCCGGTGTTGACGTTTCACGTGAGGATGTGCCGGCTTGCGGACATGGTGGCACGTGTGACGGCGGTGGTGGCAGTGGCATGGTTGGGGCAGGGGGAGGCTGTGGGCAGGGACCACGCGTGGTGATGGGAGCATGGCTGAGAGCCTTCTCCTTATCTCACTAATCTCCTCCTGGTGACCCGCCAGCGCCTCGTGGCAGAGGCGGCCAGACGGGCATTACCGGCTGGCACAGCCGCCCGGGCCCCGGCGCCGGCAGCAGCGGCCGTGGGGTCTCCCCGTGGACCCCGATCCCCCGCGACGGTGGGGTAGAGCCAAGCAGCAGTGCTGGCGGGGCACAGCATCCCGGGGGGACCCTCGTCCCTGTCGGGGCGGCCGGAGCTGGACCGGGGCGGCCGCGGGGTTTTGTGCCTGGTGCTGCCAGGGAGCTGCGCGGACGCCTGCGGGGACTGCGGGATGGTCCACGTCCAGGTGAGACCCCGCATCGCGCCGGGGCATCGGGGTCGTCCCCCCCCGAACCTCCGCAACCCACCCCGAGCAGCGGCGGGAGCGAGCGGGAGGGAGCCCGTGGGAGCGGGCTGGAGCCGGGGCCGATGGCCGTTAGAGGGCGGCGTTACCGCACCGGCGTGCGCGGGCGTCCGTCCGTCCGTCTGTCCCTCCGTCCCTCCCTCTGTCCGTCCGTCCGTCCGTCTGTCCGTCCGTCCCTCCCTCCGTCAGTCCGTCCGTCCGTCCCTCCGTCAGTCCCTGCGCCCGCCGGCTTCTCCTCGGCATCCCTGCGGGATCCGCTCACAAGTGTCACGAGTGCAAGTGCTCAGCCCCGGCCGAGGGGTGCGAGGGGCCGGATCCCGGCCGGGCTCGCTGCCCGCCTGCCCTTGGCATCCCTCGGCAAGTGACAGCACCAGCTGCCGCTGCTGCCCGCAGCCCCCCCGCGTCCCCCCCGCAGCCACCTTGGTCCCCCCCAGCCCAGACGCTTCT
>VXBL01000348.1:2392-12919 GCA_013400195.1 Aramus guarauna | reverse complement strand
GGCGGGGGGAGGGAAAGTTCTCCTTCTCCTTTCTCTCCCTCTCCCTGTCTGCCCGGTCTTTTTTCTTGCAGAGAGCAGGTGTGCAAAACTTCGTGCCGGGGTGGTGGAGAAAGTTAGGAGCAAGTTGCAAAGAAGTGTTTAGGTTGCAAGGCTTCGCTTCATGCCAGTGCCCTTTTGTCTGTTCCTCTCCTAGTCCAGAGCCGTGGATGTGAAGTGCATTGCTACCTACATGAGTTATGTACATGTGAATTGAGATTAGTGGTTTTCTTCACGGCACTAGTGTTAATACTGTAGCTATCTATGCGTTGTAAAAGGTAAACAAACGTAACCTGTTAAGTGTTTCATCTACCTAGATAAGCACACAGGAGACGTTGTGCTGTGATAAATGTAAGTAGCTCGTTACTTCAGAGTTGTAGAGTTCTTAGTTGCAGGTTTTCTTGTGGGGAGTGGAGGGGAGGAGAAAAAGTCGGACATGGTATGGTCTTTTAGGCTTTGGTCTGGAGAAATAAAAGAAGGGAAAAAAAAAAAGTGGGTGGGTGAAGAGCCCTTGTGACAGTCTTGGAGAGCTGTTGAATTGAACAGCTGGGATTCAGACTGCGGGCTAGTCTTGTGTCTTTTTGCTTGTCCGTCACAGTTTTTGACTGAAAAAACAACCATGTGTGTTGTCCTCTGTTGAAATACTCTACAAACAAATAGATAGTGGTAAGAAAACGTTTTGCTTATTGGGTTTACCAAACAAGTATTTCTGAAAATGCTGCTCATGAATGCAGTGACCTGTGTGTGTTAGGTGTGGAGCTCGTTATCACAGGTCATCGTTATAAACAAGTTGGATTCCATCTATAGCAAGAAGTTTATCATGACAGCTTATTAGGAGACCGCACATAACAGCAGGTTTGTCTCTTCTTAAGTGTTCCTCCCTTAGCCTGGAGAGCTGTACTTTCAAACTGATTCATGACACTATTTCTGTGGGGACTGGACTCTCTAGCGAGAGACTCATTAGTCTTTGCTCTTGTTCTCCAGACTGAAAAAACCCACAAAACCCCCTCTTGTTAAGGCTTCTGTTATCAGAACAAGGTTACTGTTTAGACTTTCCCGTGCTTTATTGCAGTGTTGGGGCTCGCATGATGCGTGAATAGATTTTGTGTGTGTGTTTGTTCGGAGGCGTAGCTTTAAAGCTTCAGCGAATTAGAGGTGAATGAAAATGTAAGTAAAGGGGTGGCTTTTGAAGTCCCTTCCCCCCATTTGGTTAGCACTATCGTGATGAAAGATAGCATTAGTTACAAATGCCTTTAAAAAGAGGAAGGGGAGGACCTAATTTAAGGTGGTTTAAACTTAAAGATAAGTCTTAAGTACACATTTAGCAATATATTGGGATGTTTAACAGAGTAACCTGGTAGTTGACTGTCATTCTGCAGTTGCGTGTGTCAGACTTGGACTATGTTGACAGTAACCTAAACAAACAAAAGTGCTTGAAGATCCAGATTTCTTTACAGAAGAAGCTAGGCGTGTGTAATATGGTCTTGGAGAGGAATCTCTCAACTTTCCTGAGGTTTTGTTTGATGATAAAAAGAACAGAATTGAAAAAATGAGGTTAAAAAAATCGGTCTCTCAACTGAGCTGTTCTTTTCTTCCACCCAGAAGCCAGATTCCCAAACAAAATCAAATAAGTTTGAATTACACAGTGAATCTCCAAATGAAAGGCCCTCCTGGGTCCTCTTCCATCTTCCTGTTCCACTTGATCTTTCAGAAATGTTGAGTGCCAGTTGATATAATTGAGTTTATTTGAGCTCAAAAAACACCAAAATCTGCTACTGAGAGCAACTTTGAAAAACAAAACTTGTTTCCATCTCTCTAATCTCTTTCCCACAGAAGTACTGGGAGAACAGGCTTTGTAGTAGGTTCTGGATAACAATGAATCTGAGCTCTGCTTGAGACCGAAGAGAATTCCTAAGTTTTGTTTATATAAAGAACAGTACGCAAAGTTTTAATTATTATAGAAAGCATTCTAGAGCTTTCAAATGTATTCAATGCTAATACTGTGATTGTGCATGTAAATGCCCTGTAATTGAAAGCATCCATTTATGGGCCTGACTTGCTAAGTGAGCTGTAAATTCTGCTTTTCAGATTGGATTTAATGACTTTTATCATAAAGCCACAAACTGGTTGTGAACTGTGCCGAGAGGCAAACAATACCTAAGCTTACTTTGCCAAAATATTTGTAATTGTTGATTTGTTAAACTGAATTGCTGCAGGTCATGCGATGGGATTAGTTTTTTGTAATAGAATGGAGAGTACAGGCAGCACTGTGTTCAATACTCTCTGGGCTAGAAGAAATTGGCTACTGCAGAAAACCTTCCTAAACGTTGCTCTCCACTTCCAGTAAAGAAAATGTATTACAGAGAGTAAGGCTTCATTGCAGATGACGTTTTGTTATGATTATATGTCTTTGACAGCTGTAGTGTGAAGTGAGACCAAGATGAGACTGGAGAGCGCGGTTCCTGGGTCTCCTATCAGTTTAGTCTGGGGCTCAAGGTTGATTTAATTATGCTGGAGCAATATGACCTTAACATAAGGACACTCTGGTGCAGAGTGGTCTCTGCTTATCAAGGGGGTGGGGGAGCTGGCCTATCTGAAGGACATCCTGGTTAGGCCTGTTTTGAAAGTGAACTTGCATTAACTAATGGTTAAATGCAATTGTTTATGGTTTAACGAAGTGGAGAAACTGCTAAGCTCTACAGATAAAAACTGAAACAGGTACCTAGGTACCTGATAATCAGTTCTGTGAATATTTCTGTCAAATTTAGCCCAGGAGTACTTATTTTCTAAAATAACGAAACTTACAAGTGCCTGTGATACATGGAAAACTTTAGTCAGAACAAGTGAGGTGAGAAGGGCTTCAACTACTGTGTTTTGGAGTGCTTATTCCATGCTTTTGTGGGGTGATTAAGGTCTTTAAAGGAGCAATACTGTAAGGTTTTTCATAATACTAAGTAAGCAGAAGAAGTTTGCCGCTTTGTGGAGACAGGTGGATTGGCCTACTGCAGTTGTGGTAACTTTCCTCTTTTTTGTAATTCTAGGAGAGTTGTTAAAATACATCGGTCCCAGTTTAATCAAAGGTAAGGAAAATTAACATCTCTTCTTTCGTGTCTCCAGTTGCATGCAGTTTTAGAAAATTAGCACACTGTAACACATGCATTCATAGTATACTAATAGCAATATAGCTTTTCATTATTATTTGTCTGTAACTTGCAGTAGTCCTTAGTAATTGAAGAAAAATCCAGCTTCTGAAGCTTTCATATCATCATGATTGTGCTTATTTTAGTTCTGTGTATGAGAAGCATGAGTTTTCTCATTTGATTTATAATCAAACCTCATGAAATGAGTGAGAAGAAAAAAGTCTACTTTCAAAGTAGGTGGGTAATTCTGTTTTCAATGAGCTACATAAAGATAACACAGTTATGCAGAGTTTCAAGATGCATTGCAATATTACAGAGCAATAAACTTAAAATTAATGTGTAAATTGAAGGAAGATTTGAAACATGCCTACATATACACTCTAAAGCTGACTCAGAGGAACAGTTTTCTTTGTTCCTGTGTTGTCCGTCCCCCCTGCCCCAGATCACAGGCAGCTAGCCTTGAACTTCATCAGCTCATGTCAAAGCTGAACCAGGACCTTGGCTTTACTTCTCGGAGCTTTGGCCTGTGAGTTGGCCAGATGGAGCTGTGGGCCAGATGGAGCCCCTCAGGAGGGAGCTCTTCAGAGCCACTCCCTGCTGCTGCCCTCATTGGCTGAAAAGCTGAGCTGGGGGGTGGGTTCCTACCTGGACCTGCATATGAAGAGGGAAGGATAGGCATCATCTCACTTTCTCGTGTGGTTGGTCTTCAGAAAAGTATGTATATGGGATGTATGTATGACAAAACCAGGTATCTTTAATACACATTTTTAGGGGAAGAAGAAAGAATTAGCCCTTCTGGAGTCTCAGAAGGTGGGTTTTTTTGGAAGAGTTGTGGGTGCAATAGATGTGAAAGTCTTGTCTATTCCATGGAGTGCTTTAACTAGAGTGTATTTTATCTGAAAAGAAAAAAAAAAACAACTGATGTTGATTTTTAGTTTGAACTTCATACAGAATTCAGGTTGAGATCGTTAACATTGGGGAAAGCTTTTTCAAATTCTGCTAGGAATAAGCAGCCTAATGTATCCAGAAGCAGATCATAAATTAGTTTTGTTTTGCTTCTGGTCAATGCAAGGTGAAATACTTGTTTTATCATTTCTCTAAGTCTTAGTGACTTTGGATTAATATAGAAGACATATGCGGGGCTGCATAAGCCATGCCCTTTAAAACTTCAACCCTCAGTATTGTTTAGCCTTAATGTAAGGTCTTGGTGCCACCTTAAATGGACTGTGCTTCAATTAACGTTGCCTTATTCTGAAGCAACTAATATGCATGTGAAGGGAAAGGGTGGATATTACTTCCTCTTCTAAAAGATCTGAAACATTGTGCACCGGGTGAAATAAAGAATCTTGTCCAAATTCCAGGATTAATGAAAAAAATGCCTTTTAAAAAAATCACAAAAATGGGACTAAAATAGGGAGGAAAGGAACTTGTAGACCTTCTCTGAAATGCCACAAATTATTTTCCTCGATCTTCTTTCCTCGGGAGGTTAACTTCTGTCCTCTTTATTCCAGAAGAGTTCTCGCAAATGAAATTCATCTAAGCCAGAATACTTCTAGTAAAACCAGGAGAGATCAGATTTCTTTATTTCAAGTTTAAAATGAATAAGCAGACTGATATGAAATATGTTGCATAAGGCTTTAGAATAAATTAGCCAGAAATCACTTGATATTTTTGGTAGTACCAGTGTGTTTATAGTATGTTCCAGACACTTAGGAAAGGAAAATTTCCCTTGAAGATTTTAGTCTGCTAGCATGCTGCCCTTAAGGTTTTCTTCATCTTTTACGCCTAGTTATTGCTGGGATCATGGGCTTAATATTTAATACTTGTTCCAGAGGGCCACAGTAGAATGGAATAATAGCAGACATGACTCAAACTGTGACTTTAAAATTTGCCAACTATGACACTGTTTGACCAACTATAGAAACGTGTATCAGGAAGCAGGGGTACAGTATGGGGGCAGAGGTGAAACAAATGCCACCAAAGATAGACAATTTGTAAATTTTCCAGTGTTAATCTGTTGGGAGTAACAGCATGTGCTCCCTATGTTCCAGCAATCTAAAGAAACACTCGTACCTCCCTAGGCAACAGAGTGAGTACTCCTTGAGTATTCAAGGCTGCTGTTTTAAGGCACAATCCAGAGAATGCGGAAAGGGATAAAATAGTGGAAGTTTTCTGCTCTGTATCATACTGCCTTGGTACTAATAGTTCAGCTACAGTTGAGCTCAGAAAGGGCCCTTGAAAATCTCCCTGCGATTACTCAGACTCCCAGTATGTTGGTGTGTTGTAGTGGGCATAGCACACAGGAAGGTAGAAGATCAGATCTGGGCTCGGATGTTGGGCCTCAGCAGAACACTGAGCAAAGGAGAGTGCAGAGAATAAGCGATGCCAAAGCATATCTAAGGTCCTTAAAAGCAAAGGCCATGAATGACTACTCAGTTTTTGGAGATGGTTGGCTGTAGACTACAAGGAAATCACCAAAAACTGTCACAAGGAAGAAGGTATGTTACATATTTAGCATGTATTTAATCTGTGGCCATTTTAGCAATATGGAAGTGTTTTGTGCAATGTTAGCAAACATTTTCTGCCTGCATTTGGGAAAAAAACATTTTTTTTTTTTTTGTGGATGAAGAAGGTGTAGAAGGAAAAAGACTAGAGGAATATTTTTAGCAAGAGGCTAGTGTCAGCAGTGACAGTACATGAGAAGATGATTCATTAGGAACAAAGATCAAAACTCCTTATATTACTGTGTCAATTTGAAGGCAAAAATTACAGGTGATGAATTGAAATGGGATTTACTGATCAAAAATGAGCTGTAACCCATTAGTATAAACATGGTGTCTGAGACTGTCTAGGTGGGTAAGTTAGAATCCAATTCAAATGTAGGGGTCCTCATCTTGATTTGACCTCCTGCCAGATGTTCAGCAGCAGACGTGCTGTCCACCTTCTATCTCCAAATTGCTCATGAGGTGTAGCTTTCTTTGTACTTTTTATTTTAATGATAATGTTGAGAGCTTTAGGATAATATGACCAAAAAGAGAAATGAGAAGATAACCATAGGCTGATACAATTTTTCTATGGTCTTTAGATCAGTTCTTATGCAGTGTCTTCAAGTACTCATAATTTAATTGAAGTAGTAAAGCTTTCAGGCTTTTGGCATCTGTCCAGAGGAGCTTCCCAAACTGAGCTGTGTTCAGATAGTTTCTTTATGACAAAAGGCTGATAGTCCTCTGTTTGGAGGGACGTGATTCAAATGTACAGAATCCCGAAGCTTGTGAATGAATGAATACAAACTGTTCTTCAGCAAAACTTGCAGTGATAGAACAAGAGGTACTTTCTGAAGCTAGGAGGAGAATAAATTGAAATAGTTAAAAGTACTTTTTTAAACAGTGGGCAGTTGAATTCTGGTGCTCTCTGCCACAAGAGGTTGTGAAGGCAGCTTAAGAAAGTGATTAGATGCATTTGAGGGCAACAGGTCCATAAATGGCTGCTAAAGGGGATAGGTGGGAATGTAGCCTTTAATTTCCTGCAGTAACAGTGTAAGATGCTGAAGAGAATGGGCTACATTAAACAGCCAGGTGCATGAGCTTTCCTTGAGTATAGCATATCCTTTTGTCACCTTTGGAGACAGAGCGCTAAGCTAGGTGCACCATTCTTCTTACCTAGTAGGGTATTTCTTATCAGTTTCTTTATTGCTGCTTTTTCCTGCATAATTTGCAGTTTTTGAAATTGCTCAGCATTGACCCTAGCCATGCCTTGCACTTTGCAGTGCCTCCTCTAGGCTTGCAAAAGAGTGCCACTTTTGCATAAATTCAAGTGGCTGAAATATTCTCCTATGAGTACTCATCACAATTGGCTGAAGTATTAAGCTGAATGAAGCCCTGTCCTACTTGTGTCACATTCTCTCTGCTCAGCCATTGAAAGATACGAGGCCCCTACTGGAATAACTTGGTGAAATTCTTGATACTCCTGGCAGGTCCCTGATAGGGCAGAACAATAGTTTGAAGGAAAAAGTTAGTTTAAGCCTCCCAGACTCTTAGTCTGCAGCTGTGGTGTATGTTTGTTATTTTTATTAATAACTGCTAGGCTGCAATAATCATTGCAATAAAGGGCTCTCTGGGCATGTTCCTCTGTTTTGTCGGGGTTTTTTTGAAAAAACTAATTTTCATAGGGTTAGCAGATCAACCTGTGCTTTCAGACAGCTACAAAAACTGGATGAGCCAACATCTGTAAGGGATCTAAGGTTAAAGCTAAGTATAATATCTGGAAACTTCTGATTATTAGGTCTGAGCTGACAGTGTTTTGGAAATGGGAAAAGAAAGATTTTTTTTTTTTTTGCCTCTGGGTATGTCAAAAATAGTATGAGAGTTAAATATAAAGAAAAACTGAAATGAATGAGGTTTCTAAATTCCTTCCTGCTGCAAAACTTAAATCGTTCAATGTGCATTTGAAGCAAAAAGGCAAATCTTAGTTTTAAAAAAATTAAGCAGTAGAGAGTACAGAAAATACCTAGATTAGTGTTATATCTTAAGGGAGAGAATACTGCAAAATTGGACACCTCATCACTAGGGTTATTGTAAAGCAGAAAAATTAGATAAAAGCTTTAAGAATGTTTAGAGGGTCTGGAAGAACANGGGGATAGGTGGGAATGTAGCCTTTAATTTCCTGCAGTAACAGTGTAAGATGCTGAAGAGAATGGGCTACATTAAACAGCCAGGTGCATGAGCTTTCCTTGAGTATAGCATATCCTTTTGTCACCTTTGGAGACAGAGCGCTAAGCTAGGTGCACCATTCTTCTTACCTAGTAGGGTATTTCTTATCAGTTTCTTTATTGCTGCTTTTTCCTGCATAATTTGCAGTTTTTGAAATTGCTCAGCATTGACCCTAGCCATGCCTTGCACTTTGCAGTGCCTCCTCTAGGCTTGCAAAAGAGTGCCACTTTTGCATAAATTCAAGTGGCTGAAATATTCTCCTATGAGTACTCATCACAATTGGCTGAAGTATTAAGCTGAATGAAGCCCTGTCCTACTTGTGTCACATTCTCTCTGCTCAGCCATTGAAAGATACGAGGCCCCTACTGGAATAACTTGGTGAAATTCTTGATACTCCTGGCAGGTCCCTGATAGGGCAGAACAATAGTTTGAAGGAAAAAGTTAGTTTAAGCCTCCCAGACTCTTAGTCTGCAGCTGTGGTGTATGTTTGTTATTTTTATTAATAACTGCTAGGCTGCAATAATCATTGCAATAAAGGGCTCTCTGGGCATGTTCCTCTGTTTTGTCGGGGTTTTTTTGAAAAAACTAATTTTCATAGGGTTAGCAGATCAACCTGTGCTTTCAGACAGCTACAAAAACTGGATGAGCCAACATCTGTAAGGGATCTAAGGTTAAAGCTAAGTATAATATCTGGAAACTTCTGATTATTAGGTCTGAGCTGACAGTGTTTTGGAAATGGGAAAAGAAAGATTTTTTTTTTTTTTGCCTCTGGGTATGTCAAAAATAGTATGAGAGTTAAATATAAAGAAAAACTGAAATGAATGAGGTTTCTAAATTCCTTCCTGCTGCAAAACTTAAATCGTTCAATGTGCATTTGAAGCAAAAAGGCAAATCTTAGTTTTAAAAAAATTAAGCAGTAGAGAGTACAGAAAATACCTAGATTAGTGTTATATCTTAAGGGAGAGAATACTGCAAAATTGGACACCTCATCACTAGGGTTATTGTAAAGCAGAAAAATTAGATAAAAGCTTTAAGAATGTTTAGAGGGTCTGGAAGAACAGGAAATTTACCTTGGTGGTAAATGAGACCCTACTGAAGTGTGTGTTTATAAGGCTGACAATCCAAGGAGTATTCCTGGGCATTGAAATTATCAAATTTGAAGCTAAGAAACAGGAACTATGTATATTATGTGTCAGTGAGCTCCATGAATGGGAGAAGAATTGGTGTGTGGATAAGCAATGATACTGGTACTTGGTTGCCTACACTTAGATATTACACTGTCAGTTGCTGGTGTTTAAAATGAGATCTTTGCAGTAAAAGGGGCTATCTGATCTGGTCTCTTTCAATTTCTTGCTTATGCCTCTGAAGCATCTAATGCTGGCCTTGCTCAAATGTTGCAATCTTCTTACAAAGCTCAGTGACTGCTGTTCTGTGTTTCAGATACCTAGTGTGAGTATTTCTTAAAACAGCAGAGGCTATGCAAGCACCCTCTTTCATCTCTGGAGCTATTCAGTGTACTGGACTAGGGATCTAATGCTTCACTCCCAGGCCCATGAACAGTTCAGAACATGTCAGAAAGGGAGTAAGAGTTCTTAATTTGGCTTTGCCACCAAAATAAATGATCTAAATTAAAGTACAGGTCTGGATTGCATTTCCAGGGATGCAGACAATGTTTACACTGCTGTTGAAGTCTGGGGCTGGAGTTCTCCATCCATGCTCCTGTAACTCACCTGACATCAGCTTGAGTACTTACAGTACTGTGGGTACACCAGTGCAACTTGTTAAGCTGAAAGAGCTAATTTAGCAAAAGAGCCTGGTCAGTTGTTACTTGGCTGTCTAGCTGAGCCTTTGTGGAAGGGTGTTGGTGCTGAGGTGGTGGTGGTACCACAGGAAAGAAAGGAAAGAGACCTGGGCTTCCGGTGGCAGGAAGCTGTTGTGTTGGCTTAGCTTCCTGTGAAACTGTACCCCGAGTGTCCTAGCCAGTGTTTAGTCTGAAAATGTTAGATATTGAGTTTATTTTTGTGTGCGCTGCAGCCAGGACTCCAGTGCAATGCTCTTGCAGCCTGCAAACCCTGTAGTCTGAAATACCAGGGACAATTCTATAATAATTTAACATTATTGAAAGGATAAAAATCATTTTATATTATAGTCTTGTGTAAAAATGAATGCTTTGACTTTTTTATCAAGATGTCTACTGAAAGGACAAGGGGCAATGGTTTTAAAGTGAAACAGAGTAGGTTACATCAGATATAAGGAAGAGTATTTTATGATGAGGGTGGTGAGGCACTGGAACAGGTTGCCCAGAGCAGCTGTGAATGCCCCATTATTGGAAGTGTTGAAAGCCAGGTTGTATGAGGCTTTGAGCAACCTGGTCTAGGGAAAGATGTCCCTGCCCATGGCAGAGGGGTTGAAGTAGATGATTTTTTTAAAGGTCCCTTCCAACCCAAACCATTCTATGATTCAATCAGAGCAATCCAGGAAGTTCCAGGAATGTGTTGATGACAGCTTCCTCCTCCAACTGATAGACGAGTCAGTGAGGAGACGTGCCATGTTGGACATTGTTCTCACCAACAAGGAGGGCCTGGTAGGGGATGTGAAGCTCAAGGGCAGCCTTTGCTGCAGTGACCATGAAATGATGGAGT
>VXBL01000347.1:147438-172037 GCA_013400195.1 Aramus guarauna | reverse complement strand
TTTTTTAGCTTTGTCATGCAGTTGGTATTGTCTTAGGAGTTTTGAGTCCAGTGGTTGAATCCTAGTCCCACTGAATGCAAAATGAAACACACTCCCACAACATCAACACAGTCAGAATTTCATCCAGCAATTTCTACTCCCACCTATACTGGTCGTAGTGAATCATCTGCAAGATTTTATCCACATTACTCTTTCTTGTCTGGATCTGCAGACTCCTTTGGTACTAGCAGATACATAGAGTTAAGTTGCTGTGCAACAACTCAATTTTGAATCCCTTAGTTCAATGTTACAGCACTGCCTTAAAAAAAAACCTATTTAGTTGTACTTCAGCCATACTGAGATAACAGTTCAGCTCATTTTCCATTTTTTCTGGGGGAAAGCATGAAGTTTTCAAGCAACCTGACATCCTGATGACTTAGATACACCCTTTGTAATAACAGCTGAAGTGTCGGCCTGCCAAAAAAAAATTGTCTGTTTCCACTTTAAATAACAACTGGAATGTAGGAAAAGTCTATTACAAACCTACATTCTTCTGATGTCATCTGCACAATTAAAGAGAATTTAATAGAAAATGTCTTGTTTTTTACGAAAAGTTCTAAAATCTGTGTTTCTGTGCAAGCACCACACCCATGTGAACGCCTCATCTTTGCAATGCCAGGATTTTAATTGAGGTGCAGTAAGACTTGAACACCAATCATACTGATTGGTGTTACTGATTACTCTGTACCTGCTGAACATAAAATACCATTTATTGAACATAGATGAGAACAAAGTTCATATTTACTTAAGCAAGTGGAAATTCCAGATGAACACTGGCAGCCATAAAAACATGGCACTGATAACAAATGTGGGATGCTATATTCGAATCAAGAAAAAAAACCCAAAACCTGGGGTTCTTTGCCATTTGAAATACAAGTGCAAGAATAAATTGCAGCAACATTTTAAAACACAGCATCTCTAGAGAAGTCACTGCATAAGCAAAATAGCCTGTCTAAAGATGAAATGGAGGCTGAGTCAAATCTTAGGAATTCAGTGAAACATAGACTTCCCTGTTGTGTAACACAGGCAAACTTCACAGCACTTAAAAGTTAGTAAATGTCATCAGTAACTACAGTTCAACAGAATACACTTTGATTTCTAATTAAACTTTCACAATTCATCTTTTCCCAGGTAACGAGTGCTTTATTATGGTACAAAACACATATCCAGAGCAACATAGCCTTATTCATGGGAGAACTTCTGCACTAATTTATTCTTGCACTAGTGATGCCCTTGAATGGGAATGCCACTCACCTACAACTCCTTTTTGTGAGCAGATGGACAGAAAAATACAAAGCAGGATGGCGAGACCAAACCAGGGGCAGGGGCCACTCTCCTGCAACTCCTTTTCATGAGCAGACAGGCAGAAACATGTAGACCAGAGGAGAGGCAGGAGCATTTCTTCTTTGTGAGGCTTAGCAAGGAGAGATTGCATGTGAAGTACTGGAGATAAGTTACAGTTCAGTCATAATTGTGCAGTTAACCTTTTCCTTCCAAGACACCCCACTCTGAGTTTCCAAATGAACCTAACCAATTCTCATGCAGCTCCAACAGCATGTTTGTGCCACACATCGAAGCCTTTCCAGCTACAGACTGTGTTAAATAACTGCATTTCATGAAGTTTCCCTCCAGCACTCTGCTCACCCCTTTTCTTCCATTTTTGCTCAACAGATACTCAGGCTAGGTCTTTGCAAGGCTGAAAACTGGCTGTTCATTCCTCCTCTCAGTTTCCCATCCCTCTACAAGTTTTTTCCATGACAGAACTGGTATGTTCTTCACAGCACGCTGCTCAATATCCACTTTTGACTGACTGTCAAAATATTTGCTTTGACAGCCCAAATTCAAAATATACAATGGTTCTTTAACCCCTTTGGTATTAACTCATTCAAAATAATTCTCGCTGAGGAAGCAGACTACAAAAAGCTGGCTCACCCCTTAATCATTTGGGCCTCATCCTATTTTTACTATTTCATTCAACTGTAGAGGCATGGGAAGAAGCCACCCGTGCTATGCTAGCAGGTGCCCCAGGAGGGAAACAGTCCCACACAGCAAGCAGTCGTGTGAGCCATGCACCATGGCAGCTCCCCAGTGCGAGGGTCTTGGCAGCACCATCCCACCCCACCACTCCTCAGCTGGACAGCATGGCTCTTGGACAGGTCAAAACTACACCTTCAGCTTCATTTACTCTGCTCCCTGAACCATGCTCATGGTCAGGTTCTGCATTAAGTGAAGTCCAACACAGTGAAAAGATGTCAGTGAGAACATCAGATCCTCACAGCATCCAGAGAAAATAAAACTGAGTTCTTGAATGCAAAAATCTTTTGGTTGTTTAAATCTAACAAAACATACCATCTTAAAATATCACTAAACTTCTTCTTTAGATGCAATTTTGATAACTGGATACTCTGCCTCAAGTTATGCTTTCACATCTCTAGCTAAGACTATTCAGCTGTTGCCTTTTACTACACAACATTACTATATGCTAAGTAAATAAATAACATCTATTTTTCTGAACTAGATAAAGAAACACTTGCCTCCATTTTGCTTACACTGCCAAAACCAGGAAGTCAGAAGCTGATCCAAATTATAATATTTGAAGTAAGGTTTTGATTTTAGAGATGTTGAACTGCAGGGTTTTGCTTTAGCGTACCAGGGAGATAGAAGGGAACAGCTGCAAAGTTCAAATCTGAGTCAATCACATACCACAGGTGTTTATTTTAAAAAGGTATCCTACAAGCAACCTAAAAGAGACCCGCAAGTACCTTCCAGAACAATGTTCTGGCCAGTCCTTCATGCTCCCCTTATGGTTTGACCGAAGATGGTGGCTCAGACTAAACTTTACAATTCAGCTTTCGACCTTCCCAGTTTGGATCTGTCAGCTCAAGAGTGAGAATAAATCATCTTTAGATAAGTGGCTTTTAGCTTGGCTTAAACAAACAGCTGAATGGAAGGCCACACAGACTGCTGAAACAGTCCCAATTTATAAAATAAATCCAGGCACAATTAGAATTTTCTTTTAAAGCTTGTTACAGTCCAAAGCACAACTATGCAGAAGAGTTCTAAAGCTTGTTTACAATACACAAGCTTGAGCATCTCATAACCCAAAATGTGCAAATCTTGGAAGCCTGCATTCTGCTTTCTCTGAAACATTGTTCGTTAGCAGTTATAAACACTGTGAAAATGCTTTGAACTATGAGAGTAGAAGTGGCTCCTATTTATGTTGATGTTTGCAGACTCACTATTTAAAACAAACAGTAAGAGGCTCACACACTAAAACTCAATTACCTCAAGCTGACCCCCACCCATCAACATAAGCTCCTGCTTTATGCAGCTTCCATCCTTAGGTGTTGCTGGACAAGCACGCCAGTCAACTGTGAGCTCACTCCGCCTCACAGAGTGAGGCAGCCACCACACCACAGAGGCAGGAGAGACAACACTTAGACAATATGGGATGAGCATTAGAGATTATTCATAAACTTCTCTGCCTACTTGGTCCCCTCATGAGAAGTGCATTCTTCCAGGAGCTGCTGCCCAGGAGGAGAGGGCAGGCTCCTGCTGACTTCCACTCAGTCTCCAAAGTAGTGGACCAGGCACCAAGCAGCATTTCTCATTTCTCTTTTAATCATGAAGATACCACCATGAATACCAACATACCTTGCTAAAGGCGCACCTCTGCATTTCTATCTCCACACACTTATAGGTGACTTGCAAATTTAAGTAAAGGTGCATTCTTCACATTCCCCTGCCACAAGAGAACAGGGATAAGGACTAGTACTTAAGGAAAGACAAGTTGTCCCAAAAGGTCTGCAGTAAGCTTTCTCTGCAGACCACAAGGAGCTCTGCTGGCACTGGCTTCTGGTAAGCAGTGCATACTCACCACAGGAAGCACCTGGACCAAGAAGAGGGAAGGACGCTTGGATACTTCAGTCTTTGTTTTGTTTTGTTTTTTAAATGCAACATGTTTCAAAGTCATCAAAATTATTCAGAGTCAGATAACAAAACAGGAGCTTTAAAGCTGAAGTGGTTGCACAGCTCCACACAAACAGCAGAGAATAAGTAAAGGATTCCCTCCCCCTCCATCCACCTTCATATTTTCATCAAATTATTGTCTACTAAAACAACATTCCAGAGCAGAACATTTTACTTGAAGCACAGAAAGCAAAGCTTTGATTATTCGTCACTTATGAAGTAAAGGAGAGCAAACATTTGCATATCTTATAAATATTTAACTTATAAACCTGCACAGGCATATTAATGAGTGCACTATTGTGACAGGCTGTTGAAACCATGCCATACTCTGTTCGTAGACAGATGCATTTCACTGGTAATAGAAGGAATGTAGACTTACAATGCATCATGTGTTGTTGCTGTTGGCACAATGTAAGATGTGAAATATAACTAGAATATATCACAAAATAGTTAAAACTCACTTTAGTATCCTAAGCAAATCCCCATTTCCTTGCCTTTCATTTGAATTATGCCCTGTTTACTTCAGCCTTTTCCTACCAAGGGCAGAGCTTGTATATGTAAAATCTTAAATTAAACTATCCCCCACGTGCCCAAACTCTATGTATGCCAACAGGTAAGAGAAAAATAAATAAATGACAAAAAAAATGCTGACAGTGACTACTGTTCTCCTGAGGCAGCATGAGATGATTATTCCATCCCATCATCTTCCTATCATGCTATGGAAAATGCCATCCAATTTCAGGTGGATTTGTTTCTAGAATACATCACTGTAAAAGAAACTAAAATAAAACTTTTTTCCAACTTTAAAAAAAAGGCAGTTGAAATGTACTATTCTCTTTCTGACCTCATTAAAAGCTGTGGCAAAACTCCCACTGACTTTAATGGGGCCAATACATCACTGAAAAATCACTAGAAGAATGAGAGTTTCCAAATTTTCAGACCAACTGCAGGGGAGGTTTAAACACAGGATTCATTTCCCTCTCCCCTCATCCAGACAAAACTTTGCTTATTGCCCCCCCACTAAGAGGAGATCAAGCTAACTCGGATTTCCAGCATCTCCTCTGAACCACAAATTCTCAAGCAGGAGATTTGTTCCATTGCTCCATTTTTATTGACTTAGAAAATTCCTTAAACCTACAACCATTATGTTGTGTTTTGAAAACTTACTCAACATCTTTTGCAATTCCAAAATTTATTAAAACCTATGAAGCTAAGAAAAGCTTATGTGTAGTATTTCTATTGTTGCTATCTCAAGAGAACATTACACATCACATCAAAAATCATCACTAAGGGAGCAATCTTGGCTACAATTAGTGATAGCCTAACTGCTCAGGAATTTACCAACTGGGAGCGGAATCGTGAGTTTCCTTTCCTACTTTGATTGCTCACTAGCTCACTAAAGTCTCAATCTCCAGGAGTCTCATCTGAAGCCCCCTTTCTTGGTTACCTACGATGTCGCATCTGTCAAGAAGACTCAAATGTCATTGTGTTGTGATTACTTCTTACAACAACTGCTAGCTACAGTTTCTGAAGGACTTTGGCAGGGGAGAAAGGGTGGTTAGGAGGAAAATGGGTGGGCAGAAGGAAACTACTACTAATATGTGGTAGCAAACAGATCCTTGCTATTTTTATACTAAGGATTTTTACCTTAAAAGGAAGCTAGGCTTTGGCTGTTTAAATAGTTAATAGTGTCTGCATGAGCTAGAGCATCAGCCCAAAAAAACTTGGAATCTGTGCTTGTTGTAAAAAGCAATTCACTCCCATGAGTTCATCATGACAGATTTGGAACTGCTCTTTATAATTTATGAATATTGTATTAAGATATTTATTATACTAATATATTGGTTATTGTTTAATATGAAGCTGGTGAGAAAAACAGGCAGGAAAGGAAAGAATGACTCATTTATGCCACTTCTCAGCAAACTCTGGGGAATTGCTTACTAAAAAGACAATACTAAGACAGGAAAAGCCTCTCAAACACAGCAGATCAAAGATGGGGGGACTGTTTAGGAAGGAACAGTCTCAAACTGAAGGGAAGATAAGCTGTTTTGGGCAAACAAGCTTAAGAAAAAGGCACCTATTGGATGTGCCTGTTGAAGTTAGGCCAACACAGGACACCATACTGGGCCCCTCATTTGCCTTTAGACAAAGTGGACAGCCCTGCAAATTGCCTTGGTCCTTTGTATGAAGGAAACACCACTGCAGCTAATTCTCTAAAGGAAACCATTGTCGTATCTCCTCTCACAGTTGTGACTGCATTATCAGAGCAACCACAAAGGTTATGGATCTCCAGCCTCTCCAAGCAGCTCGGGGTGGGTCATTCTTCTGCTGAGACAACACCTAAAGCTACAGACCCAAGGACTGCCCTTTGTGACCAGGAAGGACCCAGAGGTGTTTGCACTGTTACTGTACATGCCTGTAAACAATCTTCTACACCAGTCTCTCCAGAAAGCCACCTCACAGGTATTGACTGTTCCCCAGCTTCATGACACACAATCTTCCTACAGTGCATAAAAGACACACTTTTGGCAGAACAGGATGCACTCTGGATCCCGGCCATACAGCTCACACAAAGTACCCAGCAGAATACCAGTGACAGATGGGATAGAGAACCTATCATGTTTCAAAATGTATGTATTCATTTAAATTCGTCTTAATTCAAACTGAAACATCCTTCAAAAATAATCAATACAGATGAGCAGCTCAGCACAGTAACGCATACAAATTTGTGTACATGACAGGAACACCTTTATTGAGCAAACATTGACTTTTCATTGTGGTGGAGCTGACGAGAACCAGTAGTGACTCAAGGTAACTGAAAAGGGTTGTGATGGATCAGAGCTGTCATGTTTCCATACTGGAAAGGCGTGTAGACATCTGAAATACCTTGGTAGCACATACAACAGTAAACTTGAAAAAAGTGCATGAAAATCATTTTATCTAGTCTGGAAAAAGGCAATATACTCAGAGAAACACAGACATCCGATATCATTGCAAACATCTTCTGAACATGAACCGTTATTAATGGCTAACCATTTAACCACAGCCAAGAGAGGAGAACTGAAATGAGATGTTTCTGATACTCCATATTTCATTAATTAATAATTACAGGAATGCTGTCTTCAGTTGGGATCTCTAACTTTAAAATGGAAGCTGACTGCAAAGAGCTCGGAAAAATCTAGACTAATAATTCAAATTCTGGAAACCTCATTTTTAGAGCAAGAAACAAAAAGAAACAGATGATTTATTTTAGTAACTGGATTCAATTGTAAAGCCATGAGTGGACATACTTCTACAAGCTGAGCCATGTACAGAATTGTGGCTTTTTTAATGCATTTTGACTTGCTGCACTACAGATTGATAATAGTCCTTTTCTGTCCTTAAAATGTATATGATTGAAAATGAATAATGAATAAAAAAATTTTAAAGCTGAAAAGGGCTAGAAGGAAAAACCACCTGCACCTTTCTCAGCTTCATTTTCTCTGAAAATGCTTTATCAATTCTCTGCCACTGATGTACTGCAGTTTGTTTCACAGCAGCACTTAATGGAGCAAACTAAAACTAGACCTATGTGGAGTCCATTTTTATTTATCGGTAAGGTTGTAAGTACTACACCTTCCTGTCATCTAGATACATAGGAAAAATGAAAGGAAGAAGGCATTATTATTAAACCATCCCAGTTTTCCAGATGAAATGTTCCTCAGTCATATAACTAAGTCTGTAGCAACACTGGAAATTGAACCTGAATGCTGCCATTACAAAACCTAAAACTTTGGGGGTCTGTTGTACTCCTAAGTGTCATCCACTGTGCCAACCACTTTTTTTGTCATCCTTGAAACACAAGCCTCAGCTATTCCTCTGTCACTTTGAATCTCCAGCCCTGACATGCTGCCTGCAAAGGTGGTATTCCTTCTCCGTCAAGTACGATCTTGGACAAGTGATACTAAATGAAATGATCATATCTCCAAAAGTAACTTTAATTTTCCTGGTTCACTGAGAAAGAGCTTTATTATTAAGCTCCCATTTTTCCTACAGTATTCACTGTTGAAATAGATAATTGCCATAGCAACATGCCACAACAGCTCGTCCATGGTATCAGGAGATACAAATTCACCTGCAAAGAAACAAACTTATCTTTACAACTAGCATTCTCTATTTGTACTTCAGTCATAACACCTATGGGGGATGGTTCTGCGCACAGGCATACCTTATTGAAAAGAACAAAACCACAGGACAATAGCCGATACTCAACAGGACCCACAAGATTATAGAGAATGGACTTCAGGGCAGACAGCCTTTTTATGTATTTTTCTTTTTAAAGCTTTCACTGACATGAAATCTTTTAGAGAGCAAATCCAGTCTACAAACTAGTATAAATGTAGCATCTGATTGTACTATTGCTAAAAGGTGGAAAGTTCTTGATTATGAGATGCAAATAAATCAAAATCAAACCTGCATCTCTGAAGAACTCCCAATGTCTAGATAGACATCTTTACTAAGAAAAAGTCCCTGCATGCTACCAGCTTTAAGAAAATCTGTCTGCTCTGCAAGTTTCAAACATTTAATTGGATTCTGAAAATGATCTTTAAATGTAAGATTACCTATTAATCTCCTTGTTGCATTTCAATATCTATAGAAATACAGACCTTCAGTGTAAAATTAAAAGTACAGTACAAGAAACAGTTTCATTAACTGTTCATCATGCAATGTACTGTTTCAAAACAATTCTAAACAGTGCACTGCATTTTGTAAATTGATAATGGCAATTATTAGCATTAGTTGGTTCTTTAAAATATATGATTGCAAATTATAAATTTTATCTTCCATATTCTAATATATGCCTTCCTAGAAAACCAACTCATTTCATCAGAGAAAAAATTAAGCAGATTTGAATAAATCATTAACAGCATTTATAAAATAGAAAGAAAATATGGTCATGCAGACCAGACATTTATTTAAATATTTATCAGAATTTTACTCAGGGTCTTATCTCACGAATCCACAACGGTCCTTCAGTGTCACAACTTAAGCTGTGCACAGTGCCACTGTTTGCATGTATTCCCGTTCACAATATTCTCCTCCAACACATAACTCACATTCCGGAACAAACTTCCTAGTTCATGTAGCTGCACATTTATCTCTATCTCAGGTGGGCAGAACATGCTCTTCTGCCAGTCTTTGTCTATTTGGTTAAGACTGTAGAATTAATAGTTCAGATAAAGCCATCAAAGAATCAAAATAATTTGACCCTGAAATGGAATATACCGAACAAACCAGTATTTTCTTGGGTTTTGCTTTTTGGTTTTTTTGTTTGTTTGTTTTTGTTTTCTTTTTCAGGATGCTTAGCCCTATGTTTTCTCACTGTTGATTAATAAAGGTATGAGATTGGTCCAAAGCATCAAGGGAGAGAAAAGAAAGATTAAAAAAAAAAAAAAAAAATCAAAATAGACTACCTAAACATGGAGAGGACAAAAACATGCAGGTAGATAGAGAAGGCCAACACTATAATCTCTACAGCTAGTTTCCTCTGCCAACAGGGTTTTGTTTTGGTTTTAGTGAAACATTGCTTAATGTACTGAAGTGCTTTCCAATGACTGCTAGCCATTACTAAGCTTCAGACCTCTGATAATGTGTCAAATCTTGCTATTTGACACAGTAAAAGTTTTAACTTGTGTGTGTATATATATGGAGAGAGAATACAAAAAGCTTGGAAACATTCTCTCCTTACAAAATAACTTTCTATTCTTCCTGCATAAAAGTTGAATCAGGAGATTTATCTATTTTTTATTATAGCAGAAAAAAGATTAGGGAACACCAGAGTTCTTATTTTGAGTTAACCAGTAAAAATACCTGTATAAAAAGCTGAACTTCAGAATTATCATCACTTCAAAGCCTTAAGAACAAAAAATCTGTTACAAATTCAACAATCCACTGAATAAATCAAAATGGAAACAAAGCAGCTTGCATGCACATCCAGTATGCTGCCAGTCTCCAAGCGCTGTTAGATGAGTAGTGTCTGCAACACACACAGCAGACATCATCAGTTTGGCACCTATTGTGCCACAATGGCACAGAAGGTTCCCCTTTTGTATCTATAGGAAATACAATTCTACATGAAATTGGACATCAAATTCATTAATCTGTGTTCAGTAAATGCCATCTTTAAAAAAGTAAGGGGTTATTTCTTTTGGGGCATTGTTTTTCTTTTAAACTTTAATTCATTGTCTACAATAAGAGCTGACAGATCAGTTTGGTATTTCACATTGGATAAATTCCAAAAGTACACTGGTTGATGTACATTACACTTCTGCACTAGGTTAAAACAGGGCTTTCCACGATAAAAAACAAAAAGCAAACATGTTGAACCGATCATTTGAGTCTTTGCTCCTGGAGTAATTTTTGTCTGTATATTCTCTGAGCTGTTAAGATGGCACAAGAGTAATAGAGTAGAAACTCAAAGCTTTTGGTGGAGCCTGGTCCATTTGCAGCACAGCCAGACCATTACAAAAGACTCAACTGGACTGACCTCATCATTTGGATAATGATCTCATCTACACTGAAGCTGTGAAAATACCAAGTGACTTCAGATGACGTAATTGCTCTTGCAAAATCTAGATTCTTCTGTAGCTCTCCTAGAAAGAGGGCTTTATTGGAAGACAGAGATGAGACTCTTAAAGCAGATGCTCCTGTGAATGTGCCCAGAGGCCGGTTGGTACATGTGCGCAGTGAGGTCAGAGCTGTCGGCAGTGCTGCAGCAGCCTCTTGGCAGCAGGCTGTCCTCTCCCAGCTGCAATTTGTGCCCTGTGTCCTTACTGGTTTTGCCCTTGTAGTGCTGAGATCCACTTCAATTGTTCACCTTCATATTTGGAAAAACTTACCACGTACCAGGCTTTGGTAGTAGACATGTCACCACTGGCTTCATGGCTGGTAGCCTCTGCACTGCTGGTGATGCCTGCTTTGGTATTCACTCTTTTTGCAGTAGTATTTTCAGATGTTGCCTGAGAAGCTCTGGATAGAGCACTAGAAAACACAGCTTATCTTTTAGGCCTATCTTCTCTGGACTGGAAGAGACCTACACAGATTGCTGCAGGAGATGAGCAGCAGTTGTGCTCCTCTGTGTACAAGGTCTGTGTCACTGACTACAAGAACACTCACATTTGCTTATGGCACATGTTTTTCCCAAGAAAGAAAAGAACTACCTTGCTCCTTTTTCACTACAATCAAAATCTGCTATCCCATTTGGGAAGGGAATATAAAAGGCAGAAGATATTAGATGGATAAGTCATCCTTGTTTTTCTCAGTATAGTGCTGTTAAACAGCTATTTTTGAACAGTTTCAAAACCAAGTTTAGGTTAATTGCTGCCTTCTAAGCAATTTTCATATTTGCTTATCATGATCATAAGGCCATGACTCTGCAGTGTGATGCAAGACTACTATGAGTCCTACCAGTTGTTTGAACTCTTGAATGCTCCCTCAAAATACACAGTTACAAAAGAACATCATCAGTGTTCACTTCAGGGGAGTTAACAGAAGATTATCATAAAAACATTTTGAAGAGTTTGAGAAGAGTCTGTTTACCTAGGACACATCCAATATCTTGTCCCCCAACTGCAGTTTGAAATAAGAAACTGCATGAACTGTGCAACAGTGTAGCTGCACAGCAACACTGCACTCAGTTGCCATATGCTGGATCCAAATACTGCTTGCAGCATGTGCACAGCCCTGGTTCACTTTGTTATTCCACAGACACCGCCTTGTATGTGTGAGGGCTTAAAAGCAGTTGAAACCACAATGAAATATGCTGCAAGAAGAACAAGAATGCATATACACATATTTCCTCCCAAATGTGGAAAAACTTTTGTGTATCAGGTTTTGGTTTATGAGCTGTTACAGTAAGATTGTATAAAAAGGTACTTGACAAGTTGGTTAGTTTGTAGGAAAAAAAATCAAATATGACAGAGTAGGTTAGATTGTGTGTGTGTGTCTGAAATGTAAAACTAACATGCTGGTCATGGTTATACCTCGTAAAACAATCCTTTCCCTTGTTTTCAGACCCATATTTNAAGCAAATGCAAGGAAGAGATAAGGTGAAATACTAAAAATAAATCCGGAGTGGTTGAGAGTTGGTGAGGAAGGAAAGTAACATCCATGTCTTTATGCAAATATGGTTAAAAAGAAAATAACGAAATAGGAATCAGAGGAAGAGCATGGTGGAACAAAGAACACTGTGGGAATGAAAACACAAGCTGTTACAATAACCTGTGCAGGAAAGCTGCACACCTAAGAGAAGTTCAATACACTCCTACTATACTCAAAGACAATGACAGTGTGCTAAAATATGAAGAGGAACAATAGAAAAGACAAAATAGAAAATAGAAGTTCAGTTGAACCTGTGTGGAGACCGATGTAGTTATTCATGCTCCAAGAGCTGGACTGCTGAAGGCCTACTCGGAAAGCCTGTGCCCTTCTCCAAGGAAACCCAGCAGGGCAGCTCAGCAGCACCACTGCTTCTTGACAAGACTTGTGAAATATAAGCTCTGGCTGACCTGGGGCAGGCTTGAAACTAGAAGGTGTCCTTGCTCCAGGTGCCTCTGTGCTGCAGATGCTTTAAACCACTCACCAATACAAAAAATGACATAACCAGAAGTCTTACAATACAAATGTTAAATGATGACCTAGGAAAAATGATACAGAATTTTGTAAGAAGCTGTAGAAGAATGGCAGATAATTGAGACGTGTGCAAAAGAATGGTCAGTGGTAACTTAACCTTTGAAAACTCTTGGGGAATTTGTAAAAAGAAGTTTAATACAGAAGATTGGAATTTATCAAACATAGCAGTAACCTTTCAACCTTGACAAATGTAGTGCTGGAGGGGTGGGGGTGGTGGGGAAATCAACCCAACGCCAACTAAGACCAAGAAACAGAATGCCTATGAGCATTTGTAAGCAATTCCCTTAAACCCATGAAGAACATGAGACTGTGGAAATAAATCTAACCTTTCCATGGTGTGTTGCTTTAGAATGACAGACTAAAATCCAAAGCTTAAACTACTATTTCTCTGGGAGGAAAAAGATAAAGAAAGGTCTTGGGACAAGCAGGCAATTATCCCTCCATGCAATTTAAACTATATTTTCTTTCCTGAAAATACTAGGAAGACATGTATAGAAGAATGCTACTGAAGACAACTTGAGTTAGGCTAAAACTGGGTACCTCCCTTTATCAGACCCCAAACAACCTAGTTGCCAGGGTAGGTACCATTAAAACTCTTCTAACTGAGGGAGCATTCAAGAGTTCAATACAGCTGCTAGGATTCATAGAAGTTTTATATCACACTGCAGTCATCCCCTTATGATCACGATGAGCAAATGTGAATACTGCTTAGAAGACAATAATTACCTTAAGTTTAGTTTTGAAACTGTTCAAAAATAACTGTTTAGCAGCACCATACTGTGAAAAACAAAATGATTTGTCCATTTTCTCTTCTGCTTTCTGAGACAGCAGTGGAAAAAAGCATTCGTTTAGGTTTGTTGCTACTGTACTTAAGTGGTAGTTAATCACTCAGGAACAAGCAATGCCTTTGTAAGATAAATGAGGCATGGAAACAATTAACACAGAAAAACCTCTATGTGCCTTTTTTGCCTCCTTTCTTTGGGAGACATAAGGCATATTTGCATCTATAGTGAAAAAACAGGGGATACCACAACACTTCCATTACTGCACCTTTCTTAAAAGCACCTATGCTGATTTAAAATATATACTATAAACTCAATTGATTAAGTAAGGTAGAATATAAAGAACATATCTTTTTCAAAAAAATATTTATATTTAACTTTAAAAAATTAAGCATTAGCATAGAGCAGATTTTTCAGTCTGACAATACTACTACACGCACATCTAAATTAATTCATTAAAGTCATGCTCCACCACAGTATCTCAGGGAGAGAAGTGCTATTCCAATACTGATAAACTGTTACGCATGCTGTCAAACAGGTGCACTGTAAAAAGCAGAGAGGAAACAGAAAACACATCCCACCCACTTTTTTTCCCCCAGCCATGAAAGGAAGAAACCAAAGCCCATTTGATTCCAACAATAAAATCTAGGCAATGCTTACTGGGGAGGAGTGATAGGGGTGTGTTTTGTTTTATTTTGAAAAGATCTGCTAGATATATTCTGCAGTAACTTGTCATGCATAGTATTATTGAGCTTCTACTTAAAATTGTTGCTTAAAGCACAAAACAAATACAGAGTATGACACTGATCTTTCAGCTGGTAAAATGCTTTCATGTATCCACCAGAATATTCGACACAAATCCCTTTGGTTAGTGACATTGTTTGAATTTGATTCCCAGAAGAAACTAATATACAATATCAAGGCTGTAGATATATCAGACTTCTCAACAACAGCAAAACTTCGTGAAACTATAAATATGTTTGCATAGATTTTATTTTTTTTCCTGAGCAGGAAGATTTCATAGGATATGAAATATGAATGCTTAGAAATGCTCTGTATCATTTAAAAATTCTAACTTCACCAACTGTTTATGAACTCATTGTTTCCATAAGGCTTGCCCTGCTATTTCATCACAGGGATACAAGCTTCTTTTGAGTATTAACATGCATCTACAATTGCAATGTTGGAAACAAAATAACAAACTGACTCAGTTACTATGTGTTCACTTAGGTCCTCTGGTAGTCAGGAAGTGAGACTGATTACTAATCATCTGAGAAAGCCCTTGAAATGATGAGTGACGGTTTAAAAGTTCAGAAGAATAAACATGTATCACGAAATCACGGGGAAACAGCCTCTTAAGGAAAACAGGTAATGGAGATATTTAGTTGAGGCTGAATGTTTCACTGCATGTCCATCACATCCTGACTTAAATGTTTTGAACACAAGATTGAGCAGCAGCCATCTCCAAAAAACAGGGATGCTTAGTTTTCCTCTTCCCAACTAAAACCTATGCTTATCTTATATTCATATTGCCCATATATGCTATAATGCTAGAAGACTACCTACGTAAAAAATTTCTTGTGCTGTGTTGCAATATTGTGAGCTGAGACAGTGGTTTACACTAAGTCCACCCAGCAGCTATCAGAAGGTACAAACAGGGGCTTTCCAAGACTGCATTTCAAAGAAACAAACACACTTGAAAAGATAATGAAGAAAATATAGTAAGCAAACTGATTAAATCAAAAGTAACCTTTATGACCTCTCACTGTAAGGCAGACATGATCTTAAGTACAGGAATTCAAAAGGCATCTCACTGAAATAAAAGTCAGTAATTGGACCTGCCTAAAGCAATTACATAAATACAATGAACTTGAAGCCTTGGTACATATCAAGGAGTATGAATTAACTGACACCAATGAGATTAAATGAGGAAAAGTGCAATAACAGAATACTGATACATTTTTGGAACAGCTTTGCTGCTTTCTCAGCCAGAAATAGTACATGAGGAGGAGATAATCTTTTGTTGTATCTCAAGAATGTATGTATTTGCTCAGATGTCCAGAAAACTGCAGACAGACAGATCTGGAATGTTTCTGGTAAAAGGGGAAAAAAAAGGGTGGGAGGGTGGAGGTAGACAAAGGACCAAAACAAGCCCTATTTCAAAACTGTCCCATTCTCCAGTTCTCAGTGAGACGGGGACAATGAATGAAGTTTTGTTTTTATTTTTTTTAAAAGCAATTCAAGCATCCGGGAATCTGGACATACCGGTAACACAGAACACTCAGTTAATTCTTGAAAGTACAACATAAAGTAGCATGAAATTAAAAAAAACAAAAAAAACCCAAAAAAACAAACAACATTCAATGAGGCAAGTAGCAAGACAGAGAAATCAAGTCTATACATAGAGAGTGAAGGACAGCTAGCAGTACTACAGATAAGGATCCAACTGTAAAATGGGTGGCAAGTGAGTCAAAAGTATGACAAGATGACAAAAGCAAAACTGAAACTTTCTAATTCAAGGATGTGTCAGTACTCTTACCAGGACACAGAAGGCAGTGATTCCACACGCTTCCAATACGTCTAGCTTTTTGCTTTACACTTTAGCAAAATCTACAAAAGATGTAGTCAAGGGAGACCAGAGGATAGCAACAAGAATGGCCAGGGATCTTAAGAATGTAACATATGAGGGAAGATCCAAGGAGCCTTAATTCAGATGAAAGAACAGACCTATAATATGGTATTAACTGAGCTAGGTAATATAGCTAGAATCTTAGAAACACGGTTCACAGACTGTACATAAACCCTTAATAGATGGATGTTTTTATCCAACAAACAATTTGTCCTTAAATATGAAACACAATCTTGTTCGTGCACTTGTAAAAATAACTGCACTGCTGAATAGAGCCATAAGAAAACAAAACAGAACAGAAAAAAAATCCTGGTTGGGGTTAACATTCAAACATCTGCATACAGACTTTCTCTACCTTTCTCCCAGTTTCAAGTTTCAGTAAGAGCTACGAAAGCAGTTGCGGCTGGGGTAAGCTCACATGGCTGGACAGAAGTGCAGTAAGAATTTCAGGGTGATCTGAAAAGAGCTTTCTTTTACAGTGCAATCAGTCAAACTCAAGATTCATGCCCTTCACAAGGCCAGTCTACAAACTACAGGACAATAAATCAACCAAATCAAAACAGGATGTGCAGGGCAGTCACTATGTTTCTAGAACACCTCTTCAGGCATGTGGACACAAGACACTCAAGGGGTTTTGCAGGAACTTCCAGCCCAGGTGATGCACATGCTTAAAATGGACCAGAACTAATTATAAAACTGAATCCCATAACACAATCTGCAGTTTAGCTTCCTGGTGGCAGCATGCTGTGGGAGCCCACAAGAAAAGCTTTGTATGCCATCACAACCCAAGTATATTCTTCCTGAAGTTTTAGTTATGCTCACACAGAGCTTCTACACGTTTCACTTGGTAATAGCTAAAGCTGCAGAAAGTAACTATGTAAGTGTTAGGAAAAAGTCCAACTGACATTGGAGAATTTCAAGTTGGGTAAGGGCTTCCCCTGTCAGGAAAATGGAATGGAAGTTGTTGCAGATCAGCCTAAAACTCCAGCACAGGTTCCCTTTATGCACCAAAACATAAGTTCTGCCTTACTACAGAGATTGTTCACCACTTTCCACTCTTAAAACACATTTTCTTTGCTTACAACTTTGACAAAATAGCAGTTTGGGCTGAAACTTTCCACACCAGATGCCTGCTTGAGGCTGAATTTTCTTGTACAAGTTTCAGCCAAATGGTTCTGATGTTTTAGAAAACAAAGCGACATTTTTCAGCATTAAAAGCTTCTGGTGACCTTTTTTTCAAGAAGGAAAGACATTCCTGGCAGATTTTAAATGCCTGCTAGTTTGATAAAGAAGTAAGATTTGTAATAAGGGATAAAATCTTCTATTCCATCAGCTGATACATAATGTTGAGGGGTACACATCTGATTTGGCAGTCGTAAGCCTTTCCTAAGTTTGTCTAGTGACTCAGATCTTCACAGACTACACACCTTTCCCTCAAGCTGGAGTCCTGACCAGAACAGCAGAGTCACCATCCCCAGGTGATAAGATGTGATTTCAATCAGCTGAGCACCATGATGGGACAGAGCTGGAATCAGAGCTAAAGACAAGGTGTACTTTTCTCTCTCCTGCCAGCAACTAGGCTATGCAGAGGGCCAGGCTAAGGGGCTGCTTTAGAAGAAAACAGCGAAAAAGCTTTAAAAAATAAATCCGAAAAACCAACCCACCAAATAAGCACACACACATAATAACAACCACCACACTGCAGCTGAAGACTGGGTGTGCTGAAGGAACGAAGTGAGCTGGAAGAGTCTGGACTAGGGAGACAGGAGTTACTGATGAAGAAACAGATAGGTTCTGTCCAGGGGGGCACCCCACCCAGCTTACACAGGGAGAGCAACTGGGTGTTAACGATAACAGGTGAAAAGCATCTAGAAGTGTGCAGAACTTATTTTGCACAAGCAACCTCAAATGTGGCATTTTCTTACATTTTAAAACTGTGTGACAGCATTCTTAAAGCTCCCTTGTTCTGCAGCTGAAATGCTACTTTAAAATGTCCACACAAACTATTGTGAAGAGTGAACTTAAATGCTATAGCTGAGCCAGCCTAGCACAGATTCCTTGGACGCTAAACCTGACATTTTCTTCCCGTTCCCAAATACATTTTCCTTCCACTTCCCTCAACCATTCTGGTGGGCACTGGAACCCTCCATGGGGTGACTAAATGCACTAACCCAGCAAAAAGTTAACCCAGGAAAGTAGGGTAGGAAAGAAAACCCAGGAAGCAGCCACGCAGGCATCTTCTCAGTGAGCAAGCTGAACTGGCTCCCAGTGAAGATGAGAAGCACCCCAGCTGGCAGTAGGAAGGTGGCAGGACCACACAACAGGGAGTGGGTGGGGAGCAGAGCAAGACATCCCCCTCCTTTTCAGATAATGGCCTTCATCATCACAAGTTGAAGGATATTTATTACCCAAATTACAGCATGACATTAAAGCTTTAGAAGTGGGAATGTTGTTGGTTTACCTAAAGCTAAGCTATTAGCTCTGCTTATGACAAGCAATGTTTCACAACAATTGCTTAAACCTCCCCAACTGATTAGGGCCCCTAGAAACAGAAGCTTCTTCCAGAAAAGATAAGAAAACTATTGATATTTCTTCATTCACAGTCACAATTCTGGAGTCACACGCTGAAATTATTTTGCTTCAGTGTTCCAGTGACTCATAGGCTAGTGTGCAGTATATTCCCCACAAAGAACTCAGCTTTATTGTTTATCTCATATCTATGCTGTTTAAAAACAATATAGTTGTATTTAGTCTCTGTTATTTTTCTGTAGTTCAGTCACACTGGTCCAATTGTACCCAGTGGGCACCTTGCCCACTTCAAGATTAAAACTTGAAAAACATTCTGTTTTCATTAAAAAGTGCTTCCTCCTTTATCCATGTTTCAACTGAGACACTACACTCTAGACAAAGTTTTGAAGTTTTCTTTCCACCAATTTTTTCCTATACACCAGCCTGCTGACCCCACCCCAATCCCAAACCCTGACAATTCTTGCAAAAATATACATCTCAAAAAAAGGGGTCAGTGATCCAGTTCCAAGATGTAATGCTTGCATTTGAAAGTAACAGCAGTGAGGTGGTCAGGTAAGTAGCGCCTCTGCCTGTGGACAAAACAGCCCAGCCTTCATTTGGTTCTGAGACTGAGGAGGAACCGGCTGCTGTGACCAGAACCAGTGACACTGCTGCTGGTACACCAGAAGTCTCACTCTCACCAGCCCCAAGACACCTGCTGGAGAAGCCTGGTGCTGGGCAAAACCCCCCAAAGTTTCAAAGAGGCCTGGGGAGGGCAGATTCCCCCAGGCAATGGGCTCCCTGCAAGGATGCTAACTATAAATTGCACAGACCATCCTGGAGCATGCAGAAAGACATGCACAATGTAGCTTCCCAAATGGTTCCCTGCATTCAGTCCTTACTTCACAGACATACAATCCTCCTGGACAGCTGGGGTTGCATCACAGATCTGCAGCATGAAGTGTCCTGGAGCAGGGAAGGAATTACCAACACCACTCTCCATCTACAGACTAGCACCATTCATCATACCAGTTGACAGTCTGGACTTGTGCATTGGGGGAAAAAGGAAAAAACAACAAAAATCCCACCACACACCGAGCAGTCTGCAGCAACAATGAAAGGTTCTTGCATCACATTCTTCCTATGCTGCATTCAGGGCCTTTTTGGCCAGAACTCTCTTCCTGACCTCATCAACCATGACTATCCTCCAAGTCCCGTCTCAAAGCTCATTTTCTCAAGGGAGCTCACAGTTAGAAATGGCAGCTACACGTGCACATTAAAAAAACCCAACTAAATAAGCACAGACAGTCCAAGCATTTCTCAAAGAATGAGCTTCCAGATGGTTTAGTCATCCAGTTCCAGCAATCTACTTTGTTTCAGCCTGTTGCTCTTATCTTCAAGACATTAATTTTATTGCAGGATGCTTTCAGGAGGCAGAGGACTTTTGAAATCAGAACATCAGACACTAAATCCTGAGATAGGATTAATGAGAAGAGGCCTCTGCTGGAGGTTTCTCTGGGCTCTTCGAAGGTAAAATATACTTGTTAAGAACCTCCATCTCCTTCTAGACTGTCAAGCGCTGAGTGCTTTTATTATTACATACATAATTGAAAATACCTTTACTCTCACTCATGTGAGTTGGGTATACTAATCCTAAATGTAAAATATGTCCTCTCAGAGTTTTAAAGAATAAATATGAACACCTACATCTGAAAGTTCCAACCATGATAAATATGTAATTAAAACAATTAATGTTTTAAGTGTATATCATATAGAAAAACTAAGTACATCCATAAATGCACACAATAAAGAAAGCAACAAGACAGCTTCCAGAAAATGATAACAGCATTAGTAAATTTGTATTTGGGGGAAAAAAAAAGAAAAGTCATCTTTTCCCTTTTCCCTTCAGGAAGAGCTGAAACTAACTGAAATAATTTGGTTTTCAGATAACAGACAGGAAAGAATTTCTCTGAGAGACATGAAAGGATTTAGGTAACACCATATATACAATTAGAATTCCCAAATGTTTGCATCACTGGCTGTTCCTGCGGGTGCTGGAGGAAAGATTAAGGTTGATTAAATTGCAGATTATGCAAGTTTATTTATGGACTCAGCTGTGAAACAAAATAAAAATCTGTTTAAAACAAAGCTATTACCCACTAATCTGTTAGTAAAATATCTGGAGTCAGTTTCCCAATTATTTTCAACCTAAAACCCCATTTTTTTACTGTGAGCTGGGAAATAAATGAACTCTAGTGAAACTGTTAGACAGGGAAGTAAAGGGACAAGCAAAAATATTTCAGTCCAAGAGTCTGAAGCAGAGAATTCACTGCCTATTTGGCAAAATACACGGTTCAGATGTCATGTAACGACATCTTCAGCTCAACTGCCATTTATTTTCAGCACTAATTACTCATTAGCACATGCATTTTGTCATGACAAGATTTTGCTAACATGAAAATATTTCCTGGATAGTTTGGAAGCCCTACTGTATTTCTAAACCAGAAGCCTAAAAAAGGTTGATTCAAAAATTGAAATCCTAAGAAATTACACATTATTGCGGGGGGGGGAGGGGGAGAGCGTGGGTGGATTTCAACAAAGAAATTGGAGTTCAGCGAGGGAAGATCATGGAAATTCAGCAGAACATTCCTTATAGTCCAATTTTTCCCCAAGACCATCAGACAACCAGCTGTATTCTTATCCTTCATGGTAAACTTGAATGTACTAGTTACTGACAAAATAGGTTTCAACTCTAATCTAACAATACCAAATATAGACTTGAAAGATGTGTAAGAGTTTGCTCTCAATTCCAGCAGAAGCAGGGTTTAATCTGTTCAACTTACTTCCCAGAATACTTTATAGGGAGGAGCACACTCAACCATTTTTTTAGATTTCAAAGCTGTAAGAGAAAAATCTGAGGTGGACTTCGGTTCGACTGCCTTATTGTACCACGCCGCTGAGACAAAAAAGTCATTTCTGTTCCTAGAAGAGTTCAGACAATCCAAAAGCAAGCATTTCTTTTCAGGAAGTTGGATTTAGATGCATTACGAAAGATTGTTAAGTTATTCAAAAGGTAGCTAAAAGAAAGGCTTCAGCTTTTGCTGCTATCTTGGCATGTGAGAACAACAAAAGCCCCAAAACAATTAAAATTACAAGTCAGAGCATGAAATATTCCAGCCTTTGATAATTTTTTGTATTGTCTCAGTTTCTCTAGGCTTTTAATATGTCATAAATAGTCTCTGTGCCAGAGAAGTTGCCTTTCCAACTCACAACTCTTAAGCGCTTTTTTATGTGAAATACACTGCTGAGTTAGCCTTCACCCCTCAGGTCTAATCATAAATTATACTGCCAGGCAGATTTCATAAAAGCTTTTAGCACTGATTTAGCCACAGAGAAATGAAAAAATTAATGCCAAAATGGAAACCCCCCCACAATTATTGGTGGAATATTCTCTTAATTAAGCCATATGTTAAGAAGTCTTTTGAAAATAATCCTGTTTCAGTCACCCAGGTAAAAGACAGAAGTCAGCCCTTCAGGGCCTTTCATAATGTAATCCAGGCTGAGGAATCAAATTTGCAAAAAATCCTTGAAAGCAATAAAGGGGCTTGTGTAGGGTAGAGCTAATTGGCAAGAAGTGATTTTTGTGCATAGTATATTACAACACAGGAAGTGCTACAGGTTAGGTTAAGATGCCATTTGTTGCCAAAAGTCCCAGATTAATAGGTTAGCATGCTCAAAGAGAGTAAGATCCTATGTGAAAGTGAAGATTTACACAGTATATTTGGGATATTTTCTCAGCTATTCATCTCAATCTCCTTACCAGAGGCCTCTGACAGTAACAGAAGGGGAAGTACAACAGCTTTCCTTACTTTCTTTTTTGTAATGCCAACATCACGCACATAACAGCCTATAAGAATAGGCTTCTTTTTTCATTCTCCTTACTTACATAATAAGCATACAAATATGCCTGGGTTTTGTGTCTATATCAATGAATCTCTGTTTTGCAGGATTAAAGACTATAGTGGGCTACTTAAAAAAAAACAACCCAGAAATACCCTTTTGAGAGAACTCTTCGTGCTATGAAGAGTCTTTGCAAGTTGAATTTCAATGCTTCCAACATCCACATTCTGAAAAACACCATTCACAAAGCCGAAAACAACACATTATTCTTCAACTGCAGCCATCAGCTAGTGCTGACAAATACATTTGAAACAAATTTGAAAAGAATATTCAAAATGTACCCAATTCAGTCAAGAGTTACTGCACCACTTGCACACTTTCATTGGAACATATAGAGAATATATTCTCTCTATTGTTATATCCTGCAAAGTTAAAAGAAAGTGACATATGAAAAATAGGCACAGTAGTTTGAATAGTTCTCTAGTGTAGTAAGTTGTATTCATCTATTAGACACATTATTTTTAATATGGAGTAAAGATAATCTTTTAATGGCCTTTGTAGCTCAACATTAATTAATTTCTGTATTGGTAGCTGTCCTTAAAAAAAAAAAAAAAAAAGAAAAAAGCTCCTTAAGTGTGTGTTGAATTGATTTTCCTATTCTGTCCTGTCACTCACACTCTACCACAAAGTACAATCTACAGACTCTTCATTTACAAATGTAGTTGCCATTATCCTAAGAGCAAGGGAAAACTCTCTCTCTCTTTTAGGACTATCTTTCGGCAAGTCCAAGATAATTCTTTACACAAAAAGCTGATGCCTGAAGTCAGATTTCTCTTTTAAGTAGGAAGGATGCAAGGTTAATTTAAACTTTACTCATGCCTTTCTGTGAATTGTTGAAAGTTCTGAGAATAGGAAGAACTTTGATATGTTCACCAAAACTTTAAATTGCCTTCTTTAATAGCTAGTATGAGAACATTTTAACAGATACATAAAGCAGAAAAATGCAAATCCAGTTCACAGGTACTTAAAAACCAGACTATACAAGTCATCATACACTTCCATAGGGGTGTATTTGACCTTGGTGTACCAGCATAATCATAACATGGATCACTGAACCACAATGGTAGCAAGACAAGACAAGCAGTTAACGTTTTGCCAGTGGATACTCTTAACACTTTGTCTCACAGATACTCAATCTATCTGGAAGGAACAAACTTCCACTGCAACATCTCCTCTCTCAAAAAGATCCTGCATTATCTTTTAGAAAATCAGTGATAAACTTTCTCAATCTATAAGCAAAGGTGTCAGTTCTTTGTAACCACATACCTTTTTCTCCAAACAAAAGCTCTGCTGCTGCTGGCTGACCTGATCTTTTCCAAAACACACCATGAGTGCTCTCAGGTTGGAGCAACTGCAGAAGCTCACCCTGTCACTCAGCCTGCCTGTCCTGTTCATCGTTCTTCCCCTTCACAGTTGGGATCCATAACATTTAGCTATGGATAAATGAATCAAATATCTCCAGTTTGGCTGGCATCGGAAGAACAAAGGAAAACGATAACAAACTGATGAGGAAAATAAGACAAATTGAGAAAATGTGCTATGCTTTATCTGAAGATGGGAGAAAGCATGGTGAAAACAGAAAGCAAGTGGATTAAATAATGAAATACAAAAATATTAATAGCCTGGAAAAGATCATGCAGATAGCTCATGCATATGTGAGACATAACCACACAACCTTACAAAACCTTTTTTTTTTTTTTTTTTTTTTTAAGATAATAATTGTGATTCTATGTTTGGGAACTACAATCCCATGGAATAATGCTCTGCATAATCATTTTTCTTCTGCACAAATATTTACATTGTATTAGTGGAAGAGTAACCCATACTCTTCCCTCCCTGGATTAAAGCATCACCATCAAGTTACACAAGAAGTCATGGCTAACTGGAAGCAGCTGCTAAGCCACTTGTACCTCTGTTGCTTTGTAATATCCACTAATAACTCAGAAGAATCATATCTTACATCTGCTTCTCTTCTCTTCTACATCAAAGTCTTAACAGATAGCTTGTAAGTGAAGTTATCACAGAAGCTAGGTCTTGAATAG
>VXBL01000347.1:118397-147404 GCA_013400195.1 Aramus guarauna | reverse complement strand
CAGAAAGCTGTCCTGTGGTTGCTGCAGATGTTCCCCTCTGTACATTTACTAATAGCTGCCTGCCGAGTTTTAAGATTCTCAGAGCCAGGATTTCCAGATGTCTCCTCCAAAATTAATACAAACAACTGGGAAGTTTACAGAAGTGAGATGATCTAAAAATTTCTCTTTCCTCACAATTTTTTCCCCTGCAATCTCTGATATCCACAAAGGAATTGTACAAAACACCACAGATTTCCTGCTCTGGCACAAACATGCACAACAACAGCATACTCAAGAAAAGTGTCACAGAAGACCCCAAATCATAAATCACCACTTTCACATACCAAAGACGGCCCTTGATGCTCACCAGCAGCAGTCAAGCCACCGGGTTGCACTGCCTCCTCCTAGTGCCAAGCATTCTGCTCATATGCCATCAGCATGCCAAAATGGGGAGCTAAGGCTTAGTCTGACATTAATGCCATCATCTCAAAGGAAACATTATCCATAATGTCTGACAGCACAAACTGAGATACAGAACTCAAACTGAGATACAGAACTCAACACACTAAAATTTAATGAAAATTCACCCCAATGTAGACTTGATCAACATTTCTCTGGCCATCCTATACCTCCCTCAAGCAAAGGCATCTACTCTGTTTTCCAAAGAAGTACTTTGAACACAACAGAGAAACTAAGATACATGATTCACACATCCAAACTTTCAAATCATGTTCTATTGTAAAATGAAACCCTGCCAAGTCCCTTTATCAAATTAATCAAATATTTTCTGTTTCTGTTGAAGAATGAACCCTATTCTTTCTAAAAAAACATCAAATCAAACAAAACAGATTGTATTGAGGAACCCAGTTTCAGTGCCTATTGTATTTTATTCAAGAACTCAAACTGCTTCCAGCCAGCAACCCACAACAACGGCCTCTGAGTATGTATACAGGCACTTATTTTTCGGTGACAATTTTATGAAGATGTACACGCACAAAACAGGTCCCATGCAGGCAGTATTTACAGCCTTCCTTGCCTCCTGCCAGAAATTTTTCCTCCTCTTTAAACAAAGAACTACTGCTTTTCCTAATGGAATGAACGTTTCTAAAGCCCCGGAAATCTAGCTGCAATTAGGCAATATAAATCAAACCACAGTAATGAAGCACACAGATGACCCAGTTTTCTAACCAATATAGCAGTAAGGTTTTTTTTGGAAGGATTTCTAGCAATGTGTAGTATTAGCATGCAATATATTTTGTCTGATCACGCAACTATTCTCCCTCTGCTTTGTAAAAAAAAAACAAAACCAAACAACAAAACCAAAACCAAAAATATATCACATAAAACAAAAAAAACCCCATGCCACAGTCTATATGGGAAACAGAAATCATTCAAACTTTCCTCTAAGAACCAGTATCACAAGAGTTAAGAATAATCACTTCAAACACAGACAAGACTTCCAAGATCTTGTTCAGATCACTGAACAAGGGCACAACTCAGGGCTTTTGTCTGACATGGGGACTACTTCCCTATTGGCTGTTTCAGAGCAAACAAATCTGACTCCTGTTCGCACCAGCAACTTCTTTCTTGTCAAAGTCTGTAGTACACACCTATGTAAAATATTGATTTTATAAAGTTTCAGATTTTAAGAAAGTTCATGGAAAATTCTTCATCTGCTTGATATCAGGCAGCATCAGGTGGTAAATGGCAAGTTGAAACAGTTGCAAACTATTCTGGAGAATACTTCTTGCAAATTAGAAAGAGATTCAATGAAAGCACATTTCAAAACAGTCTTGGCCCAGTATCCATTTCGAAACAAGCATCATGTACTTGCTATTGACCAACATTCAAACCACTGCTGTAGAAGCTTATCCATCACCCTCCCATCTGCTCAGCATCTATATTCCTTCCCCTTTTGAGCTACACGTGATCTTTAAAATGCGAGGGGATAGCAGTGAGACCTAAAACCCGACAACAGACTCTGCCAAGAACTACTGTTTTCTTATTAATCTCAGGATGAGAAAAGAACAAGAAATGCATTACTCATTTCAGGAAGAACCTCTTTTAACTTACAGATCAAGCTTCACTGTCCCCTCTCCAGTTCTACACCACCACAGAATAAAAGTTGCTGCTCTCACTAAAGTCACAATAGTACCCTCCTCTTTGAGAAAGAATTACATATTGTCCCTTAGACCTAAAATTAATGTTTGAGTCCCAGTTATTTTTTGTAACATGAAAATGTCAGCTTGTAACAGAACAACAAAGGACTGCATGAAGCAACTCTGCATTTCAAAGGTGGCAGCTATGGGTAAACAAAATACTGTGCTAGAATACTGCTCTGACAGAAGCTACATAATTTATGGTTTCTGCAACACTGTGAACTCGAGGGGATATTGCTACTACGGGTGAAAAGCTGCAGAAGTTAAGCTACACTGAATGCTTTTCTCTGAATACCACTGCAGGAAAGCTTTCCACTCAGCAAAGGCAAGGCTGGAATCTGCTCTTGATTCAGTAGTATTCAATACGCTGCACACAACTTCCGAAACGTCTGCGTGATTTAGAGTCCCAAGTGTTTCTTTTTTGCTTCTGCAAAACCATAGTTCCTGTTAGTCTTTTATACTTTAGAAAGGACAAGTCACCTACTGAGGTTTGCTCTGTACCAAAAGCTGAGCTCGCCCTTGGAACAAAGGGACACAATTCAATTTACCTTTTAAAAGGAGGAAGCAGGCAATTCTGTCCAGCTATAGCTAACACTAGTACTAAATAACACTAATGCCAACATTTGAGAATTAAAGATTATGATAATGAGCTGGGACAATGCTGTGGTTTTTTTTAAATTATAAATGCATTATGTTAATCAGCATAGCTACCATCAACTCTTATTGTGCAACTGTAAGCCATCACGTGCAAGTCAGCAAAATGCTTTAGGAACTGGAAAACTCAGTCTAGACCTTTATCAAAAGATGATCAGAATAATAAGATCACAAAGACTTGTGCTTCCATTTAATTAAAATAATATGTTCTTTACTACAGTATGTACTTCATCACACTCCTGCAAACATCAAACCAACTCCATTCCATCACTGTTTAAATAACTTTTCCATGGCAAACCCATCTATTCTGTTATCATAAATTTAGATCAAATGAAAAAAATTTTACTCAGACTCTGTTCTAGACTATGCCACAGAAACATCAAATTGTTAAGGCGTTTAGAAATAGATTTGACTAGCTCTTCCTTCTTCTTCTTCCTCAAATCTCAGAATTTAAACATATGAAGTTTTAAGCTATAAACTACCCCAAACTATTTAGAAATTGCAAAGCAGAATTGGAGATGTTCACAGTTCACCAGATTTTTCTGTCTAAATACACTTATGTGCCAAAGAAGAACATTGCTTTTGTTCCAAAAATAATTAGGAAAATGACAAAAGGTCCAATGTTTTATCTACTGTTTTCTATCTCTGCTCTCTTCTTCTCCAATATATCTAAAACACCTGAGGCTAATATTTGTTACATTTCTCTCTGGGACACTTTTACCTATAGAGTCTAGAGGTAAAAAAATGCCTCAAATATAACAAGGTGAAAGAAATAAAATTACTTCAGAGTGTTCTACTAACAACCTTTTTGCAGGCTTTTTAAAATAACATTCAAAATTCTATGAAGTTCTAGAAAAGCCTTTGAGGATGAGGTGTGTTTCAACACATACTCCATTGTTAAGGGTGTAGTCACTGGTCACCGAAGCCAACCGGAGTTTTTCACGTACCTTCAGTGGACTCTGGACAGAGGTGTGCCAGCGTTACTACAGATACAGAGATATCCTTCCTTCATTCAGACTTAACTGCACGCACACAAACGTCATAGGAATAGCTCTTGAAAAAGCCACAGCTGTTTCTCACTTCAAGCATTAAATCCAGGTGGATCATGTAACGACTCTTACAGTTGTGCTGATTATTCCAAGTTTGAACACAGCCAACATTTTAAAAATGCCTAAAAACCCTGGGTGGATTAGGCCACCCTAGTTGGAAAATCTGACAAAAGACATAACTTTATATAATTCTCGCTGATTTAGGCATGCTGCAAATTGCTGGACTTTTACAATAGACACTGCATCATTGCACCCTTTGCTAGTTAGGAAAAAGGACTAACACACACACAGAGCTGAGAATATGGAACTGATCTATAGATTAAACTCAAGTGGAAAATAGACTCATTTTCTCTTCATCCAAGAGTCTGCTATTCCAACTCCCATTGCTCGTGGACAAGAATAGAAATAATCATATCAATATCAAAAGCCCAGTTTTATGGAACTATTTTGGAAACTGATCCTTTTATCAAATACATGATATTTTACAATACACTAGCTTTCAATGAAGCAAACTGTAAAGATCCATGTCACTATTTAATATTTTATGTTACACCAATATGAAGTCAAACTTATATTGTCCCTTAGTGAAGGACTTAATTTAATACTTATAATTTCATTAACTGGCACAGAAAACAAAGTTCCATCATCACAATACCACTGTACAGTTCCCAGTGGTATTAATTTCCTTTTTATTAGCATGGATAACACCACAAAAATATGCTGCTAGGTGAATCTGCAAGTATGATCCTGTAAAGAAATGTGCAACCATAGCCGATATCAATCGAAACTAAGAGAGCTCAAATGATTTCCAGCTCTTGTGATTTTATCATGAGTCATATCTGGTGTTTTCCTTGAGTCATACATTTAGGAACCTCAGCAGTAGTGCCCACAATTACATTTTGCAATTTCATTACTACAGTGATGGAGAAAAGAATCTGTCTTTTTACATATATGCATCCAGATATGAAGCATGCAGGTAGACACCCTTGGTCACATGCCAAACTACTGGGCATCAGATTTTGTTGCACAAAACCCAAGTGATTGTTAGAAAAACGCTTTCATCTGTTAATGATAATTTCTTAGTGACAGTGCACTAAAACATGCGTACATGCATTCCAATATGTCTTCTTTGCTGTGTGCTTTCACGAATGACAGAACTTCCATTTTTTGCTTTCAGATAAAACCAAGTATTTATTTACCAGACAGCTTACAATAGCAATAGTATGGCACTCCACCCACAGATAAGCTGAAACAAGTCAAAAAACTGCAAGAACATAGAGGAAGTTAATTTTTCTGCCTTTTTTTCCCCTTTATCAACCAAATAAATTTAATGAGTAGTATCAGTAAGAAAACAACATTGGCTGGGCCTCTACTGTTACAAAATGTTATTCTGCTTTTTGAGATGCAAGTGGTCAGGTAAGAATTAACCTTATCTAAATCAGAAAGGGGGAGGGAAAACATACAAGTGCTTGCAATATAAGAATACTTACACATTTTCCAATTCAGCTCCTCTGAATATCCTCAAAACTGTTACAAATTTTTTAAAAAGCAACTGCTGCAAACAAATTGCCTTTCAATTTTCACATAAACCTCTGTAAATCTTAACCATTGCCTGCAGCATATACCACTATTCCAGCAATGACCGTAACACTTTAATTCAGTAGAGGAATAAGAAAAGAAAAAAAAACTTCTGTCCTCATTTCCAACATTGAAAGTATTAAAACTTTCTCTCAAGTTATACCCAGCAGGAAGCAATTCTGCTTCAGCAATGGATGAAGTAGATGAACTAACAGATCTCTGTCACATCAAATTTTGGTGATGTTCCACATTTTAACTAACTTGTCATTTAATAAAGAAAACCAGAAAGAGCCCAAAGTAAACTCTCTCCACAAGGTAGATTCAAGCAAGCACGAATTTAAAGGTTCCAAAGAGCTGACTGCAGTATAGGAAACAAAACCAAGGATGAGCTTCTGAAGCATGCTGTTATTTGGTAAAACAAGTAAGATTGTGCCTAGCTGCTATTCTTACAAATATCCCCATCTGGCCTCAGCAAATGGGAGAAAAGTGATGCAATTTTCATGGCACCCACATCCTAAAAGCTAGATACTCATCACCTAGGTGTCAGCAAGCTCTTACATAAGTCATCTCAAATTACTGCATCCCACCAAGACCTGAAACGGGTTCCCTTTAACATCTGTTAATCTAATTGGTTCCTATGAGCCTGTAACAATTAAACCTGTTGTTGCAAGGAGCAACAGGGCAAGGGGATTTTACATATACACAAATGGGCTGTTAGCAGATCAAATGGACTGTATCTGACTCAATGCCTCTCACCAAAACCCAGTTATTAAGCTGTGAGAACAAACCCTAAATGAAGCTGATGTCCTCAGCAACCAGCCTGAGCTTAAAGCACTTCAGTTGCTCTGTTACAATAGTGATCATAAGGAGCGGGCAAAGGCTTCAGAATTCCTCTAGTCAGTAAATTTAGCAATTCTGGAGGAAGGTATGACTACATTCATAGCAAATATGGAGTGAATCACTCATTCAAAGTGAAAATAGAATTTTTGTATAATACATTACGAAGTTGGCAATTTTTAGTTGGCTTGTATTAAAAAGGAAAAAAAAAACTGAAATCAAATTTCCTGTTTTGATTCAAAATATTTTTACAAAAAGGGAAGTACTGCAACAGCTGAGCAAACTCAGCTCTTTACTTATGCAAAATACTTCAGTGGATTTAAATTAGACGTAACTTTTTTTTTTTTCTTCCCAAAAGAAAAATTGAAAATGGAACAAAGTGATACCCAACTCAGTATCGTTCCTGGTCCCATTTCCACAGACACTTATAGATTTCTCTCTCTGTACTTGCAGAAGATTTTCACCTGCAGAAGGAATTCTCATACATCTTACACTCTGCATAAAGGTTTGCAGAGCAGTAAAGCTGTAGTATCTTCTGTATCATCAACACCTAGCATAAGGAGAGGAACTAACACTTCATCATAAGTTTTGTAGAACTCTAAGCCCGAACTTCTCTCAGCCTGAGAAAGCGAGCAAGCCCTGCAGTTTTCTTCCAGTGCACCAGATCAATGTCTCATAGAGCTATTTTCTCATCCTCTCTGCAGTCTAGTTTTAAAATGACTTAATGAAACACTTTTCAAAGTATTTTTGTTCTGTCCTCTCTTCTATGCTTTCTACCCCAGTATTATGCTACCTAAGCAGCTGGGCACAATGCTATGCTGAGGTGACACCATGACTCTTGGAAGTTCCTCACAAGCTCTTGCTATACTCTAATGGATTACATGCCTCACACCTGGAGACCTGAGAGTTTACTAACTCCTATCTTACGGTGTGGGAGGAACAACGAGTGTTATTTACCTTATGAGAGCCAGGGAATTAATAGCTTTCAACCTTTGTTTAAGAACTCTCTCGCCACTGGCTTTTATTTTTTTAAGTGTTTTGTTTGCTATTCATCCCTTTCTTAATCTGCTCCTCTAATTTCCACCAATGTTTGTGAAATTCCACACAGTCAACTTCTAAAACAGAAATGGTTCTAATAGATAAGTTGAGACTTTGGTACTCATAAGTGAATGCAGAATGTTTTCCCTTTTCCAGAGTATCATTGAAGAAGGCCTATGTATCTGAAATCCACCCCCCACACCTCCCAGATGTTTCCTTAGACCATCACAATTACAGACACCTATTACTACATTCCATAATGTAAGCCAAGAATTTATCATTTAAATAATTTCTTTTCTCTGATGACTGCAAAACATTCTGAATCAAACTCAGTCAGCATTAGAAGGTTGCTCATGCTATGTAGAGCTATTTGAAGCTCCAACAGGTAAAATTATTAAAACCGTGCCAATGTAACTAGATTTCTTTGAAGGCTACTTAAATACCTGTAAACACCCAAGACTCCTGACAGGCTTTCTGTGGGTACAAAATTCTGAGCTGTGCCTTCAGGTACGTTTGAAAACAGGACTCAATATCTATTCATATCTTTGGGTTCAGAAATAGCCTTTTAAGTTATAGCCTTGCTAGACCATCATCTCATGAAAAGTCATTTCGTATCACTTCAGGTTAAAAAGGCTTATCATCTCCAGAACCTTCAATGCTTCAAGATTCTATTTCATCTGAGCTTCTAGTTACTTATTTACCTCACTTTCATTTCTGCTCTGCCTAGAGTAAACTCTTCCGCAGCACAGTCAAGATGGAACAGAGAAAGATCTTGATTCACCATGAACACCTTCTTCCCCACTGGCATAGCATACATATCTGCAGGGGCTCATTAATAAGAGTGACAAGTGAGCTGCTACAGGCAAACAGTGAACACACCATTGTAAGAGGTCAGAATACAGGACAGTCATGAATGCAAACAAGCTACATTCAGACCTAGAACAACACAGCAGTCTTTCAGACTGTCAGAAAACATGTTAAAAATTATGATTTTGCACTTCTAATCCTAATTCCTATCTCACTGTTGTTAGTTATATACCATCCTAAAACAGAAGGGACAAATTTTTGAAAGAATTTGTTGAAATGTAGCACAAATTAAAACATGCTATTACTGTTCGCTGATTTCTCTTTATAAGGAGGAACTGTACACTCAAACTGGTGATTGAAAGAAGTAAAAATAAATGGGACAAGGACTTTTCAAGCAACACTCATGACATTTGGTCAATTATCTTTTGATTTACTTAGATATCGCATGTGTAGACTAAGCAGCATCCCCTCTATATTTCACAAGCATTAGTATGCTAGTAGTACTTCTGAGGTGGAGTTCCTCCAGCTGCCAGCAAAACAGCCATCAAAAAAAAAATTTAGTAACAAAGAAAATCAGCTTGATAACCAGCCATCAGAGGATGGACTGGTGACAATGCCAGGGAGACAGACCTAGAAAATGCATTAATTGCATCAAATATAATGTTGTCTTGACATATGTGCATGCAAGAGTACTTTGTTATTGTACTCCTAATGGATTTGACAGTTTCAGGAAGGGATATGAACAGTATCCAATTTCCAGAGAGAAATATGCTCAATGCAATCTGGAAAACTAGTTGGATTTCAAGGGATGTTTTCAGCCTCCCTAGTACAGAATTTCTTTTTGTTCTTCTCAGCCTCATCTTTTCCAATACATGAAAAAAAATCATTGCAGGGAAGGGCTTTTTCCTCATTTAATAAAATCTACAAATCTTTGGAGACTATAAACTTTTTCATTTTCTACTGCATTAAATTTTACCACCAGAAGAATCTTTACGAAAATACTTATTTTCCTGTAGGATTTGTCTAAGAGGTAGATTTAAAAATGACTCGGTAAAGGAAAACTGCAACCTTCCACAAGTAGACAAAACCTCCCATGGGGGAGGGGAAGCGATATAAAAAGTGCAAAATGAAAGAAAATCATCAGCCTGCATTTGGTACAGCAAATTTTTTTCAATTACAGCAATATCCTATTTTATCAGGAATATTTACTATATTTCACGAAAAAAAACATTCTAATATTTCAGAACAATAAGATACTCATTTTAAAGACATTTATCATGGGCATCTTGAAGCATTTTAGGACGTATGTACAGCATAAGACAACATTCACCTTTGGGTCAGATATGTTACCTCACCTCCTTCCATACATCCCTCCCGTTCACTTCATTGCACTGAAAGACAATAATATTCTCTCACTGTTGTTTACTCTAAGTCCTTCTGCATTACCTTGCAGGGAGCTGCCATTCCTGGGCTGAGGGAAGCATTGGCCCTATGCAGAACTGCAGTGGCATGATCAGAACACAGGACTCAAGCATCAGGTATGTCTCACTACATGTATCAGTTTATGTCCTTAAGTCATACCTCTATTGATCTCATGCTGTTTTAAAAATCAGTGAAGTAGGGATTTTGGTCATTCCCTGGTATTCATAAAAAGTTCAGCTTGTAACATTTGCTCACCAGGCAGCCTAGTTCTCAGCTCATAACTTTCATTGAATGCTTCTTCTGTGGTGTGCTTGCATAAATTATTGGGGGGGAAAAAATACATACTGGGTTTTTTTATGCTTCAATTCCACAATGTATTTAGACACACAGGGATGAACAGCCATCAACAGGTTACTTGCAAGCTTACTTAGAGGCCCTAATACCTCCTTCCTTTTAATAGCTTTGGAAAGTAATCTAACAGCTCCAATAGCTTAAGTTAGAGAGGGCCAGGAGGATGTAAGGGAAGAATACCTCTGTGGGACATAGAGAAAAAGAGTAAGTTAGCCTCAAGAAATGAAAAAGGAACTATTTCTTTCAAGCAGTGCAGTTTTACTTGGACATAAAGTACTTGGCTCCACCACTGAGCTTTCTGCACTGCTCTACTTTCTGTGTAAGGTATCCCTAATCACAGCCAGGGTAGAAAGCAGGTTTCAATGATAATATTGGTGATTCCTGACCATCAGTCTTGCTCAGTCTGTATAGATTTCTTCTTTCACTGACAGCTCCTTTTTAAGAAGTTATCTTTTCCCAGACTTTATGATGGCCCCGTTTCTAAGATATTATTTGCATCCACAGGCTAACACATCTGCTTCAGACACATCTAGAGTACACAACTCACAGATACTGCACTGAAATAAGTCAGTGTGCTGTAGTATGTGGTAGAAAGGAGGAGGAGGAAAGAAAGGTAAAACATAGTCTGTTTAGCACATCTGAAAATTAGCTCAAGCTCTTTTTAGTTCCAACAGCTGCCTATAATGGAAAAAATGAAGATTGGCTGTTGCCAGAAAAGTGGGTAGTAAGAAATAACAGATGTGAAATTTCACCAACATCATTGGCTAGGTCAGTCACACAGACAGCTTCAGAGCCGGGGTCCCCATTGGGCTGCAGTGTTCTCAGAGATACGCTTGCTTTTTGAGCTGCTGAACTGTTCCCCTTGCTTAGCTGAATTTACTCAGCAACCTCACCCGTGAATATGATAGAAAATATTCATGCCCTTGTAAGCATGTGTGGGCTGTGTGTAAAAGCTCCGCAAGTGAACTTAGTCACTACTTTTACCACAATAATTTTAACATTTCATGTCTCTCTTCCTCTGTCCCACTCACCCCTCTTTATTTCATGGACACTTAGGGTGAGAGGGGAAGAAAAGACACGTCCTTCAACACAAGATCTTATTACATGCGGCTCACAAAAAAGTAAGATCAAAGAAACCAATCTAATCTGGTGGATAGGTTTTTAAGAGAAAGGGCAGTGGGTAAAAAATGCCCTTCAAAGAATCAACTCCAATTACAGAAGTCATTTTCAGAGAAGAATGAAGCTTCTTGACAGTTTAAAGGGGAAATTATGAATACAAAGTCTGTGGAATACATGACATCAAGAGTGACTTCTGTCAGTTCAATTTGCAAGGTTAAGTGGACTTCAATTAAAATTAAACAAAAGTTGTATTTAGGCATCAGAAGTATGCCTTGAAATTGTAATGTGGATCACAAAGATGACTGCTAATTCAGAAAAAACAATTATAAGCAAGAATAGGAAAAAAAATACTTCCAGTGAAGAATGAAACAGCAGCAACTAACATCAGCAGAATTGAAGTTGGGCTGTCACATCCATTGCAAGCCATTCTCCTGCTACATTCAAAATCTGGTTGTAAAATGCAGCTCTTAATAAGCCTAGGTTTTCATGCTATGTCTCATCTGGTGTATTTATTACCTGTTGCTGAAAGAAACAGTACTACTCTCCCCACCTACTTCCAGCTGCCTATTCCCTTTTTGTCCCTTGTGTTACATCTAGTAATTTCTCAGCCACAGGACAAGCCCGGCCAGTGTAGTTATCTGATGTAGTTTTCCTTAGGCAGTTAGGTTTCTCTATTGAATCAGTTGCTTACCTTAAACTCACCTTGGGGCTGATTCGAGAGAGAGAAAGAACAGGCTGAAGTGGTACTGCCCCTTTTGGCATTAACCTACAGTGCACAAGACCAGCTGCAACATTAAACCCTGCTCTGAATAGTCTTCCTAACTTTCTTCTCGCAGAATGAATATTCAAGTGTCTTCAGGATTCCACATGACACAGTGAGTCCCTGAGAGTTAATGTCACAGCATGAGAGAAGCTCTGCAAGTAAAAACAGTAATACTATAGTAACTGGAAGACTCCACAGGCACCAAAGCCCAGTGAGATGAACTGAGGCGCAGTATCTGGACAAAAGATCTTGCAATCTAAACAGACAAAAAGAGTAAGAAATGAATTAACTTCCCTAATATCACTTAGCAGGTTAATAACAGAGGTGGAAATCTAATGCAAGATTCAGGACAGGCAGCTCTATCTGCTACGTCACACTCCTTGTGGCTGTGATTGCTATTTACTCACTGCTTGCGGGATAGCATCTTCACATCGAGAACTGCACTAAGTTCCAGAAATAACAAAATTAAAGTTAGCCATTGTATTTGTTGCTCCATAAGCAAATTATCAGTTCAATGTGGCTTACAGCATCTGAAAGTTCCTGGTGCCTTCCCAAGGAAAAAACTCCAAACCTTAATATTTTTCTGATTTGATAACTTGTCCTCTCTCCCCTCTGATGACAGACAAAAGGAAAGAAAGTGAAAACATGTCTGCTGCTATTTTTGTTTCTATTAAATGGAAGTAGGATGCAATTTTGGATTAGTGCTTTAAAAATCACCTTGAAGTTCTCCAAAGAAGGAGTAAACAAAGATAAATTATATGAAAAAGAAAACAAAAAGGGAAAGCACAGACACAGGGAAGAGATTGCTAATGGAGGAAAAGCAGTACAAATACATAACTTCCTATTTACTCTGTTAACAAAAAAAAAGTAAAACCAGCAACACTGGCTACAGCTCCTGTTCTGGCTTCCAGACCTAAGAAATCCACCCTGCCTCTGTGCTGTTACGTACATAGTACAAAACTGTACTGATATAAACAAAACCACATATCCCAAACCAAAAATAAAACCCAAAAATCAACTCCCTATCCCCATCTGTATTCTGCTGTCAGCTACATGGGATTAACACACAGGGACCTTAGTCACCTCAAAACTATTACCAATTTTTCTATTTTGGGCTTAAGATATGGCAAGGTTTCATCAGAAACCTACAACATAATTCCTGAAGTCACAAAGCATTGTCATGAGGCAGATGAAGTTCAGCATATAGATAAGATGATGGCTAGAACACCTTGAGCAAACCATGGCTTTCCTTTCTCTGCAGGTTATCACAGGATGAGGAAAGACCTTCAGAAAGACACTGCTTGCTTTCCTTCACCTTGGTCTCTCCCAGTTGTTCCCAAGGCCAGAAGCACAACACTTATCCTCCAGTGCCAAATGGGACCCTATGCAGGAAAGCTAGGTAAGTATTATTACATATTATGACCTATTAGGACCAGCTCTTTTTAATGTTTTCATAAATGACTTGGATGTAGGACTAGAAGGTGTTGTGAGCAAGTTTGCAGATGACACCAAACTGGGAGGAGCTGTTGATTCCATCGAGGGTGGAGAGGCCTTGCAGGGAGATCTGGATAGATTGGAGAACTGGGCAATCACCAACCGCATGAGATATAATAAGGGCAAGTGCTGGATTCTGCACCTGGGAAGGGGCAACACTGGCTATACATAGACTGGGCAATGAGACACTGGAGACCAGCCATGCTGAAAAGGACTTGGGGGTCTTGGTTGACAGCAAGTTGAACATGAGTCAATAGTGTACCCAGGCTGCTAGGAAGGCCAACTGTATCCTGGGTGCATCAAGCACAGCATTGCTAGCTGGTCTAGAGAAGTGATTGTCCCACTCTACACTGTGCTAGAGCGGCCTCACCTCGAGTACTCAGTGCAGTTTTGGGCACCACAGTACAAAAAGGACATAAAACTATTGGAGAGTGTCCAAAGGAGGGCAACAAAGATGGTGAAGGATCTAGAGGGGATGATGTATGAGGAGAGGCTGAAGTCTTCAGCCTAGAGAAGAAGAGACTGAGGATAGACCTCATCATGGCCTACAGCTTCCTCATGAGGGGGAGTGAAGGGGCAGGCACTGATCTCCTCCCTCTGGTGACCAGTGACAGAACCTGAGGGAACGGCATGAAGCTGCAACAGGGGAGGTTTAGGTTGGATATCAGGAAAAGGTTCTTCATGGAGAGGGTGGTCAGACACCAGAACAGGCTCCCCAGAGAAATGGTCACAGAACCGAGCTTGACTGAGTTCAAGAAGTGTCTGGACAACGCTCTCAGTCATATGCTCTGATTCGGCTGGTCCTGTGTGGAGCCAGGAGTTGGGCTCGATGATCCTTATGGGTCCCTTCCAACTCAGGATATTCTATGATTCTATGACCTGAAGAGGAACTGGACCGGCTGGTCAAAACATTTATTTTCACGTAACACAAAAGAATATTTGTCACATCACCTGGCAGGTACCAGAGTAACTGGGAAGCCAAAAGTCTATAGTTCAAGAACTGCATCTATGTATCAACCTGTAGCAAAAAATACTGGCAAGTGACCAGTGAAACTTCAGCTACTAGAAGAGGGGATCAAATTTCCAAATCTTCAGGGACTAGTCTCCTAATCAATCATTAGAGTCCCCAGGCTAACATTCCCCAAACCACATTAACACCTGCTGCCTTCCAGAGGTGTCCAACATCAATATCTAGTGCAGCATCTGACCTTTGCTGAGCATCTCACTGGAGTGTGGATCACTGTCAGATGTGATGTGCGAGTCCTGGTGGGAATTTAGCACCCCTGCACTAAGCAGTCAATTCTTGATTAATATTATTTTAATTTTACATATAATAACTGGTGCTTGTTGCCCAATATAATTTTGGAGTCTTTCATGTTTATTAGAAAAGGCATTATAAGCCTGTATCTTACTGACATTGCAATAAAAATAACATACATGCAAGTCAGGGAGTATGTGAATGCTCTTATAATTAAATTGAAAGCTTGGGGAGAAAAAGAAGAGGAAAGAGTAAGCAAAATACCAAAGATTTCATTAAGACCTTATCAGAAGGTAATTTTATCCTTTACATTTCTATCTCAGTTGTTTATTTCTTGCTTCCAGTTACAATTTTATTAATTATTTTACTGCAACTAAGTGAAAATTTTTACGGAATTAAGTGCTTACCTATTTTCAATTGTTTCCCCAAGACACTTCATGCAATGCCTATGAAGAAAACTCAGACAACTACGTCATTGCTGTGCTTATTAGCACATCTAGAGAGAAACTACATTATTTATATATTTCATTATGAAAGGAAAGTTATAATTTCAACTTTGTTTCAACATATTAGATCTGCACAGGACTAATTCTGTTAACTGTGCAGTTTTACCATCACCACTACACTTTACCCTCTACATTGGCTTCCCACCTACTGCTGCTGACAGTTGCTCCAGTCAATGTTTAAGTTAGCTTCCTGTTCTTAATGCACATGCTAGTGTTTTTGTTATGTTGCTAAGCATTATAGGGCTTCCCTCTTAACTGGTCCAAAGCACATTACTATAAAATAGGTCATATTATCTGTAACACTACCCAAGAAGCAATTTTAAATTAAAAGTCTCTTTATTTCTAAATGAGCAGCTTATTAAAGAGCATTGAACTTGAAAGAATGAATACCTATACTGGTTGTTAGATAAAGCTATATAAACTGTCTACGATGTACCAACACCAGATAGAGCTTGCATGCAATACACAGTTCAGTTGTCAGCCCTAGCAACTACTGTTAAAGGTTTGGCATGGTACCTCAATCTGTACGATTGCAATCTGTAATATAAGCAAGTTTCCAGTTTAGCAAAAGCTGGTGCTTCAGCTTTTTCTCTGTTCAACAAAACTCTTAAACACCTCCTTCCTTTCTAAACAAATACCATTTTAACTGTATTTCAATAGCCCTTGTGCATATCTTCTGATTCTCTGGTGAAGCAGAGCCTCATATCAGAGCATCCCACCAGAACAGCCAGCATATTAATGATAAAATAACAAGTATCAGCACTCTATAAAGAAAGAAATTATTTCAGTTTGAAGTCATGCAATTAGATATCGGTAAAAAACTAGAAGTTGCTTCACATAAATTATTAAATTGTTTATAAGCCTACTTTTAAACACACTTAAATCACCAATGAGCAGCAGTCATAAGCAAGCTTTAGAGTTACTTTTAAAAACACTGAGTATATTTTAAACAATAGGTATGTTTAGCTAGACAAAATGATATTTTTTATTTTCAGAATGTTTGGGACAAGTGACTTCTGAACACCAGGCATATGGTATTATCAGATCCTACATGTGAAGAGGCACAGATTGGAATTGTCCATTGTACACTTGTAAAGAAACAACGCCATAGGTTCAGCTTTTTGTAGGATCACAGAATACATGCACTGGAGTAGTACCTGTTGGGTTAACACATTTGTTTCAATGTAGTTGAATGCTGTTTGGGTCTTTCTGGTATCCACCGTGACTAAAAATATCCTAGATAACTGAACACATTCAAAGTGGGCAAGGACCTGTAACATTTTTTGTAGAGTATTAAATGAACTAATATAAATACCAGAAAATGTACCACTTATTTTTGAGGACTCTTGAATGCCCAGGCAAACACAGAAGTAGGAAAGAACAAGTTTCGTTCTTAGCAAGAAGGAGGAATAAGGTGGATGGAAAGTGTACAGTAACTATCAATTCCTTCCACTTGTGCACTGATGACACATGAATCCAGCGGCTTAGTCCTCAGAATTGTCAGGGGGTGGAGGATGGGGGCAGAGGGAGGAGGATAGATAAACAGTAGGCAAAAGGAACTCTACAAAGTTAACTGACAAATTCACTTAAAATTCACTTATTTATTTCTATTGGTAAAACTGAAGCAGAAATAGAAAGGAGAGAGTAAACATGGAACTACTTGAAGGTAAACATCCTAAACTGATAAATTCCTTCGAGTTTTTAACTCAATGGTATTTCTAGAAATTAGGAACCACACAAACATAATCTTCAGAGGTCATTAAAGCAAAAAAGAAGACAAAAACAAGGCAAGAGTTTCTCACTGTATTGCATTTGGTTCTTGGTCACCAAAGTCAACAGCACGTGCAACCAAATGCACAGGTGCTAAAAACTTGCATTTGCTGCCAACAGCACTGAAATCAAACAAGATCCCATAAACACAAAATATTTCACATAAACTAGCTCTTCTGTGGAACCAGAGAAATGGAAATATTACTTTATTCCAAATAACTATCTCTTGGCAAGAAAACGTAGTTGCTTTTTGAAAGTATTATCATTATTATTACTATTACTGCTATTAAGTACAATTCACAGTTGGTGAGTTTATCTCTACAATTTGTAAGGCTGTCTATGCCAGCCTACACATACAGCCAAGGAAGTACAAATAATACACTTATAAACACATTACTAAACAAAAATCACTTTAAAAAGTTTTTGGAATTTTTTAAGTTCTTCCTTAGATCCTTCCTGTGTTCTTCTCTAGTCACAACAGGTACATAATTGGCACATAGGATGCAAAGAATCAGCAATGAGCAGGGTGTAGTAGACCATCAAAGTGATCTACCTTTGCAACAGACAGCACAATTGCAGAGGAGGAGTTAAGAATCACAGGCATAAGCTTGGGGGTTTAAACAATGGAAAAAATCAACTTGCAGTAATTTATTAATTTACCATAGGTATCCATGTATTCTAGAATGACATCTGATTTCATAACTGCTTAATGTATACACTGGCATAATTCTGAGAAGTCTGGGATTCAGGCATCATTCACTTAATATAATGGCTCACCACGTATTTTCCTGCTTTAACAAGTATAGACTGAACTATTCTACTTGAAATACATATTTTCTAAATCAAGGTGGTGGTGGTTGTGAGGAGGTTTCACTTATCAAAAACAGTCACAGACTACCTCCTCTTTGCCTTCTTAAAATCTCTCCTTAAAAAAACTCAGATGAATGCTCTGAAATGGAACTTTGTGCTCAGAAGAAAATATTCAAAGGCATAACCTACTGCACATCTTCTGTCCCTCAAACAGCAGTCAAACTTCAGAGTCAGACAGCATGTGAAAAAACCAGATAATATAATCTGCATTTAATTTACTCACCACTCTTCCAAGTCCTTAGGTCTTGGTCAACCACTTCAGATGCCAGGCACTACCTAGAGAAATAATTGACGAAAAATGTAAGAAAGGTACAGAGCCAAAAACATTAAAACAGTATTTATGTTTAGTATTGGTGACTGGAATGGTAAAACTCTGCTTGTAGGAGATTATATGCACATGGGTAACACTTCACGACAAGAACACTTCTGCTTTGCTAGAAATGCAGCATTCCAGACATCACTCCAACCAGTAAGGAGCTAAGAAAAATAAGGATATGTGAAGGAATAAACCACTAAGCATGCACAAAATTATATCCTTTTTCTCTTCCTCTATTTTACTAATTAAGTATGCTAAGATTTGAAAATGCATTTATCATTATTTGTTTATTCTTATTTATTTATATTATTATTTATAACAACATTTTAAAATCAGTTATGACTTCGGAAGAACTCCAAAAGTTCCTGTACCACTGGTATGAAAACCTAAACTGCATAGCATGTTCACCGCACAAGCTTATGAAACCTCCAAACCCCTTCCGTGACCCTACACACGTATTTCATGGAATTGAGCAAGGACAAACATGAAGTCCTGTACCTGAGATGGGCTAATCTCTTGGACAGGCTGGGCACTGACTACCCAGGATGCAGCTCTCTGAAATGGAATATCAAGCCAAGAATATCCTGGGGTGTGTCTACAGGCTAAGCTCCCACTAATAAGGGATTATTTGCCTTTAGCCAGCACTCCAGGACTACACGCCTGGAATACCACATCCAGTTTTGGATGCTCAGTACCAAAAAGTAATAAAATAAGGTGACAAAGGTAAGATAAGGTTGATTCAGTGACGCTGAACTACAGGATTTTCCACAATAAATGCTGCATTCTTATATATACATCAGGACAGAATATATGAAGAACCTCCCCTTAAATAATAAAGTGAGCCAGAAGGTCAGTAGACTCTAACAAAGAGAGATAACTTGGCCTTGGTGAAGATGATTTAACAACAGAAAGCTCGGTGCATAACTTCTAACAAAGTGTGCAGCTGAGGACAGAGGAGAACGTACTGGGAGCACTGGAAAGTCAAGCAGGATTTAATATAGCCTCTGAATTCCTGGCACAGAGAATATTCCTCCAGAAAAAAAAACAATGAACTGGACTAAGTAGCTGTGATTATGCCAACTTTTCTCTTCTGTCTCGAAAGCAGTTAAAAGTGGCAATGAAAATATAGCAGTGTTAACAGAGACAGACTACATTTCAAGAACAAAAAAGGCCAAATTGTTGTCTTTTAGACTCAAGTACCCAAAAATGCAGGATCAATTTGAAGTATACGAAAATGATGGATTGCTTGGACAATCAGAATTAAGTGGTGTTTTTAAGGAAAATTTCCTTGTCTGGAGTATGAGCTCCCTAAGAAAAAGCTGTATGGGCAGGGTATGACAGGATCAGCCCATTGAGGAGGCTGTAGAAGAGCCTTCTCTCACAGATTCATCCACCTGCCAAAGGCACAGCAATAATTTTCCTCACCCGCACACAAGAAATAAAATAAAAAAATAAAAAAAAAAATAAAAAAAAAAAGATCAAGTTTTACATTAAAAAGAAATGCTCTTTTATGCCACCACATTTGTGACAAAGCTAACAAGAAGAGACTCCACATGCCTTCCACTGCCCCATCACCACACAGGCAGTGTGCACTTTCATTACGCTGTAGATAGCCAAAATGAAATTCAAATCCTCCCAAACAAATCAGAATGAGACAAACACATGTATGCTCTCACTCTTTCTCTCAGGAGCTCTTTCTTACCAATTTTTGCAATAGCTCAGATGGATTTCTACAACAGTTGGCAAAAATACATAAAATCCATTTCTTCCTTTCTACTCAACTAGCTGTAAATTTGACTGCATCAACTCCACCCCACCAAAAAACCCCACCAAAAAAAATTACGTTCTTCATTTTTATCTCCTTTCTCAGATGCAAGGGAGAAACGTTTAATTCAGACAGAGAGAGTCTCTATACCAAGCAGAGTCATTGATTTAAAAGTTTTTTATTTACAGTGAACAAGAGAAGCAAATAGGCTGCACACTGTTAAGAGAATGAAGTTTGTTTGATAACATCCCTGTGTCACATACCCTGGCTTTGTACACAACAGGAATTGGGTATATTAAGGCTCCCTAGCAAAAATAAACTAAAAAAAAGAATACAGATATATCTGGTGTATCTTAAAATATGCTTTTCAAGTAGCTTTTTCTCCAGATATACTACTGTGTGATATTTCCATTTATTACATAATAGCAAGAATCCAAATCAATGACATATTTACTTACTTCAGGAAGGTTTGTATGACCAATTATGTCACTATGAATAGAAGTAATGCATTCAATGGGTTCTTTGTCTTTTGCTATCAATGCATAACAGTATAAAATTAAAAAAAAACCCATACTATTTCATAGGCGTCATTAAGGCTACCTTCAGAAATAACACCAAAACAAAAAGCGGAAAGTATTTTCTTTAGGAATACACTGCTGGCAGGTTAAAACAAAACAAAAGTTTAAATTAATTACTATGCTAAACTCCATAGGAAACTAACAGCTCCAGATATACAACAGCTTTTTGTAACATTTCTTCTCAGACTGATTATTCTGTTTCGTACAAACCCACAAAAGAAAAAAAATAATCCAGTTTTACTTTTTGCATTATCTAATTTGTTCAGCCTAGAAGATCATGCTACATATCTGTATGTATGCCATTAAAACAAATTCAGAAGAGCATACTATATAGAGCAACATAATTTGCAGCTATTTCAATGAGAACAAAACAATTCTCACTTTTTACACCACAACAAATATTTCATCAAAATGCACCTGCCCTGAAATTCACACTTAATAAAAGCCAGATGTACTTCTAATACACTGCTTATCCCTGCTCTTAGTGCCTGTTTTCCCACTGCACCACCTTAACCAAGAAAGCAGTACAACACATCATTAAAATGTTCAAACCAAATATTACATTTTTATAATCCTGGCAATTCCCACAAAACTAAACAGAATAAATACAGAAGCATTAAGAGACCTGCACTGTGAATGAAAGATCCCTCTTTGTGTGTTACCTGATATAGTAAGCACCTGAGTGATAAGTGAATCAAATTAGCACATTTCTTTAACAAGTCAGTCATTACTGAGGCAAAAGATATGTAAATTTATTTTAGTAAAGTTATTCTCTAAAATTAGTTTTGTCGTCTTAGATTTATTTTACCTAAGCATAAAACTTTATCTGAAGTTAGTAATACAGAACACTAGCCAGGAGCCTTATCCCACATTCACTGAAATCACTGGGAGCTCTTATCTTTAGTGCTACCCATGAGAATAAAAGGACATAAATCGTTTACTTTAAAGGTGGTGTAAAAGCACTGAACAAATTCACTTTACAACATGCTTTTTCAGTCACATTTCTGTGTCACAGGGTCAGTAAAGCAAAAAGGTGAGTCACACTCCCACTGCAGCACCGTGAGTTATGCCACAGCCAGCCCTTTGGGCTGGCAGAGGTGATGTGTTGTATGGAGCAAGACCGAGGCAGCGAAACCCAGCAGCATCTCCAGCAAGAACATCTACAGTCACTAAAAGTGCTCATTGCCTCCATTTTGGCCACAAATCTGCTCTAGGCGGCTGCAGCTTGACCCCCACTGAGAGGGACCAGACAGGAAGTGACTCAGAAAGCAGCTTCACCCCAGGATCAGCACTGTTCAGCTGCCTGCATGCAGATGGTGACAGAAATGGGTCTCATGGACAGCCCAGTGGACATCAGGCAAAGGCAGGATCCAGGTCAACCCCACAGCAGCTGGGACCGGAACAGGAACACTGGTAACACAGCTCCCCCACAGACCGATGGCCACAGGCTGGGCTGAAACAGGCTCCTGGGCCCACAGCCAGGAGCCCTGGCAGGACCTAGGACAAGCCAAGGACCATTAGTGCTCCTGGGGCCATGATGTTGGGTTGCTAATTAAATACTCTAATCAGTAGCATGCTCCTCAGCAATGAGCTAGAATCACTTGGCAAGCTTAGGCTATTCTTCTTCCTAAATGTCAGCTGTCTTAATAAATAACAAATTCTGATGAGTATTATTGCCCCCAGATTACCACACAAGTGGCCTGCAAAACGCAGATTTTACAAATAAAGCCATCTGCTGGCATAAGTGGAACAAAATTACTCCAAAGGGGACAGCTCGTTATCTTCTCCTGAAGGCCTGGAAACGGTAACTGTGGAGTTAAGGCATAAGCAATAAACACACTGTTTATTTAATTGGTAGACAGCCTATGCCTGTTGCAGAAGGCTGCAGAGCTATGTCATTGTGATAGTCTGGGAAAAAAAGACGTTATCTCACACACACACTCTTTAAACCAGCAGCTAAAGGGTGTGTTTTGTTTTCACTCCAACACCTCCTCAGGCCAAAGTTAAGAGTATCATCCTACTGACACAAACTGTGACTATTAGAAATTAATGAAGCAATCATTAAAATGTCCAAAGTGCCTTATAGAATTCCTGTGTTTTCCAGTACTCCTGCACCATGATTGAATTAGGAACCTGTTTGTTTTGTGGTTTCAGCCCAAATAAAAAACTGCCTTAAGCACAATTCTCCTCTCCCCTACAAAGAAAACCAGACTTAACATTCAACCTCCATCTAACAAAGCAACTAAACACAGAACTAGGGACTGACTCACTAAGACACAAACAAGCTGTTAAGATTCCTCAAAATACAATTTCAAATTCCTGTATGGTGTCGGGAAAACAACATTGTTTACCTTTAGCATATATTCTATATTGGACTAATTTCCATGCCTTCCTCACAGCTTTCATCTTCATAGATACAATTAAAAAATACACATAAAAAGTAGCTTATCGAATTAAAGCACCCACAGGTGCTATCTGTGACCTTCCACCAGTGAAAAGCTCCTTTTTAATCACAAAACACTTAAGTGATTCATGTAGTGATTTTGCTAAGTAACAAAATCCAGAGCTCAAGCCATTCAATTTGTCTTCAAAGCAAAGTTCCTTCTATCGAAAATAGTCTACCTGAACATAATCCAATAAACAGGCCTATCATGCAACCAAGACCTTAATTCAAAGCTAAAAATACTACTTAGAGCACATCAGCTTGTTTATTTTCAGCTCTTTTCCAGCTTGTGTCTCAGAACTGATGTTCAGTCTTGCAAAAAAACAAAAACCAAAACCCAACATAAAGAAAAATTAAGAGGAGACCATAAGCAACATTCCATGCATCTTCCTGAGTGTTTCAGTAAAATCATCCTATGGAAATGAAAATCCTTACTCCAGTCTTATCTGATAAAGTCTTACCTGCCCAGTTTTCTGACTCTGGAGAACATCCTGCAGTTTCTACAGGAAGTCCTGACCAATCTCCATCCAGCTTGATTTTCCACCAGGAGCTCACAAGCCTACAAAGAGGCGCTCCTTCGATGGTAACCCAAGGAAGGGAAAATGAGCTAGTCACTGCTCGGTAAGAGTTAAAAATTATACTCAGTTTGCAGATGGAAGAATTAGTCCCAGGATGGTGGGAATTGAACAGCAACTAAGAAATGTGTTCACTGTGGTTTTGTTTACCACAAAGAAGCTTGCCTTTGCCTTTTTAATTTTTGTCACTTTAAGCTTTCTCTGGAGCCAGTTTGCTTAAACACTGCTGGAGAAACAATCTTCTTTCCAGAAATGTCCTGGTAATACCAGAAATAAAACATCTGGGTTTAGCTTTTCCTGAGGACTGTCACAGCACAGACTTTGTAAGAAGTTCTAATTTTTCTTTAATTTTTTCTAAAAATTCTTTATATTATTCCTTAAAATAAATTTCTGAGTAAAAGTGAGATATAACTTTTTGACAAGTTATGAGCTCCGAGTGAGAACATTTTATTTTCCCTAGATTTCTACTATACTTTCTTATACCTAAAAGAAGATTGTCTCCACATATAGATGTGCACACAAAGAGGAGAATCACATCTGAAAAGGACTCCAGATTCAGAAGGCAAAAAGCAGAATCTGAGATCTCTCTTCTTTTCCCTTTCAAGGGAATTTCTTTAAAGAATTAACTTACATCTTTTTAAAAAAAACATAACAATTGTTACCTTTACCATTTCCTATACAAAGGTACCTGCAAGGCTGAACTGGAGTGTCACAGGCCAATTTCAGACTCAGATAATGGGCTTGCAGAATAATCCATGAAGGATTCAATTCAAATAGGACTAGGTGGCAGGGAGAGGCAGCTACCCGACTTTTTTTTACCCCTCTTTCCCAGCTGAGGGTAAAACTGACCATTGTCTTCAGTGGTGCCTTCCAACCTGTGTAATTCTAACTATAAATTCCTGAACATAAATTTTAGTCAGACATGTTTCTTGGGCTTCGTGCTTGCTTATCTTCTATTACTGATTAACCTTTACATTCCCAAATGTAGATAATTCAATGTGCAAGAAAGTTTATTGTAAAAATCATAAGATGATCCCCTAAAATTCTTCACTGAAACTAATGAGATGGTGTTTACCTGACCCAAGCTTCTAAGTTTGATGCAAAAACTTTTTAAATTATTTTGATGTTTTCTCCCTTAACTTTTACCAAAACTGTGGGAATGAAAGAAAATTTCTTGCTTTCCTCATGTCTCCAATTGAGAAATTGAGGTGGTGCTATGAATTAGTTCACTTAACTTCAGCTCATTTTAAAACTTAACACCCCCCAAAAAACCCCCACAAACAAACAAAAAAACCAACCCCCTCTACTTTCTCATTAAACAATTATGAATAGGAAAAAAAAAAAAAAGCAATGAATAGGACAAAAAAACAACAACTTGCCGTCCAGGTGGCATTCTCTACCAGATTCACTGAGTTTTAAAGTTTACTGGTAGCTTAAATTCCTAGAGAATGTTTTTTTTAATATGCATATATCATTTTGAGAAGAGGAAGACCTTCAGAGGCTTTTCATAACTGATCTTGGGCCTGTAGGGCAATACCTCTAACAAGATATTGGAGGTGATGAATGCCAATGTAACCTTGGAATACATCAAAAAAGTTATCAACAGCCCAGAGGACAGTATTACCAGTTGCTGAAGACAGTGACGTCTTTCTCTGAACACTACAAAGAATTCTTATTGTCCATAAGTGAGGGGCAAGGGAAGACATCCAAGTTGTAATAGGAACACAGAATACTGTACTGATCAAGGGAAGAGAGCTACAAAAAGATAAAAAGTCTTGCCTTCTTTAGCCTAAAAAAAGGTGACAAAAATTAAGTATAATTGTTTCCTACAGTTACTGTAGGCAGCTAATTAACAAGGAGAAAGAAGAGATATTTAAATTAAAAGCCAACATTACAGCAGGAACAAAATAACTGTGAATTGACTGTGAATACACTTAAAACGCAGGTTAAGAGATGGTTTAGAAATCATCTGAACCAGTAAGATTCTGCAACAGCCTTTCAACAGCAAAAGCAGAGACAAGAAACCTTCCTAGTTTTAAGTCTGAGGCTGATGACATGATAAAAGGAATTGCAAACAATCTGATTGCCTGCAATAACAAGGGAACAAACTCCCTTAGGACGGTCTTATCATCCAAAGATCTGTACATATTTTAGAGTATGTTAGCATACCTTCCAATCACCTCTCAGAAAGCAGGTATTTAACAGCTTAAAGTCCCCCCAAACACCCCTGTTAAAACCAAGACACGCATTCTAAGTTCATTTAAAATACTCTCAAAGTATTAAACATCAAAAATGCAGTTTCTTGTCTGAGCTTTACCAGCCCCAAATGGCTTGTATCCCATTGGTTTTGATTATTAAAAGCAGCAGACCACTGCATTTATTACAAGTCTTGATTATGCACAAGATATCTACATCAACTACATTCACAAACTCACGTTTAAAGAACATGAAATACTTAGCCATTTATATCATTCTAGGCAAAGAATAAAAAACAAGACATGGGAGTATAAAGTTGCTTATTTTGAATGTTATTATCTCTTTTTTTTCTTTTGCAAAGTGTATAAACAAAGTAATATCCATGAAAGTAAGTTATTTTGAAACAAAATATGAAAAACTAAGGTCAAGCAGACCTCCTCAATTACAAAGAAAAGGAAGAAATTGGTCACTTCACAGAGCACAAGCAAAACAGCCTCAGGAAATCCATATGAAAGATTTTTTTAAAGAATGCATAAACTCTGCTATAACCTTCACAGATCTCTCCAGCAGTCAAGCTAAGAGACAACATGTCTCTGGGACATAACAAACATTTCTGAAAGTTCCTTCTGTTCTCTCCATCTCTCAAAACATCGTATTTTGTTATTTTATTAGCAATGAACATTTTAATTGGCATTGGCCATTTGCTTCCTACCAGAATAAACATAATGATGAACGTGCAAGGTGAGAAGTTAAGGGACAGCCAACAAGGCAGTGAGATGGAAGACTCCATTCCTTCTCCTTGGAAGGCAAGAAAATGCATCTAATCTCCTCTCTAATCTTGCCCCACTTCAACTTTGGGGGTGACTCTATTATCCGCAGCTGAGTTCACAGCCCTCTTAACCCTTCGTTACAATACAAGAAGGCTAATTTGAAAACTTCCAAGGGGGTTTAAAATCCTAAACTTGTCTGTTTAATCAAGTTTGTCAAAATTTCAGAAGCAACGAATTTGTTAGGTTCTCCTCCCTCCTTTTTGCAGGTTCATGAAGGCAAATTATTTCCAGGATACACTGGATCAAATAATTCAAAATAATCTTATACACACAAGCTACACATTTTAACAACAGTTTCAATTCTGCAACAACTGAAAATGCAGATTCTTACTAGTAGGCACTATTTTTCAGGACCTATGCATATATAAGAAAGGGCAATTACACTGAAAACATTATCAATAGCCCTGTTGCCATAAGCTTTCTTACCAATTATGAAAAAATTCATTCCAGGAACAAGAATCTGACAATTCCTTAAGTCTCAGTGACTATTCAATGCACTGATTCAAAATCATAATTCTGTAAAGCTTGAAGCTCTAAGTGCCAAAGTCCCTAAATAGTAACCTTTTCCCCTAAAAAACTACCTTTCTGAAATAGTTGTATGGACTATCTTTTTAAGTGATTTTTCCAATGAAGGCTGAGGTTTAGAACACAACGTTAAGTTCTCTGACATAATTGCTTTCCTATGGTATTCCAGCAATTGAACATTGACTTGAAATCTCTTACAGGCAGAGCTGGCTGGTTTAAATCACTACTTTTGAAAGCACACAGATGATATGCACCTACTTTACTCTCCAATATCCTTTACAGCATTAAAAGGACTCTCAAACAAGGGAAGAAAATTACACAAATATACACAATCTCTCTTTCATATTTATACACATAATATATCCCAGCTCCATTCAGGTGGTCCCCTGAGGTTCTGGCTCTCTAGAAAGTTAAATATCTGAAACAGACCCTTTTCTTGTTCATTTATTAGTACTATTTTCAAAGGACCTTTCAGAGAATGAAGCCTAAGAAAAATGCAAATTCTCCACTCCATGCTTGACTAACAAAGCATCCAATCAGTTCCCACTGAGTTCCAGTTTGTTTCGTGCCCACATGTAAGTGATTAAGAGTACATTGTTTGAAACTTAATTCCACATCTGTTCTTCTGTGGGACTTGGAAAACAGATGAATTTTTCTGACAATTGTTTGCAGAGTGGATAATCACAAGCATGTGTAATAGTATCCCAAAGTGCAAGGGGAAAACACCATGAGTCTAAGAAACTGCATGTTTTTGTTTCTTTTCTAAGTAAGATAAAAAAATAAGATGCTCTCAGATGGAAATCATTAAGAAATGCTTGGGAAGTCATCTACTATAACTAAAAAAGCAAAGCAAAATCCAACTTTTCTTCATAAAGGTTATCATTTCATGTCCCAGCAGTTCATCTAGAGAGCCAAAATCCATTTTATGGCCTGTCAGGTAACTTTTAAAAATTATGCAGAAATGACAAAATTCTGTAGAACTACAACACAGAAAATACATGGTTTCATCATGGAGCTCTACAGTTGTGAGAGAATGTTCTAGGCTGTTACAGTATGAGAGTCAGCATCTTTTGAAGGGATTACACATTTAAGTGATAAGGATGCATTTTCTTTTGATCTCTATAAAATGCTGATAAAGGACAGAAAGGAAGAATAGATAACAACTCTTCACTGTATTTGCTAATGCAAGTGCTGACAGCATCAAAGCATTCTGGAGAATGTAAGGTTCAAAAAAGCACTTTTTCCATGCAAGACACAGTTATGCTGAGGAAACCTGCCACAGTTCACTGTGGATGCTAAGTTCCATATTTGCTCAAGAAATAACAGGACAAGTTAATGAAGGAAAGATCCACTAATAGCCAATAAATGTAACAACTGCCTCCTTTGACCCAGTAAGTCCTCAAGATGCGGAACAGTGTAAATTTGCTCTGTACTTTAGGCCACTGGCTATTATCAGACAGTGGGTTAAATGAACCTCTGGTTAACTATTTTATTTGTGGCCTTATGACATTACCTTGGACCTTCGGTTGACCTATACATATAATGACTGCATGAGTGACATTATCTGCAGTGATTGAGAAAGAAATTCATAGAGAGGGGTCAGGGTAGATGAAAGACACTTTTAAAAAAAATTATTTTACTTAATTCTGAGCTTAAACTAACAATTAGTCATCTATGAGGACATATCAAATAAAGGCCAAAATTTCCATTCAGTCACACCAAACTGAGGACTCAAAGAAACCNTCCACAGTCATTAGGACTAGAGACATAGACAACAACAGAAGCTCAACAAGAAAAACAAACAAACAACCACACACACACCCCCCAAATCAAACCACTTTATTTGTAATATAAGAAGCATCTGTTTTTCCCTCATGCTGGTACTGGTAACATTGGAAACCAGGTTAAACCTGGGTGGTCCCATACGTGGCGAGTGCGGAAACACTACATTACCCTGGATGAAACAGATTAAGAACGTGAATGAGAACCAGAGAGACTTCCTAGAGGGAAAAAGGAGAAGAGCTGCAGAAGGAATCAAGTTCAAATAGCAGAATGCTTATAATGCATTTGACACTGTCCCGCATGAAATCCTTGTCTCTAAATTGGAGAGACATGGATTTGAAGG
>VXBL01000347.1:92203-112729 GCA_013400195.1 Aramus guarauna | reverse complement strand
ACATGCAGCCACCAAATTGAGTTTAACATACTGAGACAGAAAACAAATCCTTATTAGAATCCCTTCATCATTCTTAAAAATCACAGCAGCTATTTAGTTCCTCCTATGAAATAAGGAGGGATGAACACCAAGCAACAGACAGCAAATTAATAAAATAAAATGGGAACCAAGAAAAATTGGTTTTTACTTTATAGGAAGGAAGACAGTGGTTTGGAACTTAATTTTNTATTTAAATTAAAAAGCCTTGTGCCAGCCTTTCTGAAACAGATAAGAAATTTATAGTGGGTTTTCTTCCAGTTACATAACTTTTCAAAGTGAGAGAAAAAGATAGCTCTCAAAGATAAAAAGATGCAATAGAAGAGTAAAACCAATAAAATTAAAGGCATTTCTTTTACTTCTCTAGTGCTTTTTTTAGCCACCAGAAATCAGACAGAACTGCTATTCTTCTATATAGAGTCTTAAATAATATCAAGTCTTGAACAACCTTAAACATCCTTTTAATCCCCAGGGCACCCATTGTTAAGATCCTAAAATCTGTTTTCATCTTCCAGATTCTGAATCAAGGTCAAAAACATATCTCAGAGAGTTGGGACTTATAAATCTCAGTTTTTGAATAATCAGAAATATTTGACGTAAGCAAGAAACAGGTTGTAGAGAGTAATCCAGAAGCATAGTAGAAAATAAATTCATCATACAACAAAATCCTCATGCATTGAGGATGGACATCAGAAACATGACCTGCATGTAACAGGAAGACAGCTTCCACTGTCAGTAACAGAAAGTGTGTATCAACACAAGTCACAGGCAGGATAGGTTATTTCACAATCACCGAATGCCCAGCAAGGATGCCAAAACACCAGAATAAACACTAAAGTTTCTGCAACTTTTTCCAGTTTTCTGGAAACAAAGTTGATCCAACAAAGGCCGCTCCCGATTGTGCATTGGTAAAATGTTCCAGTTTCCACATATGGCAAGTCATCTAGAGGAAATGCTACTTTAAAAAATTCATTCAATTAACAGTACCTGTCCTTTCTTTGTCTGAACACTGTATAGTCTTGTTAAAAATACTTCACTTGCTAACAGTGGTTTTAGGAAAAGTATACTCCTAAGTACACTGATGAAAGATGCCTAATGATTAACTCAAAATCTAACTGAACTAAAGAAGAGCCACAGAAACATATATTAAATACTATTAATGTCTGGCCGTATAATCCAGGCACTTTCAACATTCCTCTCAAGGTATTAGTGTGAATTAATATCACTTATACCAGGTTATATGTCATAGTACACGTACCGTTATCTGTAAAGCACATTCTCAAGTTTAAAAATACTTCTAAAAGCTTATATGTCTATAACAAAAGTTCTTTTTTCTTTTTTTTTTTCTTCCATTCCTACAGCCTAAACAGTTTGCTTTTAATGAAAGACAAATGGGTCTGAATGACAGCATATATCGCTATTAAGCTTGGCTCTCGAACCTTTGTGCCTAACATAATGGTTTCCCACAGAATCAATCAAAAGCATCTTGCTCTTGAAACAAATATTTTAATGACTAGAATCAAAGATCAATTTACTAACTGCTACCTCATTTTCTCTAATAATCAACATTATTTTCTTCCTAAATAATATATAACATTGCCGTGATCACCCTACAACCAAGCTCCAAAAATATTTGTAAGTGGTTTTAAAAGCCTGATCAGGGAAGCCTCTTCCTGGCGAGTGTTTTTGTCTCAATCATTCCTTTTGACCATATCAAGGATTTCATGGATCAGCGATCAGGAACCTGTCAGGCCAGGGGCTTAGTTTCACATAGCCTTTAGTCACACATGGTATTTTTTTTCATGGTTTTATTGAATAATCGTAGGATGCATATCCCATTTGGCTTGTTAAAATGTGTTGCCTACTATTATCAGCTGGCAAGAATGAAATTCAAAGGCACTTGCTGCTATCAAAGAAGGAAAATAGAAATCTTCTCTTTCTGCATCTTCAAAATTGGAACCTCTGTGGAGCTTCTGGAAAATTTACATTTATTTAAAACCAAAGTTGAATATTAGGCTACAAAAAGTAGGTTCTTCATTAAAATATGTATTTATGACTTCCACGTTTATTGTAGCATTGCAGTCAAAATTCTTAGTAGTGAATTTAGTTCATTTAAAGCTTTAACTTATCTAATCTTATTAACTACCTACCACTGAACAATGAAATTATTAACATTCAAGAACCCTACTACTCTGGGTCTGCCTTCTTTGGTCAAAGATTTTATTCCAGCACCAGGATCTTACTGGCTGAAAGGCAAAGTCCTGGTTATTGAGAACTTTTAAGAGTTTTGTTTAATGCCTGCTTATATCCAAAGAGCCGAATGCCAAAACAGGAAACCACCGAAGAGTTGAAAAAATGAACAGCCCAATAGGCACTGTATGAAGATGAAGGAAAAGCATACCCTTTGTAATCACAGAACAACACAATTAACCTGGAAGATATTCTGGATCTTCACACCTGGACACTGATCCAACATCACATGGATGGGCCAAAGAGCTTCTCAATAGCAATGAACTAGATGGATGGGATGGATGTGAAGGCAAAAATGCCTTTCAACCAGGTAAAATCTAAGTTGCAGTACTAAAGAGCCTGCAGCCAAACAACTCCTCACCTCCACACCAACAGCCTGGCCACAGACAGCAATTTTTTTTTTTTTTTTTTTCCTTTCAGCTTTATGAAAAACTCCATTTCTTTGGGAATCTTGCCACAGCCTGGCTAGGGGTATGACTCACATTTTTCTGCCTATATGGAAGGACAATCTTGTTCAAAACTTCTTTTAAACATTAGCTTTGGACTAGTATTTTTCAATTTGTGACACAGATGATCTAAAGTGGAAATGTCCTAAGTTAGTATTTAGACAAATTAGTAAAAAGACCTAAAATGGGAAAGAAAAAGAACAGTCGAGGCAGGAGAAGACACTTTAATTATTCATAAAGGTAAACAGGAACAACAATCATTCTGTTTAATTCTCCGTTTTGCGAATGTCTGTATAAAACAAAATGAATGCTTTTGTCTAGATTATAAAACAAAAGTCCTTGTTATAAAACTCAGCACAAGATGATAATTATGCTTAATGCTCTCAGCATAAAAACAAAACAACTTTGAGAGTTGTGCAGGAAAGCTGTGAGGCCAACCATGAGACCAAAATACATTTTTAATATACCTACAAAATGAAAAGAAAGGTAACAAACCAATAAAAATGCTTTCATGGCAACTTTTTATGCCATATTTATGCAGTGATAAGTATGACTTTAAAGCCACTATTAACATAAATAATAAAAAGTATTTAACAATAATAAGCTGGTATTTAAGACATAGCCTAAGTGTAAGAAAACATGAAATTCCTACTGGTGGTGAATATAGCAGAATACAGCTCTCTTTCCTAATGAGGTTACAGGCAGTAAAGACAGACACTCCTTGAAAGAGGAAGGAAGGGAGGAAAAAAAAACTTTAGTTCCTTATAGTTTACATTACTTATTGTATTTATAGGTTACGTAAATTACTACCACTTAAAGCAAAGCATTAATTCCAAAGGTAAAGCATTGAAGGGCACACTTCCTTTGCATAAGTGTTTTGGGTAATATGTTTGCACTGCCCCAAACAGCTTTTAAGCTCAATAATTCTACTCTCTTACAAAACAAATACACTCCTGTATTCAGTCAAAGGATATCTGTAAATTAGAAGTATTTTCCTGGTTCAACACAATGTTAATGGGATTTCCATTTGTTTCCTGTTTGAATTTTAAGGAAGGTTTTTTCTGACAAANAAGAAGAAGTTATGCTTCCCTGACCCTCATCCATGTGAGTGACAGCAGCTCTACTCACAAACCTCCACACCATGAAAATCCATCTGGCTGAGATGTCCTGATGTGTATATAGTTCATTTTATGGGTTATGCAGTTTAACCTCACACCTAGTATTGTCATTTTCTTCATGAATTCACAGACACACAAACTATACTGCAGCCACCAAAACCAATCACAACCAGACACCACAGCAATTTCAAAAGTACTCTTTGCCCTAAGGAACTAGGCTAGCAAAGTAAAACTGGTTTAAAAACAGAATACTTGCAACTAACGCATAACCTTTCAGGGACACACACATACCAGGTTAAATCAGTGATACTAGGTCAGCTTGCAGCTATTTCCCACCCCCTCCCCCACTCCAGTACAAATACAAAAACCAAATGTTTAAATCAAGATGGGATCAACAGAGAGGTTTGCCATAAGAAGTCTCTGGAACAAAGATGAGATTTCCACACTCTTCTTGAGCACTATGAGCTAAATCATGAGGTCAGGCCAGCCTCCCTTTTCCCACTGCACAAAGAGGGCTGCATTCCCTGTGCAGTGGCACAGCTTCAGTGGGACCAGAAAGGTTGGCTGGTGACCCACCAGCTCCAGCCCCTCTGGCCAGAAGCGCTGGAACGATTTGAACTACCTTGTAGCAAGGACAGAAGTGCACCTTCACAGCCAAGTGCTCTAATGATTTTTGGGGAGCAGAAGGGTATCTTAATACTCCAGTAATTCCTTTCCCCCCACCCCTGCCCCGCAAAAGAAATGAGTGCAGTTGTTTATTTGCAGGAAAGGGCTTTTTGGAAGCTTTCCGTTTGCCTTGCAACCAGCCTCCTTCAGCTATGTTTGGCTCCTCAGCCACATCATCTCTGCTCTCTCCAACAGTTGTTCTGTCTCTATGCTGGCAACTCTCCCTCAATGACCCATTTCACCGCAGTTTTTAAAGGGCTATGTCAATGGCTCTTATCTGCGTTCCCTTTCCTGTGGAAATTAAAATTTCTTGAAACTTTATGCCTCCCAACAGCAGCTAAGGAAACTCGTTTTATCTAGAGTGCAATTCTTCCTTAGCTCTGCCTACTGGGAGCTGTTGGATTCAACAACTCATCTATCCACAGGCAGATGGCCTAGCTCATCCACCTCAGTCCCTTCACAGATCAACATGCAGGAAGAGAACATAAAAATACTTAGGATATTAAGAGCTTACAAAACCATATGAGTTTTCTAACAGAATCTTTAAATTGCACATAGACAAATTCCCCAAATCATTCCTGTATAAGCATTACTGACCAATTTAAAACATTTGCTTAAATATATTCAACAGCTTAATAGTTTCAAGATTACAATAAAAAGAGGGAGGATACTTCTTTTTACTTTCATAGCATAGTTTTAACCCTTGTTCAAATAGGCGTTTAAGAAAGCAAAGGGGTTGGCTAAAGCATACATTTTCTAGAGTATTATTTTTAGCTCGCTTAACACTAAAGGAATTCACTGCAAGCCTTCCATGGCATGGAACAACGTTCCCAGCAATCTCTGTTACAAATTAATGAAAAGCTGGCTGCTCATTCTCTACCTAAAGGCATCTACCACGCATCATAAACTTCAGACGTGGGCACTGAGGAGCAGAACAGGGTACAACCTTACACAAATAGTGCAAAGGAAGCTCTCTGATTCATGTTCATCACAACAAGATGATCTCTTGAGCCTTCTACACAATTAATACTTGTGTCCTCTCCTCTTATCTCACTACCAGACTTCTCCAAAAGCATCACATGTTCAGAAAAAATTGAGTTCTCTCTTAAAGGTCTTTTCCAACCAAAACAATTCTATGATTCTATAATCCTCTTTAAAGCACAGTATGCAGGACAATCACATGTATTTTTAACTGCCACACTCTACCACTTAAATGTAATGTTGAGTTTGAAGGAAAGAACAAGAATCAAATATTTGCAAAACTGCATCAAAAAGACTCAGTGGTGATCTTTGCATTAAAAGCCCTGCTCTAAATAAAACATATAAAGAATTTAGCTGTGTACTTTGGAACAATGCCTAGAAACAAAGCTACAAAGAACCCCCCACCAAACCACTCCTCTTTGACTGGTATTTATCAACCACAAAGCAAATATAAAATTATAATATGAAATCACTTGTCTATGAAACAAACAAACAAACAAAAAATCACTAAACCAACAACAAAAATGTTATAAATTCTAAGTAAATTTTTAAAAAGTGCTAAAGACTATAATTCAACTGCTCCTGCTTGTGTCAGTGGGACTAACTTTAAACTATTACTGGCTACTAAATTTTATCTATTTGGCTTATAAACCTTGCTAGTCATAATTCTCTGGTTCTATAGAAAAGGGACATTTTAGAATTTAAAATAGAGAGGATCCAAGGGATTGTAATAATCTAACTTAAAACGTAGTGTGAGTTATTAGATAATAGTACAAGCGATTTATTTTAAACAACATGTTTTAAGTCATCATTTATAATCACTAGGCTAGAAAGCATTAGCCTACCTGCCAAAACCTATGGTTTGCTTTTGACTTCTGTAATTCTGTAATTCAAAACAACAGTGACAGATATGCAGAGGAAAGACACATAAAAGACTTTCCCTTAAAATTAAGTTTGGTATTTCATAGCAGGCCACATATTGGCCCCATCTTTCACCTGCCAACTTGGTCTTTACTCTGTTTTCCAGCAAAGTGTTTCCTTTCCCCAGTTCAAGTTCTTCTAGGTGCGTACCTCCAAATAATACATAGTTGGCAACATGTTCTAGTGCAGACTTGCAACTTCCAGTGCAGAACGGCACAACAGGCCTACATAATATCCTCCATGCAACATAGCAAGTAGTAAGGACAGACAAGTCATCCATCTGATCCTTCTCATCACTAAGGCTCCTAACAATATATGAAGAAATCACACAAAACAGACATATTTCATTGACTTTTGGAAGAGTGAAGTCTGAATTACTTTAATTAAAATTTATAGTGTTTGTCTGCTAATGGAAAACTTGCATCTGAAATAAACCCTTATATGGCAAAGAATTCTGCAGCTATGGAAAACTAATTAAAGCAAGTAGTTCCATGAGCACTGCTACTAATGAAGCTTATTTTTGTCAGATTTGTGCTTCACAGTTGATCAAGACTTCTGACAGGATATTTGGCAGTCCTGCTCCAACTGTCCACCTACTTCTGTAAAATAGAGGTACCCTGTTAGCTTTGAGAAGTCTGCCTTTCTGTTGAAGGCTGAAATCAATCACTGAGCAAAAAAATTATATAGATGAAGAAGCACCTACAAATCCTAGCCCAGAAACCTAACAGCTAAGCAAAGATAACACCTTTTAACAAAGCTGCACAGAAGACACTTGCTGGCAGGAAGGGCTATGTGCTGTTCACACTTCTAATTCCCTAATACCACAGAACGATGCAGTTTCCTCCTCATACAGAAGTGGACAACTGAACAGGACTCAGACATTTTCTTTGCCAGACCACACGGACCACGTCCCACCAGCCTCTCTGCTGATCTTCCTAGTACCACCTACCACCTCATGCTCAACACACTTGCATTTAGCAGCACTGCAATAGCCAGCCCTTGGCACTACTCACTGCTCCCTCATCTCTGGCACCATGTAGCACTACTATACATTCCAAATATGCCACAATGCTATACCCATACTGTCCTTTCCACTACTGTATGCCAAATATACCCTCACTCCTTTGTGCAGGGCCATAAGGGTACAGCATAGCCAAGTAACAGAGTGTTTGAGGAGTAACAGAGCATTTGATAAACCATAGACAGGTACATATGGTTGGATGATGGGCAGACAGGCACACCTGGACTGCTAAGGCACTTCGAGAGAATCTGCTCTCTGTCTGAGAACAGCTCAACAGATTGGGTTGCAATTCAGATCCAATTCATGGTCAGGTAATTGGAAGATTTTCTTTGGAACCAAAACCATTTGTTTGTAATTTTAAATTCCAAAGTAATTTTGTTCCTATTTAACTGGAATTTTACATAAGATCTTGTTTCTCAGCCTCATCAGCTGTTCATCAACATGTTTCTCAAACCAAGTAAGATGCTATAATAAGATTGCCTTCATTATTCTCAATTTTTTCCATAAAAATAAAAGGAGAAACCATAAAAATAGAGCTATTAGAAGAGCTTTTAGCAAGAAAAATGGCTGTGGAAATACATTTCATCAAATAACAGAAGCCACCATTAATGACTATGTACGGCATATAAAGAGAGGAACTTCAGTAATATACTTCTTGCGGAAGTTATCATCATTTTCAAAACTACAGTTTGGTTCCTCCTTAATTTATACATGTCATCTAACCCATAATATATGAACATGGGCATTAACCAGTCTTCACAGAACCTTGGTTAATTAAAGAAATCTTAACTCAGTTTTACTGGTAGCAAAGTAAAAAATATTTCGTGCATTGGCTACCAAGTGGATGGCAGTGCTTTCAGTGTTGTGAGATTGACTCTTCTTACAGAACACTGTCAAACCTTCCCGGACCTGGAAGTCTTCAGCAGAGAAGAAAAATCACCAAGGAGAAGAGCACAGAGGCTGGCAAAATGACTGATGTGTGGAAACGTCAACAAGAAGCCATTTCTCACAACAAAAAACTAGTGGGCAGCTCACTAAATGGTAGATCTGTAACAACTGAGAAAATGCTCTTTCTTCACAATGTATACTTGAGTTACAGAATCATTGCAGCAAGACACTGGAGACATATAAAGCACAAATGGACTCAAAAAAGAACTAAATTCTTGAATGACAGAGCCACTGCTGGCTATTTAAAATAAATGTTTGGGTGCAACCTCTTTAGCCAAGGAGGTCCCTAAACCACTAATTAAGGGACCTAACCATGGGAAAGAATCACTATATATACTTCATGCATTTCTTACATTTTTCTCCCCAAGCATCTTTACTAGCTGTCTTTGGAGAAACTATGGAACTAAATGGACATTTGGCCTGACCAGAACATGGCTATTCTTCTGTTCTCATGAAATACTGGAAGACATGCCAAATACCAGATGAAGGCAGACAAACCAACAGGCACAGAATGTACGCAGACATTAGACTCTTATTCCCCTCCCAGTTCACAAACAGCATTAATCACCATTTCTGCAAACAGCATGATATAATGTAAGACATAACACATTTGGACAGAGTCATGTATAATTACTGTGGGAAACAAAAATTACAAATAAGAAAAATTATTTCACCTCTCTCATATGTGTGATTTCATTCGCTACTGGGAAACAAGCCATGATCCATGGCCAGCTCTCAAACACGAAAACAAATTAGGTAAAACCAGATTTAAAAGTCAAGGCTGTATTCTACAAAGAGGTTAAGTGTTGGTCCACTTTTAGAAAGCTTTTCTAATTCAGCGGAAATCAAGACTCGATAGGTGGACCCTGTATCTGAGGAATGCAGATACATAGTACATAGTACAGTACATAGATCCTGCCCAGTGTAAGGAGTGAGAAGTCATTTAGGCTAAGATTTCTGTTCCCTTTGTGTCTTAAATGTTCCTTTTCTTTTGATTAACTATTAAGTTTCCATCAAGATCTATAGTCCCTTCAGATTTATCTGGAAATCTGTAAACTGCCCAATCAAATGCAGCTGCATAGGAATGTGGTGGTTTGGGAAGCTTGGGGAGGTTTGGTTGGTTTTTAGTGTTATGGTACTTCTTGCATAAGTGATAATGCAAGAAGAATTAGGTACAGAGGTTTTTTTCACAACTTCTTCTAAAAAATTAGGGTGATATTAAATCTGACATCCCTTCTATGGGGAAAACAAGAAATCGACCAAGATTTAATTTTGTCATGTCCTGTTTGTCAGGAAATAGGATTTGGTTCTTTTGGACAGAATTTGCTGCCCAAATCCTATTCACTGCTGTGCTCAATAGCCTTCAGAAAGGACAATACTTCAGGCTGTAAAACTAGCATGACTTGGATGCCTGTAGCAACTGAGATTTCCTGATTCCCAGTTGGGTGACTGGGAACCTGTTCCTTCTAGTAACCCAAAACTAATTGCTCCAAATGGCTGAGAATGCCTCTATTTTCTGATTACTAATACCTTCCCGCTTGTTCTGGTCACAAGCAAGTCCACTGGAAAAATATACCACCTTATTGCTCTCTGGCATAAAATTATCCACATGAATGCTCATTCCTGTGGAGCTACACCTTGTTTCAAGAGCCAGTTAGTTTCCCTTAACTGAAGTTGTTCCTATACTAGTAAAACTATAGGAGAAACTAGAAGAGACTTCAAAAGATCTACTTCCTGCTGTGAGACACAAGCAAGTATAGTTAGATCCTCCTTGAGACTTTTTTGTGTCTACCCTGTTTCTGGAAACCTCTAACCTCAAAAGCTATTCCACTACTTCTTTAACCATCTGTTTCAGTGCCTACCTATGCACACAAAGAAGTTATTGAGAACATGTTGAGGGCTAAATCACATAATAGATGCAGGGTATTAGGCAGCTGCCACAGAAACTTGCATACCTAACACAATTCTTATTTTCATTTTATCCATCCCAAGTCATACTACCTTTTTTCTGCCCTCCTCTAATGGAAGACAGTATCTCCCACAACCCTTGGTTTTTTTCTATTGGACAAAACAAAGTCACTTCCTTCAAAATTTTCTTGCATGTCATACTACTGAAGCACTTTATTACAGCTGCTGTATACAGTCCTCTACCTGAGACCTCATCAGTGCTAAGCAGAGAATAACAGCTATGTCCCCTTACATGTGACATCCCCTGTTCATACATGTCAGATGATATTTGCCCTTTGGCTATAAACCCCAGCTTTTTCTTGGCTAGACTACTTTAGCTTTTTATCCCTCTTTCAACACTTACGCAAAACACAGCAAATTGTGCTCACCTTTGGGAATTTCAACTCATCGTGTTTGTACTGTCTCTCCAAATTGTCAAAACAACTGCTTTTCAACCAACCATTTCCTACGTGGGTACCCCTTTAAATTTTCCAATGGAAAAACAGGTCCCTATGTAGCGAATTTAGGCTGACTGAAATTAAGCTTGCTTTTGTTAGTTACCTTTCATGACTCCTTATAAGCAACCAGTGGATTCAGAGGGTCTGCAGACCATGGCTTGAAAGTCATTTACCATCATCACTCTGAGCTTGTCTTGAATTTCAACATGCTAATGCAATATCCCAGCTTGCTGCTGTCCGCAAATATATTCTCTGTATTCTACTAGCCAAGTGCCAATAAAAATACAGAAGAAAATCAAACAGAAGATACTGCGAGCCATTAATGACACTTGGAGACCTTTACTCAACCACTCGTGTGTTCCGTTTACAATGATTTCATGTGGAGCTCCCCAGCCATTTTCTACGAATGATGTGTGAGATACAATCAAGAATATCACCTGCAGTCACAGCATGAAAAAAATAATGAAGTCAAGATACTTCATCCACCTACTGCTCAACTTCATTCCTTTATTGTAGGAAATTACAATTGTCTGACACAGTTTGATCTTGATAAATCTATACCAGTCACTTATCAATTTTATCATCTTAGAGGTGCTTATAAAGCAACTATTTAATAACTTGTTAAAAAAAAATGTGTGGGGATTAAGGTTTCATTGACCAGCTTATAATTCCCTTCCCCTTTAAGGTTTCATTGACTGACTTACAGTTCCCTTCATTTTCTCCACACCTTTAAAAAAATAAATATATATAGAGAAAGAAAGAAGTATGGAGTGTAGTTTTACATTTGCCCCTCCCCAGTCCTCTAAGAATCACCTCCTGTCCTCCTAAAGACTCTCTGAAGAAATGGACTAAAGGGTCCCCAACAAAGAGGAGAAGGATAATGCTGACTTTTCAGTAGCAACCTCCTAGTTCTTACCCGAGCACAATAAGCTATTAAAATCAGTGAAACACCTAAGTAAGTTAATCACACATGAGTTTAAATAGTATGCTGAGGCCTCTGGAGAGGACAGAGAAGAAAATTATGAGAAGTAAACTACTAAGGGTGACTCCTGACCATCTAGATAAAAAAAATTCACTAGTTTGCTGCCTGAAGGTTATCAATGATTCAAATGTTTAAAAAAAAAATAAAAATAAAGATAGTAGGAAAAAAATAGCCTAAGTCACTAACCTTGTTGCTTACCTTCAAAAGCCTGTTGAGGGGCAGTAAATCAGACTGGTTCAACAGATGTTTAACTACAAACCTCTGAAGAACTTAGTAAACCCCTTTGGCCAGATTTGGTAAGTGGAGGCCTGCTCAGGTATTGCCTTCAGATGCACTGCTGGGAAAGTGCAGGAAGCCAGTGTCGCCATCGTGCCAGTCTGAAGCATTCCCTATTGCTATAGCAGGAGGCTATTTTGCTAATGGAAATACCCTGTTAGCTCTCAATTCCAATCAGCACTGCCTCTTTCCTGCCAAGTTTTCCAAAAATGTGAGTGCCTAAAAAGGCCTGTATTTAAGAAATTCTCCATGAGACTGGAGTCAGCTCACCCTATCAGCAACAGGAGAGACACAAGTCATTCTGACAGCCTGTCAGGACACAGACAACGCAGCAGGAATAGCAAAAAGGCTAAATTAAATTCAAAAATTGAAATGGGTTTTGCCAGTAGTAAGTATTTATACCTTATCACTCAACAAAGGCTTGGCTCATATCAATCGTGCCATTACCATGACATCTTAAGAGTCATTCAGAAACACAGCCAGCACAGATTCTTGATCCACATTGGCAAACATTGATTTAGGTAAGCAGAAATCTTTCCATAGGGATTTGGACCAAAATTTTACTGAACGAGACCAGTACCTATATTGGACTTCAAATACGCTGCAGCAAATTGAACAAATTCTTTTTTATTTATAGGTTTATACATAAACAGAAAGAAATCACTTTCACAGAACACGGCAGTTGAGGGAATTAGATTGGACAGTCTCTTGCCAGTTTAAAAAAAAAAAGGGAGACATACTAACTGGCTGATCCTTTGTTTGGGAGCAACATGGTTCCACCATGTGTCCAGGTATGTCAGTGTAACACATACATGTCACATTGCCTTGTCCAGTTCCTTCAACTATGCTGTACAGAACTAAAGGTAACAAAGGGATGAGCTGTAACGCACCAGTCAAAAGCAAAGCATGAGGAAAGGCAAGCCAAACATTTAACTAAATGAATAGCCATCTTTCTAGTAATTTAAAAATATGCACTTACTAGTCACATAACAACAAAACATCCTGGAAAAGAAAAATGGTGCCTTGACCCACCACCCCCCATTCCATGTTTTCCCCTTCTACAATACAGAGCTCCTCATTATGTATTTGTACAGGACTTAAATAAACACTTTGTTTAAACAGATCCTTCAGTCTAGAAGGATGGTTTATAACTCCCACTTTAAACAATTACAGTGGTGCATACTTGACTAACAGATTGCCTTAGCAGACCTTAACAATTCACAAACATGCAGAGGAAACACCATCTAAGCAAAAATGACAGTGTTTGAACTAAACAATGGCAAACTGAGGAGTAAGCATCGGCACCTAGTTTTACTTCCTAACGGGGATTCAAATGAATTCAGTACTACTTTTCCTATAGATGTTCCAAAACAAGTGCTAATTCCTTCTCCATTTCCAATGGTAGGATCGCTTAGTTCAAAACAAAACCACATTTATCTAAGCTGAATAGAGATGAATGTTTTTAATAAGATTTTGCCAGACTAACCTTGTTTTCAGATACATAATATATTTATTACCCCAATTAACATACATTTACGCTACATATGAAGTAAAGCAAACTCATGTCATTAGAAAATTAATCAACATGTATTTCTGAATTATATACCTTCCCCTCCTAACCTGTCAATAAATTCAGTCTCCTTCATATTTTTTTTCAGGATCCCAAGTTTTAGGTTGTCTATGTGAATACTCTAGAATAGCACCATAACTTGTTTTATCTAAGGTCAAGGAAATTATATACATACATATACAGTGGATATGTTATATCCCTACAAAAATAAACCAAAAGCTGATAGCTCCTCTTCAGAAAAATAACCTATCTGTCTTGAAAAAGAAGAAACAAATATACTTTTGATGATTTCACAGTACAGCCTGGCACCATATGTTTCATTTGTGTTGGGGTTTTTTTTCTATTTTTGTTTTTCTTCCCTCTTGAAGGACTAGAGCAAGCTCTATTATGCATGGATTTGGAAAGTACAAGTCAGCCAAAAGTCACAGATCTCTCAGGATAGACACGTCCGTCTGTCATTTCACAGCAGGAAAACAATAGCAGCTTCAATATAGACACAACAAGCTCACACAATCCTTACACAGACAGACAGAAAATCTGCCTTAGCTGATAGATAGCTGCCTTTGAAACTCCAGACAGATGTTGCTGTGTAACACCGGGATCAATTGCTGCTTTCTTGTTTCTGTATTTTCAAATTCCTCATTTGTTCATAGCAACCAAAATACAGTCAGTTTACTCCTTGTAATCTCTACAGAGCTCTGGGAAAATCAGATTTCAGAAGCAACAGAACTCAAGACATTGAAGCACAGAATACACTATTCTTTAATCTGCATCTTTTCTGCTCTTGGGCCTANACTTGGTGGTCTTAGAGGTCTTTTCCAACCTTAAAGATTCTATGATTCTATTTTAGAAGTAGGTGACCCATATAGCTTGACAAAGACTGTGCTTGTATTCATAATTATATGAATTATATATTATATGATTTTCTAGACCTATGCTCAGCAGCCTCCATGATCGCCATAAATTCGTTTAACAGACAGCATATTGCATTGCTTCTCTACTGTTGAAAAAAATCAACTTTGATTTTTTAATGATTTATTCCTTATCTGTAGATCTTGAAAACAAAAGTTCTAGACAGAAAAAGAGTTATTTGTGAAATATAATAATTTAATCTTTAAGTGACTAAGCAGAAAAATTGGCAAAGCATTGGTTGCAGTTCAAGTAAAAAAAAAATGTTACTGATAACAGTCAACCAATTTACATGGTTAAAAATAACCTCACCAGGCTTATTTCCTGAACTTTTCTTTCAGTAGTATATGTTTGTTTGTTTTTTTTCTTCCTGACAATCAGTCTCATTGGGTTTTGATTACAACAAATTTGCAACACTGGCTCCTTCACAGTTCCCACATTTTCCAGAAGTAAACAAATGGCTCCTTTTAAACAATAGGATAGTGCTGATGTCCTGTGCCCTACTGTAAAGTTTGCCTCATTGAGAATAAGCTTCTAAAACAAGTTTGACTGCTAGGAACTGAGGGCATACTGAAAACATATGCCTTGGAGTACCTTCAGAAGTCAATGCTGGGATTTAAAACTGAGCAAACCCCAAATTAAGAAAAAGAAACTCAACCATGACATAAATCTGCAACATGAAGGCTGATGCATTACCCTGTAAAAATCTCACCATTTTTTTTGTTCAAGAACACTATCATCTGCATTTCCTCTTTTCAAGGACCATGAAGACAGAGAATGGTGAAGAAAAGGAGAAAGGAGAAAGGAGAAAGGAGAAAGGAGAAAGGAGAAAGGAGAAAGGAGAAAGGAGAAAGGAGAAAGGAGAAAGGAGAAAGGAGAAAAAAGCTTGGGAAGGAGCAAGAAAAAAATTCTTAAAAGATGAAGATGGAATGGAAGTTGATGCATATTACTGATAGAAAGTATGCTTTATACAAACTTTGAATTCCAAGGTTTCGCTTCAAAAATTCATCTATGCCTCTTAAATATTTCTGGAAATGTTCCAGGGACTGGATGTAAAGTTGTCCTTATCAAAATCATTCCCCTTTTTGAAACCTGAAAGCAGACTCATTTTCTTTTGACATCCCACACAGATGTAGTTCAATCCCCCCCTAACTAGCAAAGGCAATTAATCATATATTAACCTTAGTCCCTTAAAGTTTGCTGGGTAGGAACAGTATATAAAACTTGAATAAAGAAGATCTCAAATCCCAAGACAGAGTACGTATGCCAAAGCAGGGGTAAAAAAGGCAAGGAAAACTCTTTTAAAGGGGCTTTGGTTTAGTTTGGGTTTGGATGGCAGGGGTTGTTTGCTTTCTCATCTGTGTTGAAGCCTGGAATAGCCTGAAGCCAAAGGATAGCAGATTGAGTAGGAGTAAGAGTGCAGCTGGTAAAGTCTAAAGCTAATTGAGTTCCTCACCATTAAGCAACGGAACAAGAGTCAAACCTGTCACAAAGGAAAATTAAATTTGACATACCTGCTTTTCACTTGTATCCAAATGTGTTAATATGGTTGGTCACTTTCCTTGTACATCACTGCTTTCTGTGAAGCCATATCATACTACATAAACCCACTTTTTAGCAAGATTAACTAAGCTGACTTAGTTGATGCAAACTTACAATTTAAAGAAAATAAAGTTTCAGGTAAACATTACAGTTTTCCTTTTTTCCTTACATCAAAGTCCACAGATCCATCAGAATGTGACCTGTGCCTCCAGGAACCAGGGCAGAGAAATAGTCTTTAGTGTGGACATACAGCACACTGTAAACAAGCATTCCCCTCCTTTGCTCTTCTCCCCTCCTGTGCTCCCTCAGCAATTAAATATACTGGTAACATCTGCAGTAAATTAGTACCAACAATGAAAAAAGAAAAGGGCACAATACTGAACTAGCACTTGACAGACAACTAGATCCTTACTCAAGCTGTAAAACTGCTCAGGGCAGAAAGTTCCTGAAGGACTCAATATTAAAATGAAGGAGGAACAGTTTTCAAATTAATACAAGAGAGTGAGTGGCCATGAAAGTTACAAGGGATGGTTTCATGATTTAGAAACATTTACTTTTCCTAGGAAAGTTCTCAAATTTAAATAAAATTTCCCAGTGGAGATGCAGTACATCTCAAGAACAGCAAGACATTTTAATATAGCATTGGGAAAAATGAAGTCACAATCTGTAAACTGCAAGGCTGGAATAAAATCTGTACCTTACGGAACCATTTAATGCTGGGACCCTGGCAGAGAATACTTTTCTTGCATGTGTTAATATCATCAGCATAATACCATCATTCTTTTGCCCAAAACTCTCATAAAAAGCCATTAAGATTATGCTTCACATGTTTAACATGGTATTTAACTGCTGGACTTTACATAAACCAGCACAACACTTGTTGATGTCCTTCTGGAGCCTAGCTCAGCAATGTACCACATCATTCAAATACTCCTTTTAAATCCACACAAACCAAGATGGAAGCCTGCTATTCACCAGGGAACTCTCTCTGCCAAGATGCATTTGCAAAGCCTCCATGCTTTGTTTAACAAATCAAAGAACAAGAAGTTCCTTAGCTAGAAATGTAGAAAAAGTGTCAGGGCCACTGTCTCAGTCCTATCTTTTGTTCCATTATGGGTGACCACTGAAATGATGAGTAAAATTTTAAAAATATCTTATCCAAATATAGCTTAAAAAAAAAAAAAAGAAAAGAAAAAATCTCCACCAGTTCCCACTGTGTCCTCAGACACTGGCTGGCAGAACAGGATTATCATTAGCAGTTTCCAAATGCAAACAGACTGATTACAAACTCCTTCGCAGGACTCATGATGCGCTACGTACTTCCACCCAGCTGCAAGAGCCGCTCTGCCTACCTGCACCATCACACAAGCGCCAGTCCATCTTCCTTCATATAAACGCAAGAAGTGTGTGGACAGTTCACAAAGCAACAGGAAACTTTGATTTCCCGGGCAGAGAGGAATTGCTGTGCAGGTCAGGAATAACTCTAGCTTTCATAACAAATATGGATGTACTCACCAGCATACACCTGCTAATCGTGAAGGTAGGAGCAGTGCAACACCTCAGCGAGTGGCAGGTAGATGCAGCAGACCCTGGAATGCCCTTCACGTGAACCAAATCAGGAAGATCCGTTCAAACAGAAGTTGTTTTCTACTGCCAACAGATGCAGAAGTGGACGATCCTCACAGCAAATAAGGATGTGGAAGGAAGACATCCACAGTCACTGGATAAGTAACTCAACCACTGAGTATGCCTCTGCAAGACAGCAAGTATTTTGATAGGTCTCAAGAGGAGCTAGGCTTTGTTTCTGTGATATCACTTACTCCTTGCTGCCAGCAACTGTGTCTTCCGTTAATGTTTTTCTAGGGCATAGCCTCATACCTGGAAACAGTCAGCACGGCCAGTGCCACGTCTCCTAGTCACTCCTCAATCCAGAGTGCTACATACAGGGGCCACAGCACCACAGCCCTCTGTTGCATAAAGCACTAGTTCGATTTCTAGGAGCAGATCAGCTTATTTTCCTCTCTCCAAAACTAACATTACTGCTACTGTAATTCTGGAAAAAGAGATGCCCAAGGGAGAATCAAATGGTAATGACAGAAATTGTGAAAACAAAATGGCTTCCTTCCATCTGTGAAACATAACCACTGGGGAGGGTAACGAGAGAATGCTTTGAAGAGGAATCTCCGCATTAAATATTTATTTAGATGTGTCAGACAGACAGTGTCCTGCTGTGCTTGTCCCCAATTATCTGTAAGTAGAAATAAGATGGGGAGCAGATTGCAAAGCTTTGATCTGAAGCAGAGCAAGGCTGGTTTCACGATATCAGTCATGTCGTGGCCTTTACAGGCAGCCAAGGCTGAGATCTGTTCCTAAAACTCTCATACATCTTACAGTCTTCTGTATCCACTGACCTCCTTTGATCAAAATAATGAGTAGCCCCTTTTGCACCAAAAAGGAAAGCATGTGGTAGAAGAAAAAGGCCTGTATGTAACCCCAAGGCTGTGGCTGCTGATTTCAGGAGCAGCCGAACCAGTTTCAAGGTTTCTTGCCACCCGCAGAAGAGCACAGCAGAGGCCTTCTCCCTTCTCACTGCCCTGCTCCTGGCCACTCAGTCCCATCTCCCTCCCTCCCTTACGCCAGCAGGTGACAGACCCTCCTGACAAGACGCTACATTTAAAAGCTGGGTATTTTTTCTCTTGAGCTAATTTGGAAGAGGGGAAGAGCACAGCTGGTTAGGAGCAGAGCCAGGGTACGTCCTCACTCAAGGTCTGGGGGATCCAGGCACTGGGCCGTTCTCAAGACTGCCCTCTTCAGGTACCATTGGAAAAGGGTGCTTCATCTATGGGATTTTAAAACATCTCTAATTTGCCCTATCTATACTATTTTCTCTTGTATCATTTGACAGCAGTCAGGTCCACACTTTTTTTTTTTTTCTGATTCTAGACCTCTCTGCTTTCTATTAGGACTGCAGCAGTGAACAAATACTCGGCCTTGGTAATTGCTTATGCTAAGGATTTCTGCAGTCATGGCAAAAGATAAACAGAAACTCTCAGATTTAGGAGACACCTACCTAAAAATGCTAGTTTAACTGACTGAAGGGTACAACAGTTTAACATAAACAAACCCATTTTTTTTTATTGAGCATAAAATTATCACATTTCAGGAACAAATGCACATTTCACAGTTTAGTTAGAAAATACGATGCTTATGTGGAATATTATACATAGTTCCTATCACTTACCTTCATTTATTTTAGAAAAATAGGTTTAAAGTATACGATAATAACTACTAATGATTTACTGACCTAACTTTTTGAGGATACTTAATGTTACAACAAAACACAAACCTGCACCTTTCACTTCCACTATGCAAGCATCCAGGATCTCCTAGAATACTACATATATTATAAACAGCAGTTTAGAATTACAAGCTTAATTAAAGAACAGGAATTTAAATGACCTAAACTTATCTACCACTTAATAAACTAATTTATCTGACCATATCTGAACATATATCTGACCACTTGGAGTATGCCCCAAGTGATAAAGCACTTCTTGTTGTGAGATTTTTAAATCTAGAGAGACAACACTTTAAAAAATCTTCCCATTTACCACTGGTTTGAACTTCGGTAGAAGCTCTTCAATGGGCAAATGACAAAAAAAGCAAACAAAAAGTCATTTGCCTCATACCATCTGAATGCTCCTACTTAAAGGAGTGTGCCAAAATGATGTCAGGGTAAACTTGATAAGAAGCTTCACTGCTGCAAGGGTGAATACTCTCTGAAGCTAAATTCTCTCCTGATAATAAACATCAAGAACTGGTCATTATGGAAAACAGACCTTTATCCTTGTATGTGATAACAAAGTAAATTATGACACCAGGGAAACATCCTATCCCAATATAAATAAAGAAATAATTTTTCAGATAAGATTTCATTTTGCATCCTTCTTTGCAAGCAAGGGAATTGGCAAGTTCGTCTCTTAAAGAGGGCAGAGATTTTACACAAAAAAAAACCCCACCCCAAACCCCCACCCTTTTATAAAGAATTTCCAGGCTATTGAGAACAGCACCTAGTTATCACAAATTTACCGCAAGTTGGTAATGTAAACACAATAGTTCTTGTAACAGATAGGGACACAAAAAAATTCCTGTAATTCTGAGTATTAGACATGTATGAAGTCATAGTGCACATAAAAACGGGTGTATGATCAAAACCAGTGTAAGTAGCATAACAGCAGTCAGTCCAGCAATACACAGAAGGCATTTTTCAGTTACGCTCCTTTGAGTTAATCAATATACGAAATAAAAGGGAAAAAACACTCAGGAAAAGGACTTTATATATGCCTTTAGCAGAGCTCCACTTCTTCACTCCTATCCAACAACAGTGAGACCTACCTTCCCAGAAAAATGTTTCTCTTTTTCTTTCTTGCATACGACCAACCTCCTTAAAAAAAG
>VXBL01000347.1:72612-90912 GCA_013400195.1 Aramus guarauna | reverse complement strand
AGCTGGTTTTAAATCAAATTAATTCACTTCCAATACATATGTATTTCTGTGTATCTATCATCTGCATCTCTTGCAAGTAAAGTTCCATGGACCTTTATTTAACTGCATTAGTAATTTAAAATATTTTCAACGTTTTGGAAAAAACAAAAAACAAAAACAAAAACCCCCAAAACCACAAACCAAAACCTCACAAAAACCCCCACAACACTCCTCTGGCAACAACATGAAATAAAATTAGATCCCATTACATTTCACAAAAAGTTCTCCTAAACCCAAGAGTTCCGTCAATAAACATTAGCCCCTTATGTAAAGTGTAGCCTACATGTGATCAAGCTCTAACAATCCCCATCCCTCTCTAGAAGGTCAGATAAAATCTGTCGTTTCTTAATTGGCAAAATATTTAACCAGCCTGAATAATCACTTAAAGAGAAGTTAACCCCTCGGTTCCATGTGTTTAAACATTAACATTTTCAGCTGCAGAAAGCCCGTTAGCCTTAGAAAACTATTTGCAGCACATTTCCTTTGATGTGGAAATACATACAATAGCCACTAGCAAATGGCAACATTTACACATGAAGTAACTTTTTTGAAAGTTTAGTTTAATTATAACTATGAACCTGGTGGTCTGAATGCTATTTCTGATTCTTTATGATCTGAGAAACTAATTTAAACCAATTTTCTCAATTAAAGTCTTTACAATCTTACCTAACAAAACAAACAAACAAACAAAAAACTCTGAAAAATTTACCTGGTGAAACATTGAAGTCAATTGCTGGATAAATCTCATCATCTCAACTAGAGGAGAGTCTTTTCTTGTATTTGTTCAGGAGAGGAATACTAATTTTAGAAAACAAAACCTTTTTTTTAAAAATACCTATTTCTGACAATCTCTTTGGAAAATCTAACACATATTAGCATAACTCCAAGTAAATATTGTTAAGCAAGCACCAAAAGCAAAAGATACACCAGAGAACAGATGAATTTTACCTTTAATCCTACCTTGCTTAAGAAAACCAAGATTACTCCCCTTTCATCTATGATAAAAAGTAGTCAGGGATAGTGAAAAGTACATCTTCCACTGATTTTTACTGGAGCCATTGGTTTTCAGCTCCTGGGAAAAAAAAAATCAACCCTTGAACATGAGGAATGTCTCACAGTGATACAGGATACATCACGTACTTCCAAAACATACTAGCAAATATCACATAATTCCCTTTTTCTGGTGATACTGTGAGCAAAATTTTCAAACACAGCTGGTGATTGCTTGTGTACAGTTAACATCTAAGTTGCTTATGCTAGCACCTAAAGAAAGAATTGGGAGGAAGTTAGCTTCTGAAATACAAGTCTAAAAAGACAACAGGGCAGCAGCCAGCCTGCCCACCTGCCGCACAGCACTGACAGATCAGTGGTCAGCTCTTTGTTGGGCTGGAGAGTTTCTTTCACCAGGGCCACAACATGGATGCTCTTCACACACAGAACTGTACCAGAAGCCCAACACCTGCCTTCATCACAAATTGCAGATAACAACCCAAAATTCTGATTAAAGTGTGAGATGCATGTGATGCTTTATACTCCCCAGACTCTTTGGATGTTTTATATTGTTTGTATATTTAAGAAGTCACCTAAAACCAGTCATGCTTCTAAGCATAGGGACCAGAAATGATTAAGTCCCCACTCCCCACTGCAGGCACCACTCCTGACTGCAGACACTAGCTAAAAAGACACATAGAGTTAGGTTCCCTCGACCATTTTCTCCTTCCTCCTGGCTCTCTTATTCTCAATGTGGTCAGCTCCTCCAACTCCTCTCCCTCAGACAATTCTGTATCCTGGTGCTGAGGACACAGCACTTAGAGGTGGTGACCACACCTGGGTCCCCCAGCCTGCACAGAGGTGTGAACATGGGTCATCCATTTTCAGTGCAAGCACCCCAACTAGCAGGTAAAGGGAGGTGATGGCTCTACCTCTTTAACCAATATGCTGTGGGACTATAGGGCAGGTCACAGATCTTTTACATTCATGTAACATGTTGGTAGAGATGACCAGCACCCACCAGCCAGGTACATGCACTCCAAAGGTAGGCAGGAGATGAGCAATACTTTCCATGGGCTAATTCTGCAAATCTCACTGTTCTTGGAGATCTCCAGTTCTTTCTACTGACTCTACAAACATTGCAGGCTCTAAGTTCAGGTAATGTGAATCGGGTGCCAAATTTTCCAGCTCTACATGGGATTTATACATCCAGTTGCTTTGAAATTGTACCCAGCATTTTTATGACTTAATATACTGGTATATCAATTCCTGGCAGAATTTTAAAGCAAGCCATTTTGAAAACAAATTTATGGAAGAAAAATGAGTCAGGGGAAAGATTCAGTTTCCTTTTACATTGCATGACTCATTTTAATTATCATTCTGCATGAGGATCAGTTAATTGCTAGAAATGACTGATTATTCATTCCTTTTCTTATTAGGTAAAAGTCATTGCACACTCAGACTGAAAAATCGTAACATGAACAGAAAACAGACCTTGCTTGACATTTCAAGTGTTTTGACTTTACTTCATATTTTTATTCTATTTTCAAACTATTTTTTTCCAAAATAATGGTAAGTCTATATTGCTTAGGCATGTTTTTCATTTGCTTTAACATCTGAAGTTGATTACATCAGGTAATAAAGCATCGTACTATCTATTTTCTAAGCTAAGTATCCAGATGTGTTTCTAGAAGTTTATATTTAAATCAATATACTATGAAGGTTTTATTTTCACAGCATAACTCAGTACACAGGATCTTCTTCAAAGCACTACATCAGATCAAGGTTTGTTTTTATTTTACTATACTACCAGGGATCTCAGACAAAGCTAATTTGGCAGGGAAGGTCAAGAAAGACAAGAACTTTAATTGCTTTTTGAGGTTGAGTGTTGGGTTTTTTTTGTTTTGTTCTGGGTTTGGTTGTTTTTTTTTTTTGTTTTTGTTTTTGTTTTTTGTTTGTTTGGTTTTTTTGTTTGTTTAGTTTTTTTTGGTTTTTTTTTTTTTTTTTGAAAAAGCAGAAGTGTTGGGGTTTAACCCCAGCCAGTAACTGAGTACCACACATTGACTCGCTTATTCCTCCTCACCCATGCTGGAAATAAAAAAAAAAAAACCCAAACTTTAAAATCAAATAGAATCCTGGTGACATAGCAAGTGCTCAGCTAATGAGATCATGCCAAAACCATCACCTATAAGAGACATACAATAGAATGACAATGATATAAGCTCGAAAAAAGGTATCTTTCCTTCTGGCCTGAAGGAGTCATGTACTGGAGCTGGGAAGACACCATTTTTTTTTAACAAATCAAATACACATGTTGGCATTTCAGCCTGGAAATAAGACATGGCAGGTATAAAGAAAGCAGTCCCCCAGCTGCCATGGTTCATTATTGAAGAGTAATATATCTTGAGAAATTATTTGGATTTACAGAGGTTCTCAATTATATTCAGGTCTTCAAGAATGTATCATTCCATACAAGAGAAGTTGCAAAAAGAATGGTCAAGCTTGTGAGGGAGAAAAACTCTAGGCCACAGGTTGCTGCCAAGGTAAGCACTAGTGAGGCCCATCTGGTCAGCTAAACGTTGCAGTACTGCACTGATGTGTAGGTGACTGTGCTGCAGGAGGGACCATCTCAACACAAGCTCACCAGGGCAGAAAGCAAACCCAGAGACGCACTGGTTATTCCCACTGACATGACAGCAGTACTGTGGCTCAGCCAGTTTCAATCGCTGCTTTTTTTTGGGTTTGTTTTTGGGGTTTTTTTGTCCAGACTTTTTCTAGAGTTCTCAAAGTACACCTTAAGGGACTTCAGTGTTCACAAGTACTGTATGATGCACAGATTAGCCCAGAATCTGTTATATGAAAGCCATGGTTTTCTCAGATGGCCTCTATGCAAACACACAGAGCTAGAAATATAGCTAATCTTCTGACCAGCAAGTGAAATAGATTCATACTGTATGGAGCTAGAAAGGAAGGACTGCTATGTAACTCAAGCCATATGACTTCCCTGAAATAATTCAGTGTTGAATTACAGTTTATTTTTCAGGGAGAAAAAAATGTAATCTGGATTCTAAAATTGCCCATAACTTTCTTACTGACACCCTAAACCAAATAAATACAGTATAGGGTATAGTTCTCAGTCCACTATAGACTTCTCTGGCTCTTCTCTGGTCACAGTCAACACAATCTTTCATTCATGGACCTTAGCAGGGTATTCCAGTAGCAGTTGTACCAGTGCCAAATACATGATATAACCTCTACTCCTTGGCGGAGCACCTCATTTTTAATACCCAGGAATCACAACTAGTCCTCTCCAGGCATATTACTACCTTGAGAGTTCGTGTTGAGCTGATTATCTGCTGTGATGCTCTGTTCAGAGTTGCAACATTTCACACAGGACATGCCCATGGGAATTGTTCATGTTTCCTATCACAATGACTTTGATATCAGAATTGCCATTAACCAGTCTTGACTTATCAACCTATCCACATCACCACCTCTAACTGTTATTTGTCATTCCACTAATTGCTGTATGTCACTGGCAGAGAAATGAATGATTTTTCCATCACTGGTGATTTTTAAATTTGCACAGAATGGTCTTTTTATGTTGCAAACAAGAATTAATTCAGAAGTGTCCTGATGCCTCCATTGCCCAGGAAGTCAGGCTGCTTGACCACAGGGGTACTTTCAGGCCTTGCAAGATCTCTTGTGACTCTTCAGATGTTGGCAAGGGTAATGTGATTTTTGGTTTATGTCACCAGTACAAAGACTAGTGAAGAGCCAGCAGCTTATCTGCAAACCCAGCTAAACAATGACAACTCCATATTTACAGTTAACATTAGGCTCCTGTCATTTAGCCAGGTCCTTTGACTTTGCTTTGTTCTGCTTCATGAACAAAAATGGGTGTTGAAAGGTTAAATACTTGACCTAAGCCTATTACATCTTTATCCATCAACTGAACTTGTCACTTCAAATAAAAACATTATCAAGTTAATTTTATCAAATAAATTTTCCACAAACTCATACTATTTAGTATTAGTTTTATCCACTTATACCAGTGCCTAATAATTCAATCCCATCAGATACATCACAATGTCCTGCTATAAAGCCTGGCATTTCCAGCATTTCCATCCAGCCCACCCCAGCACCTTTTCCCTGGAGGAGGCAGAGTGCAGTTTTCAGGTAGTATCCACTGTTTGAGAGGCAAAATATTGCTGCCTACCACTAACTGATGCAGAAGGTCAGGCTGAAGCTGCTGGTGATGGGAGCCAGTGACTGTTTCAGGTGCACCACTGCCCACCACCATCAATCTGCTCTTACCTCCTCAGGCAGCAACAGCAATCCAACTGTTCAGGGCTGACAGCACAGTCCACCCGCCCATCTGTACATCCAGCTGTCTTCCTAACCTCTCCTCCCCAGCAGCTCATAACAAAACCCAGATCCAGCCCACAAGTCTGTGTTGTACAATATTAAGTCATCACATGTAATCTAATAAACTAGAGACAAACCACTTATGTCATATTCTAGTCTCTGAAACTTCTCCAGAAGTAGATTAAAAAAAAAAAAAATTTGGTGGGAGAGGTGGTGAGGATGAACATAGTATTAATTGAGCAGACAACTCACTGCTCAGCTTTTCCAAATTTTCGGGAGGCACTTTCTTTGGCCCTGGTGATTTTAAAGAATGCTCTTTAGCAGCTGGTGTTACTGGACTGGAATCTGTTTTGTTGTAAACCTGTGAAAAGAGATAGTGTCTCCTCCAAATACCGAACAACACTGCCTAATAAAATCCGTGCTGGTTTTGCACTCTCATTTACAGTTATACCATTCTTATCAAGTAATGCACCATCTGTAATGCTGTAATTCGATTTGCTTCTCATAGAATACACTCAGCAGCCTGAACAGAATGATCAGGACAATCATATCTATGGGACAGAGTCTTGGCTTCTTTTAAACAGGATTTGTAGCTGGTTCCTCTTCAGTGTCCAAAGACTGAAGTCACCTGTGAGGTGAAACAGGAGGACTCTAAGTTCTGAGAACACTGATTATTATCCCAGTCTAATAAATTAAAACACAAAGGATTACTGTAAAAAAACCTCAGTTATTTTTGTATATTTGGAACCTAATACAGATATACTGTGTGTCCTAGAAATGAACAGACATCTAGAGCTTGGGTAGCACTGGGAAACATTCTGAGATGCCTGTGATGGTGGGCAAAGAGATACTCTGAATCTCTTAAAACTAGAAATCTACAGCTGGAAACCAAACAATTTTGTGCTCTCTAATAATTCACAAAGAAATTGCCTAGATGTTCCTCCAGAATTTTATGACAACTGAAAAGGGGCCTGAGGCAGTTGCTGCTGACAAAGGGACTTTAACAGTGACATCAACTATGCTGGATTACGGTTTTTAATTTGCATTTCTGTACATGCAGAACTAATTCTTCTTATCTATGTGATCCTAAGTATATATATCATGTATATTCTTGATAGCTGGAAACCATACATTTCAATTAATTTCCTCTTACTTTGCATAATACCTCTATAAACTTAAGTCAGATCTCTGCTGGCACTGCAACACTATCACTGCCAAATGGGTAATGTATCTTTCAACGCTTTTAAGAAAAGTTATTTTCATTCATTTCAGATAAACAGATTCATATAAACTTATAATACAAATATATAGCCAAAGGCTGTCTATAGCTATTCTCAGTTATTAAACTTTCCAGCATCAGTTTCTATTATAATTAATGCTGATACTTTCCAATAAAGTTAGTAAACAGAGTTCTATAAAGGAATGGAAGATTACATCTCTTAAATGCCAGTAAGCTTCTGAGGCAACTTTAGAAAGACCCCAAACTCTCATCAACATGAACTCAACACTATGTAATGGCCTTAAGAAGAGAAGCTCCAAACAATATTAATCAGTAATCATTCCAGAAGAGAAACAGCTACAGTGCTCACAGCATTATTTAACATACTCTGGTTCCTTTTTTTTGTTTTAAACTCAGAAGTGGAAACTGTTCCGTGTCACTCTAACAACAACAGTTCTCCTGAAAGCACCTGAAAGTATATCATAGACAATTCATGGTGTAACTGTTATCTAGGCTTACCATATGCTAAGAATTGGAATTTGTGTCTTCAATGCTACGATAGATAGATAGATAGACAGACAGACAGACAGACAGGCTTCTGTAAGTGAAGTGATTGAAAATTTATTTTCCAACCCAGTTTTATAGAGGAATATTCCTATTCACCTTGTACTCAGAAAGCCTGAACCGAACATGGTCAGCATGGTCAATTTCGGAGCAAAATGAAACATTTCCCAAGCTCTGTCTAGCAGCTTCTTTCACAACCCTCTACAGCTGAAAGGCAGGTCAGGTCTGTGAAATGGTTTAAAGCAACAGACAAAAGCGTTAGCTTTTCCCTTGGCCATTCTGAAATTAAAAGCTGATACAACATATGCAATATGACTCCCAGCTTCAGTATGGAACTGGCTGCTAAATGTTTGGAGGCTTTTGTGCCCTGTTCATTTGGTACTGCATGACAACCTCCCTGTACTGAGCTCCCTCTCCAAAGCTGCTGACGTGCAGTCTCAGAACTTTCTTCTCCTACTGAAGTCAGACCAACCATAAAGAAAATGACAACAATGCTGTGATGTATCCACAAGAAGTACCAATGTAAGCATGACAATTTCTTGCTTGCCAATCACATTCCTAAAGGTAAATTTTTATTTCAGGATGGAAAAAGAATAAAATTTCAAGAGTTCTCTCTCCATCAGGTATGGGAGACTAATGAGATCTGGATGTGACAAGCTAACCAAAAGTGTCACAAAATGGGACCATGCCCAGAGTACATGAATGTACACCACACACATGAAGAGCACATGGAAAATACGTTAGCATACACAGGACATAGGTCAGAGTGTGCTTCCATGATAAGAGCAACAGATCTTTTAAGTAAATAACATCTCTCTCCTTTCACTATTATCTGTACTCATTTCTTTCTCAAATGCTCAACAGACACTTTATTAACTGACTAAAGGAATAATAAATACAGGCTCTGAGGAACTGGCAGGGGCAGGAGATAAACTAATCCAAGGTACTAAAGTGAACAAACACTCTTTTGAAGCAAGTACTTCAATTTCTGCTGAAACAAGACAGACAGGCTCCCTTTACTAGGCATGTTTTCAATACAAAAAATCAATACTCAAAATTTTATCTAGAAACTGACACCACCCAGCCAAGATGGCTGAAATTTCTGCTTCCCTGTTCCTGTCAAACTAAAGGAAACTTCAATTTCAATTCTAATTTTGCATCTTCATCTGTTTGTAAGAGGAAAACAAAGATATTATTAGAGCCTGGTTTAGAATAAACACAAATCAAGCATTTTACAAATTTACAGATACTGTTTTAAAGGATCATGTTAAAAAAAAACCTCCCTAGCTATAAATGAAAGACCAACTGATACTGTACACATTTTATTAATCACACACCAATATCCCTCTGTTATGTTTCAGAATATTGAGGTTTCTTAGAAGCCCTTTTTCTCAATAGCAGCCACACCAGAATATGGACAGTTGAGGATTTGGCTGCTTCTTTAAAAGTCAACCAGCTCAAACCATTCATGCATTTAAAAAGCATCCTAAGTCAACAATGCAATGAAAAAATAACTGTAAAAAGGGATAAGCTAACTTTACCATTAGGAACTATTTTTATTAAATTTTTTTGTAACATTCATTTTTTTAAAGTATCAACTGTAAATGCACAAACTAAAAATAAAAGCAGACAGAATCATAGAAGGCTGTCTAAAATTGCTAAGTATTCAAGTGCCTCATGACTTAAAAAGTTGCATTTACCATAGATAATTAATTTAATAAACCACACTTCCTGGCAGTATGCCACATCCCACCTATTCAGGAAACACCAGAAGCATGTAGGACTATGACGTGGTTGGTCCCTGAGTTATCTGAAAAGTACATTGTGAGCAGTACTTATTAATTCATAAGAGGTGATTTAGTTATGAGGCTTTGGAATGGGAATGGAAATAGCTCAGCTGTTCCTTCTGTTTAAAAAAAACCTGCATCAACATTTCCCCATTTTTTAAAGCAGAGGTAGCATTTGCTTGTTTTGTTTGATGTAGTTCATTGTCTGTTGTTTACATTTAAAGTTTGCAGTGAAAGGTTTTATAAACCACCTCTTCACATCATCACACATGAAAGACTGGGGATTTTTCTTCCAGCTGTACCATCCCTACCCAAAATATAGAAATCCCCAGTATTTGTCCACGCTTTTGAGATAATAATGACTTCAAATGAGGTTTACCCAAGAAAAATGAATTGCATGGCTATGTCTGGTGGATGTTTGATGAAATGGTGCATCCATCCTTTTGGTTACTGCAACACATATAGCTTCTCAAATATTCAATGGTAAATAACTGTGTGTATATATATACATTCACACAATCGAAATTTATAAATCCCAGTTAATGTAACAGGTATAGCATGATCTCTGGCTTCATGATCAGAACATTTCCTCCAGTCACATGGCCATGCACCTGCAGTGGACAAGCACCCAGTCCTGCTGCCTGGTGGGACTGTGAAGTCCTCACAAGTGAGGGAGATGGGGTCAGGATACAGTTTGCAATTCATCCAGCTCAGTGCCCTCTCTCTGCATATGACTGACAGGCTTCAAGAAGGAGAGGAGATGTGATTGACAGGCACAACCCCAACCCCATTATTACAGAAAATGAACAAGAAAATCACAAAAGGGAAAAAAAATAATGGAAAACGTGTCAGCTTAAATGTATGAAATGTAAAAGTTTCCCAGAGAGATAGTGACAGGGTTAACTACAAAACCTGCACATCTTAGTATTGCAGTGACCCTCTAGGTTCTATACGTTAAGGTCAATATGCAACAAATATTTCCATCACAACTTCTAACACAAGTTCAAAAACCAGCAAACTTTAGCACTAATGAAGCTGAAGTTCATTTAAAAACAAAACAAAATCCCACAAACTGTTCTTAGAAACAAGATACAGAACAGACAGCCTGCTCAGTCTAGGTCAATGCAAGACTGCTTGTTACAGCATTGGTTTCTGAACAAAGCATCCTATTTAATTTTATCATATCTGACTAATGCAATTTTTGGTATGTGACAGGAAACAGTTCCAGAGAAAATTATTTCAACATACAAAGTAACACTGACACTCAGCCTACATTTTCTTCATTTCATCCTATTATCACCTTGCTTCTTTCACCTCATTTCACCACTGTTCTACAAAACCATTAAAAGCAGTTTTATCTTCCTCCTAAATCATCCCACCAACCCTTTGATCCTTTTAACACCTTCTTAATTCCTTTGATTCTGTCAACATCTTTTCATAACAGGTACCTTAAACTGCCTGCAATTCAAACAAATGTAAATATACTCCAGGACAGAGAGGCGTGTTATAAAACAGGGAAGAAACACTTTTTCCTTCCCTCTTTCTTTGTCCACAGAATATTTTTGCAGACAAGTGGATTATTTTTCCTTTTTTTTTTTCATTCTTTTTTCATTACTATCTCAAACTCAGGTTCCAAGTTTTCCCATTTCTTTAAATATTAACAGGTTTTATGTTTCTCAGACTCATTTGCTTTTTAGTTTAAACTGCATAGCTGCATAGTATTAAATAACATTTTTCAAGATGAAACTCAATATAGTGGTTTTCCTGATGATATTTAATCTGGGAAGCTTGATGCTGAATGAGTAATGATACTATGATGTCTATCTCTGCTGGTATTTTCTTAACTGATTCCTGTCCTGAGAAATTATGTATTAATTCTGCACAAAAGCAAACTATGAGTTCTAAAAAATTATTTATGAAATTATGTTAATTATGGTCAAAGAATACTTTTTTCACATAGCAAATCAAATAAAATTAAGACTCTGTGTGTCTACATAAGACTCAAAATACATCTCAAAAGTTAACTATGTAATAAGCAATCACATTATTATAAATATCATAAAAACTGCAACACACAGCCATTTGCTTTTATAATATTTTCAAGACAGTGCATATGTTTAAAAATGTAACTGTTCACATATTTAAATAACTATCTACCAGGTGCTGGAACAAACCAATGTGTAGGTGGTGAATCTTCCAGCTGAGCTGAGCAAAACATTAGTACACAGACAAATAAGTGAAAGGGAGCCAAAATAACTTCCCTCTAAAGGCAGAAACTCATTTAAGTAAAATCATTAGGGAAAATAGTTTATCTTCTGTTTCTGAAAGGATATAATAAATAACAGACACAACTACAGCGTGGGCCACGTCCAGGAAATCTGTGAGGTCTCTTGGACCACACACTCCCTCCAGAAAGTCACATGTAGTAATGAGGAAGCAACTAACCCACTCAGGGCAATGCTCAGACCATATGGCTGGAAAAGTAGAGAGAGAAATTCACCAAATGATTACCAGCACCTCAAGAATTACTACCATTGCCAGACTGAACACTGGCTACCCCAGTGGCATTTGAGGATGCAGGAATAGCTACAGGCCTATGCACAGGCTTGGACCCCCAAATAATTCCAACACAACAGGAGAAACAAATTTATTTTTCAACAAGGTCTTCCATTGACAGCTTCACTGATTTTTTTTAAACCTCAAGACGCAAAAGCTTTCTGAACTGCAGAACTCTCTGAGCCACAATCAGCAACCACAGAAGTGGGTACGGATCATCTTGTGCCAGCCTACAAGTTACAAACATCCAAACCTCCATGCAAAAGGGAAAACTAACTACTGGCCAATTGCATTAAATTACAGGAGAAGGAATAAGAATTTTTTCATTCAACAGTTGCTGCTCCTCCAACTGGCTGACAGGTAAAGAATGCCTGCCCTTTTTAACAACCAAATGTACCCCATCTTCAAAACAAGATAGATTAAATAGGAGCCATTCAAAAACTTGGCTCTCAGCAGAGCCATAATCCAGGGGGAGGGACCAACTACTGAATCATTTATTCCACTGTGGGAGCATGCAAACTTCATAGAAAAAAGGAGAAAAAAAAAAGAAAAAGAAAAAGCTTCTGCTGCATAGACAAGTTTAGGCTGACTATAGCCATATATAGTAATTTTCCCATTTAAATCTTTATCTCAGTCAAATGAAGACACATACACACAAAAAACCCACAACTAAAATAAAGTACGAATGGAAAAATTAAGATTTAAAGCTTAAAATGTGGATCAGCCTCTACTCATTAAGGACAATGCTGTGCAGCAATTTTCATTCCTCTCTGGTTCATAAGCAAAGACTATTACTACATTACTCAACCATTAATGGAGTAATAGCATGTGGATGTTAAAACAAAAGAAACATTTAATTTGAACTAGTTAAATCCAGAGCTACTAGGACATATAACTCATCCAGGATCAAATAATTTAGAGTTATACGCAAAACCAGAAATGTACAGCAGAGCAATTTTAGGAAGTTGCCAGTTGCGAACATCAGATAGAACCAGTAGGTGGACATTATTATTTTTTTAAACAGGACACTAATTTCACTGCAAGACCAGCAGACAGACTGTTTCTATCATTTGGTAATGAGATAAACACAAATTAAGAGGCATGCCATTTGCTTCTCACAAGCGAAATTGAGATGTCTGTAGTGATCCAAAGCCAACAGAATGTTCCCCGCCCTTAGCAAGGAAGCTTACAGAAAGCTGTTGGGGAGAAAGTACAGAGCTGTGGGTTTTGCCCAGAGAAGCCCAGATTTTGGAGTCCACCTGTTGAACCCTTGTGTTGTCACTTAGACCTTTTGCCTGTTCCTCTCTTTATGAGGACAATGCCCTGTACACAGGACTCATCTAGATGTCTGTGAATATGAAGCCAGTGGATATTTGTTACTATTTCATGTAATATTGGTGGCTATTCTTATCAATTACCATTCCTTTAGAAAAAACAAATGCTTGACCATACCTGCTTCCTCTCTGAATAAGGAGACACATCATGATGTTTTGAACTTCTGAGGCTTTGCAGGCAATCACAGGAAACTAATGTGAAAAACAAAACACTGCCTTCTAAAAAATAAACAGGAAATAAACTTTGTATTTTTGAGAATTTGACTGAGGAAGGGCACATAATGGTCTAAGACAGCCCAGAAAAAATAAGTATCATATAATTTTGTTTCCCCCCTAGATTGCAAACTGCTTCACCATGCTAGTTAATGGGGCTGTAATTGCCCATTCTTCATTTATCAGACCAACATCTTCCTGAAATAGGCCATAATGTCTGAGGATTTTAGAGATAATGTGAAGTAGATTATGTGTGTTTGCAAAGATGGCTACACATATACTGCTCCCCTCAACTGATGAATGAAGCCTCAGCCTAGGCAGACAAACACAGGTCTGATGCCCTGGATTTTAATTAACCAGTGCTTATAAATAACCTTTCGTATTATCAGACAGAAAAACATGAGTAATGACAGAATTGATTTTGATCAGTCTTTGTTCAGTCTTTCCAATAGAGGAAAGTACATTAGAATGAGACATATTTGTTTTCCAAATTATCTGGCTTGTTTGATGCAAATGTGAACTCTTCATCCTCACTGAAAAAAAAAATTGTACTCAATAAAATAATATATTCAACTCAGTCACAAGAGGAAGAATGAATGGAAAGTGAAACAATAAGCAAAAGATGGTAGTAAAGACTTCTTGGCAATATCATTTAATTAATGATCTCCCTTCCATAATCTAATCTCCAAAAAGAGTGCTTAACAGTTTTGTCCTAAAAAGTATGGTCTGGCTACATAAAAACTTCAAAGAAGAATCACTATCATAGGTACTACATCTGACGCCAATGATCAATCAATCGACTGATTAATAGTTAGACATAAGGCCATTTTTCTTTCCTTCTTTTGCAGTCTAACTCAATAGCAAAAGGCTAAAAGGAGAAAAAAACACAAAACAAAACAAAACCCCAAACATTTATAAGATTTTCTTTGGACTGTTTTCACAGATTGTATCTAAAGTATGAGCCCTTCGGATGTATTCCCTGATTCTCTGGCAAAGAAGCCTGTGCTATTGTTCAGATAAAAGGCAGACTGTTAGATATCTGAACGGTAGCTTTGTGTTACCTGACATACTTCTCAGTATAATCAGTTAACGACAAGACTGAACCTTCCCCTGTCCATACAAGAGAGGTGTTTTAGTCCAACAGAAGAGCTGGGTGACTCTAAACATCCATTCTGTTTCCTGTCTAAACAGAAAATTTACCTTCCTTTACCAATTCCGAAATAGCCAGCTGTGGTGCTGTTGACTGACTAATTGCATTTGGCACAGCTTTAGTAAACCTTCAGAGAAGAGAACTGTATTTGTTATATGCATCACCAGTTCAAATATTTGCAGGTATCAGATCATATTTGAACATAAGAATACTTCTGGGTTTTCCTACAGTTTATTCTTAAGGTAGTCACAAAATAACTTTGCTGTAGTAACATTAATTAACGTTCACTCAGTGTGCAGAGATCAAAGTAGCTACTATACACAAACATCCCAACAATAACAAAACAGCACTCAATTATTTACAACAAACTTCAATAGTCTCACCTACACAAACACAAATGTTGCCTTTCCTTCCCCACCTCCAAAGCCACATACTTCAGTAAAGCCCACTTCAGTATCTGATGTAACCTGTACAGAGTTTCAGTATGATCAATCTACTTCAGTAGCAGATGTGGCAACAGACTACAAAGGCTCAGGAAGGAACTTGCTAATACTTTCATGATCCTTGGCTCTTTAGCCCAGCCTCCACTGCAGCAGCAGAGGATAACCTGGGAACTCAACCACTGGTAACACAGAATGGTCTAATACCTGGTACAAAAAAAACCTTCTATGACAGTATAATCACTGCCCAGGCTTTCCACTTCCAGCCAAAATTACTTTACCCCACGCTTCAGACCACAGTCAAAAGGATAATAAAATTGTGTATTTGGTATTACAAGAACAGAGGAAACATTTAGGTCATAAGACATGAAGAAGTCTGTAGATACAATCTGCAGTGAAAAGCATTGTTAGTATAACCTCCATTACCACTTTGGAAAACCCAGCAAAAGTGTGTTAAATGTATTAATACGTGACAGAAAAGTAAAGAATGCATGTGCAACACATGGCTGTGTCTTCATTAACACCAGACTACCATCTGGTACATTACCATCTGGTAATACAAACTTACCCCTGAGCAGGTGTGGACACAATCACATTTCTGTCAAGTTTGCCAAAGCGCAGGATGTTGTATTCATGCCGACTTCACACCCACTGAAGAAGGACAAATACCTGGTCTGGCATTGTCAGAGTCATAGAGAGATGAACAATATCTGATGGAGCAGAAAACCTGCTAGTACAAAGTTAACGTCGAGGTATATTTACAGGAGATGTTTGCATCATATGGTTATGGGTTTTTGATCTGCTAGTGAGTGCCGTAAGGTGTACCATTGAATGAACACTAAATCAATCCAGTAAATCAGGGTCTGTAGAATAATAAGTAACACACTCTCTATACTGCTCTGTCGCCATCAGAGGTCTAAGAGCTTTCATTTTTTTCTCTAACTCTGCAGGGAATGTCACCCATTTTGTGTTCATGTCAGCAGCTAAAATGTATCTAGTGTAGAAGGGAGAAGGGCAGAGAAACGAAAAACTTCCATATTAAATACAATTTCACACACATGTAGGAGAAAATAAATCAGAAAAACCAAGTTAGGATTACAGACATAGCTGCTTAGATTCCCTAAATGAGACAATATGTATTATCTCATCTGGCAGTTTAGCATGACTGAAATGAAACATAATTTGTAGTTGACGCCAACTGGCAGAAGACAGACAAATGTTCATGGTAATTTTTGTGTTTTGTTAAAAATGTATTCTGTCTTAAATTATAAGGAAAATGAATAGGAGGCTTTTGGTCTACAAAGTACAAGATTTGCAGATGCTACCCTGAGCTGCTAACTCACAGAAAAATGTGTCTTGATTTTTTACAATTTAAAAAAGACAAATCTAAAATTATGCCAGGTCAAATCTTCTACCCAGTACCCCCCATTTCCAAGAGCAGCCAAAAGCAGATGTCTGGCAAAGAGGATAAGAATAGTGTAAGCGTTTAGTCATACTTTCCCCAAATACTCTCCAGTCTCCAATAACTTACAGCTCAGGGACTTTCAAAGCCAAAGGTCATGCTTATGTATTTAATAGTCCCCTACAGACTTTTTCTTCCATTCATTTTGTCCAGTCTCCCTTTGAATTGGTATAAATTTTCAGTATCCACCACATCCCATGGAGCTACACAACTTAATGATATGTGCATGAAACAAATCTCCTTTTGCTGTTCCAAACCCAGCACCTGCTAGTTTCATTTCCATGCTCATTAGTTCTTGTACTGGGAGATACAATGAACAACTGATCCCTATCACCCTCACCATGCTGTTCATGTTTTTATAAAACTATCATCGCATCCCCAGTTGTCTCTTTTCCTCACCAACTTAACTGTTCGTGGTATGGAAGGTGTTACGCATCTCTGATCATCCTTGCAGTGAACAGAAAAACAAAACTATGCACTTAGTCTTACTACTATGCCCTTGCCTTCCCTGAATGTTCTTTTCATTGCCCAATAATCTGTTGGCCTTACAGACTCTCTGTAGCAGACTTCCTGCTCAACTTACTCCTCATTCTTTTCTAACCTGCCTTCTTATGGTTATTTAATCCTGCCAGAGTTTGACCTTTCTGTTTTCCTCTTCCACACACAACTTGTACCTTTTTAACTACAGCTACTACCCGTAAATGTGCCAGGCTTTGATTATACAATAAACTAGTATCAATATTACAAAAATAGACAAGAATGGAGGCCAACAGTTCCTTGTGAAAATATTTACCTCCATCACCTGGAAATTAATGGAAAGAATTGAGGAGAAAGGAGGTTTCCCTCTCTGCATTAGCATCGGCACGAATTGCTTCCCCCAGTCCACAGGACTACCAGGAGTCTGGTGAATTTTTCTTTCCACAGATTCTTCAATGTTGTTGTTGTTTGGTCCTTATTACTCCTCAAGGACCACAGGGCTGCAACAACACTATGCCACCAAACCCGGTGGGATAGTGTTGTTGCAATTTCTGTAACAGGTTTTGTTTTTTACACGATTGGGTTGTTAGCCCAAAACAAAACCCCTAACCTGGAGGGCCAGGGTGCAACATTTTAGTTTGGCCCGACAAGGCATGCAAGCCACCACACCACGACAAGGTAAGTTGCACCAACTAGTGGTGGCAGATTCTTCAATACACATGACTAATTTTAATCACTTGCACTACAAGGAAAGTTATCCTAAAACTTTGTCTCACCTCTACACTGCCATTGATCATTACAAGCAGAGAAAAAGACAGTTAAAAATGTCTTCCATTTTTTAGGTAAGATTTCCAAAGAATATTTGTTTCAGTATTTTCAGGATCTGTATCATCTGATAAAGTAAGTTATTCTATGACCAGACAATGTTAATCTAGAAAAGGCAGCATATTTATTGGAGGAAAAGATATGAATTCAAAATGAAGAACTGGAGGAATGACCTGAAGAAAGTCTCATCTTCAGTGAGAAGATGTGTAAGATGCTATGGTCAGGCAGAAATAACCAGCTATAAAACAATCACTGAGAACAGTGTCTTAGAACATGTATCCTTGGATGAGGAAGATCTGGTGGATCACTGAAAAAGACCATGAAAAAGAGTCATAGTACTACAAAAAAGACACATACCATGTCAGCAAGTATGAAGAGGATCCCATTCCATTTTATTCAACATCATTAAAACCTCAAGTGGAACGCAGACAGTGAAAGTTGGACAGAACAAAATAGATGTGAAGTAATGGAAGATAACTCAAAGAAAAACAAAAATAACCAGTGTAGAGAAAACAGCACCTGTGAGGTCAAAGAACTGATCTTAATGAAACAGCAGGGTATGATAGTTAAGAAGAAACATAGTAAAACATATTGTAAGAAGAAAAACAATTATTCACATTGTCCAAGACAGATGAAGGATGAGCAGTCACAGTGTTAAACTGCAACAAGCAAGGTGTGAATTGTATAGCATGATAAAAAATTTTTTTCATGGTATGATGATGTAAGGGAGTCACAGATGACAGATACGGATGATTCTAATCTGAGGCAGATAGATGGACTAGATAACTTCATAAGGCCTCTTCCAGACCTGTCTTTTAATGATCTTTTCCTTGTGACCTGAGGAAGACTCTTATTTTCAGCAATTCAAATTAAAAA
>VXBL01000347.1:18382-46801 GCA_013400195.1 Aramus guarauna | reverse complement strand
AAAAAAAAAAAAAAAAAGACTAATATCTTTCTAATAACTGTATAGTACTTATTGGTATAAACTAGCTTAGCTCAGTTGGCTACAGTAGAGCTGTACCAGTGTCCTGACATGAAGATCTTGGTTCTTCTATGACTTTTATTATTCCTCAAGAGTTTGGAACAATAGGGCTGAAATCAGAGAAACGTGAAAGCACAAATTCTCAGTGAAATGTGCATAACTAGGTGATGTGATGAGAGCAGGAGCTGACAAGAGAAAGGCCAGGTCATGAAGCTTTCAGTTTGTATGTGCCAACAAATCATCAAAGGTGCATAAGGGTTTGCAAATGCTACATGATTTGAAAATCTGCACTGCCTTTAATTTTTTGGTTTACTGCCTTTGAGAGGAGAGGAATGAAGAGTGTCAGATTACAAAGTGGAATTCCTACTGCTGACCAGAAAACATTGGATTTCCTTGTTCGGACCCTAAGGGAAAGAACAGTAGCCACTGTTATGGCTTTTTGGAACTTGATTTCTAAGCAGTAATGTAAAGCTAAATATGGGCCCATTTTAGAACTATAAAAATCTACCAGATTTACTGGGCTGTCTGTTTTAAGGGTCTGTTATTATGGGTCTACCAAAAGAAAATTCTATCTTAAACATATTTTTTTTCTAGTGTTTATAACTATAATTCGATCTTTTGAAAAAAACTTCTTTCATTTCTAGATTTTTGAGCAGAAGAATGGGGAATTTGAGATTATAACATTTTCAAGACAGCAAATTTTATTAATGATAGTTCCTAATATTAGCAGGTGTGTTTTGAAACTGAAGTTCTATGAATAAATGTATGTTTGATATCTGGAGTCATATATAGCTAACATTTATTTTAAAGATAAACACACAATGAAAAAACTGAAATAACATTAAACAAGAATAGAGTGTTTGTAATATGCATAGATTAAAAAACTGAGAAAGTTATTAACTGAGAGACTAAGTTTCTTTTCTTCCAACAGTGACATAGGATAACAGTTATTGGCACATCACACCTTCAGATTACTGTTCAAAATAAGCCCATGATTCCACAACAAATATAACTTTATTAGTGAAGAAGAATCAAAGAGTGTTCGCTGAACTGAGAACGTGATTCCAGTTTAGATTATAAACGTGAACCTTTAATTCTGCTCTACAACTGGACTGGGCCAGATCATAAAACAAGCTGGAACCATGACTGCACTCAGGTTGAATGACCAATGCCTTGAAGAAAGTTTTTCCAAAAGGCACCATTTTTGTCACAGCCCTGTCTCTCTCACAATATCCTCTTCTCTCCCTCTTGTCATATGGGCAACTAAGACGCATAGATGTTAATTAATAATTAACTAATTCAGAATCTTCTGAGTGCAGAATGTGGGCAAAAATCTTTCATAAACACTGCATTTACTTGAAGCCATGGTTCTGAGTGGAATTACTCTGACTTTCGCTCTGACGATACAGAGGGATCTATGCAGGAACCAGCTCCTAAGGCAGCAGTGGAAGGAAACAACACTGAGGGTGCTGCAGTTTTGTGTGCATTTTGGGCTGAGAGTTACGGAGCTAAACAACGCCAGATCTCTGCTACATCTAGAGTTCTGATGATTATCAGTGTATTATAATCACTTATGGCCTGGCTAATGTTTAGGATGAAACCAAGTGGTCCTAAAACATTTTCTTCTATTCTAATGCACATCAGCAGTACATTTATGCAAAGCACAATGAAAATAAACTATGGATAAAACCAGCACTTACACATAAAATGAGGCCATTACTTTATTTGAACATGCCATCAAACAAATGTCATTAAATCACATTAAGTAAAAGGATGGATAGTGGTTGCTATTAAAAAGTCAGCTTTTGCCAGCAGCTCGTGATGCTTACAAATACATTTCTATAGGACATGAGAAAAACGGCTGTTAAATGATGTTGTTATAGCAGGGTCTCAGCATCATCACTGCTTCTGAAAAAAATAGATGCTAATGCACTGAGTAATTTCAGTTTGGTATTTAGAACCAGAGACCCAAGATGTGACCTCTTAACCTTACACTCAGTCTTTACAGCCAGAAAGATGGCTTCTTGCAATTTTATTTATCACTATAAATACAATAAACATTTACATAGAAAATCTTCCTTTTTGTACAAAAATGCTCTCCATTTTCTAGAGGCAGAATAATAATTAAAGAAAATTTTGCTTTTAGCCTTTTTTACTATACCATGACCTTTTCTTTGTTATAAAGTATATACAGAAAAAGGGTGAATTCTAAAAAATTCTCCACATAAAACAATGTACATTAAATCCCTGAGTACTGTGGGCAGAAATAATTACCAGAAAAGCATGTTAAGAAGCAACTATAACTCAAAGGAATTTCAGACACCTTATACCTGCTGCCTCTAAGAGACAATCTCTCACTCATTCACTTCTGTAAATGTTTTTTCGGAGTGGGCTACTTTGTAGGCTAAATATAAACAGAAATGCAATTGTTTCACTCTATTCCCTCCTACATTTTTCAAAATCCAGCTGGGACATTTTCATAAGTCTTCTTTGATATTATAAATGTGGCTATTTTTTACCCAACCGAAGGCTGTGCCATTTCAGCTGTTCTGGATTCCTTTAGGCTGAATTTATGGCAAACAAAAACTATCAGTAAATTCTTAGCCAGGCTTCTCCACTATATTAGTCTCGAAGCTTTAGCTAGAAGCAAAATAATAGTAATGTGTATGTTACTCTTAACTAGTTGTTTAATATACCATGACGATGCTCTCTTCATTATAGAGTAAAACCAAAACAGAACTGAAAAGGGAGGAGAATTACTTTGTTTCTACAACGTGTCACTGCTGGGTCTGGGGCTGTGACCAGACCAGACTAATAGCCACATTGGGATTATTTCAGACAGTGCTTTATCAATCAAGTATGACTTGTAAAACAGGATATTTGAAAACAAAGCAAAGGGGACAAGAATTAAAGTGAAAATTCAGTACATCTATAAGGACCACCTACAGGGCAGCAGTGTTTTTGTGGGTTTTGGGATGGCAGTTGTTACGATTTTCACAACCTTTTAGAAAGGCTCCTCTTACCACCAATGCTCAGGACAAAGGGAAAAAAATGGTGATCCTGCAGAAATGGACTGTTTTCATGGATAACCCCACACTGGTGAACAACATTGAGAAAACAGTTTGGAGTCACAGAACTGACATGACTGTAATCTATAGAGAACAAAAGAAAAAAAAATATATTTGTTACAGTGAGTTAGGTGGCGTAAAGCTGGAACCGAGACTATGTCTGCCCGAAGTGAAGTCAAGCCTCTGACAATGTTTCAACATTCATATCACCCAGAGAGACCCGTTAATATTTTTTTCCCAGAGAGGCACAATAAATGTAAGGTAACTTAAAGGCTCAGATGTCCTTAAATAAGCCATTTCAGAGCTTTTTATAAAAAAAAATTGATGGCTCCTACTTCACAAGTGTGCTGGGAGAATGTGTGCAATGAAGAAAGGCTCCAACATCCCTGCTTAACAGGACCATTGGGTGATGTTCCCAGCAGAATTGTAGATCCCGTGAAATGATTTGGGCAGGCCACAGATGTCCTGATCAAAGTTTTCCGATCATTACTGCAGGCTTTATGCCCAAAACTGCTCAACAAGCATTGCTGAATACCAAACACAGCTTACTTTGTTTGTACGTGTATTCACTGCATTCTAACTTCTTGTTTGCTTGAAGAAATCACAAGAATGCATGGCACAAAGCAAGACAGAGCTCTTTTATTTTTATCCTGAATGCCAGAATCTGGCAGCCCAGAACTGTGGCTTTGGTGTAGTACCTTGTTGTGGCTTTTGAAGACTCGTCCAAATAAGCACTGCACTCCTTAGATCCAAATCTAGCGATTCTGACTGTACTGTTTTCTAACTATAGTCCTGAAGACAAAATGTAGCTGCCTTTGATGCTTTTGAGTTTAGCCAGAATTAGGGGATCAACATCCGAGAGCTGCTTTGATGATGGCAGCCGGTAGTCACTTTTTTGAAACTTGGCAGCAGATGTATCACCAGCCTTTCCAATATCTCTCCACTCCACCCTGCAAAAATAACACTCTCAGGAGGGAACACTAACGCAACAAGAACTCAATGCATCATCCTCTTTGCCTCTGCTAACCGCGGTATGCAATTATCACAAGGGACGTCACTGGACCCATCTATGATTGGATGGTTGACTCAGTCTGCCTGCTCTGTGCCAAAATGTTTTTACTGTTCCTTGTAACAGTTTTGTTTAATGTAGATGAGCTCATAGACACATTGTACGGCACTGGAAGAAGACATGTGAGAGCACTGGAATCAGACAAAGCAGCTCAGGAGCCCAGGGAACTCTCTACACTGCATATTTAATCAGGATCTTCCCACATAACAACCCAACCTGAAACCAAATCAAGTCCACTGCCTGGAGCTGACAAAGAAAGTAAGCTGAAAGAGTTAAAACACTCTGCTGGAAACCTGCTGGCAAAAAAATAAATTGCATAAAAGCTTCCTCTATTTTCCCATTACAAAGCTCAGCTTATTTATAGCTAGAGAGACATGAAACCTATGTGCCTACTTAGGGTGGGGCTGCAAAGGGGCTGCCAAGGGAAGCGCTGGGCTCTAGGAAGGGTCCTCTGACACCTCCATCATGTCAGAGCTAAGGTTAGTGTTGTGAGAGACACACAGCCTCAGGGCCCATTTGGAGGGGGGCCTGTGGTGGGCTGCTAAAGGAGCAGGTAGGCAGGAATTCTCCCGTGACAGCTCCTATGTCTTGGAAGTGGCTTGGTGTTCCCATGCTAAGCAAAGCCCACACCTATGGTTAGAATCTGGATCACCATGTATGGCTTGTCGTTGTATGTTTTTTCTTTGTCAAGTTTTCCTTCATTTAGACTGCCTGACTTCTGTGTTTTGTGGTTCACTAGCCTATTTCTCATTCGGGTTTCCCTGGCCCTAGGATTATAAACATGGCTACACATACAGATCGCATGTCCTCATGTGCCAGGCTCCATCACACGTGCCATATCAGTGGCTCTGTCCCTGCCACCCCTTCCATCAGGACTCTTTGGTGAGTCAGCAATAGGTTAGCACAGGTCTCTGCGTAACCTCAAACTCATTTACTGCTTCTTAAAGAAAACATGGAAGAGCTTTGGGAATATCCCTACTAGCCTTACTACCATTAAATCACTTTGTCAGAAAGTAAGATGAGAGGCAAGTTCACAGAGGCCAACAGGGACTGCTAGTGGAACTTGCAATCCACACAGACCACAGGGGTTTAAACTCTGGGTTCTTCTGTTCAGAGATTCTAAAGAGGATTAAACTCAGAGTTTCATCCAAGACTCATTTACCAACTTTAGGATTGTGGACAAATTATTTTCAGGCTGAATGTAGGGCCTTTGACTCAAGAACAGGTCCAGATCTTCTGTTTTGCTTATAAAGTAATCCCTTCCTTGTTTGTGTGCATCTTTTTGTAAATAAGCAATGCAAATTGAGTAGCCACTGTAAGCATTTTCCCTAAACTTGGTTACTTTTCTGAAGCTTAAATAATTTGTACAATATAAAAATGAAGACTTTTGAATTCAAAATGCTCAGATGTTTGCTAGATTAAGAATGAATCTTAACTTGGAAAGGCATGAAAGGAAGTTTTATTTAGAGTTCAAAATGCTTGCATTTTTGAATGTTACTCAAGTAACCACAAAACATATAAAGTATTCTGTATTTCCCAATTTTAAACAAATGAACAGTATACAACTCTTTGCAACGTGTCAAATAGGTGGGGTTTTTCCCTAACCCAGTTCAATTAAAATATTTTATGAAGGACAACACATGGAAAATAATTAGGAAATAAAATAAATAATTATGTGTACTGTAGCTAATAAAATAATTAATCCTTGGATTTTAAAATACAACAAGAGGAAATAGAGGGTGAATTTGATACTTACAAAGGACAGTGACATGCAACAGTCTCTTCCTAGTAGATGAATCATATGAACAAGAATATCAGCAAGATACTAAAATGTAGATTGCAGGACACAGAGAAAAGAGAACATATAAAAATTCTGCTTACCTCTGAAATTAAAATTAGATGTTCTTTAATCTTTTCTAACTTTAGCCAAGGAGCTGACATTGATGGGAAACTCAAACACATTAATTACTTGAGCTTTTATACATTAGCTGACGTTTCTTTTCCATGAAATTGGGTATCAGCATGAAAAGAACAGTACCTGTAATAAAATTATCATTAACAAAAGTTCCCACTTTTGTGGGTAAGCCAACATCTTTCCTCATGTAATATGAGTGCCAAATGCTGACTGACACAGAGGAATGTAGGGCAGAAATTCCCCTCACCCCCGTCCAGTCCCTTGTTATTGTGATAACCACATCCTGTAATTGCTACTATAAACTAAAATGTTATATGTGGGCATTGACTGAGAACAGTTAGCTTTCTAGTCTTACATGTCTGCTTGTGTACACAGAGCGCAAAATAAATATGCGCTATGAAAAACCAGCCAACTTTCATGAGTGAGAATAATGTAAATTCATTGGATATACTTGCTTTATATACTGGGGAAGGGCTGTCGACTTCTCCATCTGCATTTTGATTGCAAGAATAAATTAACCAACACATTCTGAATGAATGAGGAATGGAGTACTAAACAGATGGAACTTCTGATATGTCGATGATTTATTTCAACAAGGCATTTGAAGGCCAACCTGTAACATTAATGCGTAACTCGAAAAGTTGCACAAGGTGATATGACACCTTACTCTCTCAGAATCCCATATTCCAAATGGTGTTACTAACCATATGCTACAGAAAATTAGGATATGAAACTTGAAGTTACAGTAATAAACAGGTAAGTTAAAACCAGCATAAATCATTATATTGGTTTTAAATAAACAAATTGCAATAGTTGGGAAAGTGAACTGCAAAAAAGGTTTTCTAGAGCTACTGAAGGAAGATGTGAGCTTTGTCAAGGTGATGCAATAGCTTATAAAAAGGTTTTGTTACTTACATTTTCCATTCCTTGCTGTGATCAACAAATAACAGAGCCCAAGCCTTGGTTGTCATGAAGAATCTTCAAAAGCTCAAAATGCTGCTATGCTGTGAAGCCAATATTGTCATGGTCCATTTAGATCTCTCAATGTACAGGACAACATACTCTGTAAATTATTTTATGAGCTCATTAAGAAAAAAAAAACAAATACACACATCAAACAAGGGCTCAGTCCCCTTTGTTCAGACTAGTCTAACACATGAATTCACTAATTCATCCCTTAATTCACCAGGTTTCTAACTTACAACTCATAACTCATGCACCTATAAGCAAAATACTTACCTAGCTGATGAGGAGAGTGCTCATCCTTCCTCCTCCATCACAGTGCAGGCCTCCCCTGTATCACACCGGGAAGCACGAAAGCCTCAGCAGTCTGGCTGCTGTAGGATATGCTCCAAAAGCCTTTTGCGTAAGCTCACTTACTCATACCTTCCAGCTTGGAAGTTTGGTCTATACTATTTCCGTAAGTTAGTGGATTCTGAAGTAACTGCCAGACAATCAATAGCAAGGATTACGGCTGGAGTCTTCTAACGGCCGGTGATAATGGATGCATAATGACCTGTAGCCTTCCTGTGGGCTGCCTACATGTGGCTCTCACTTTGGCTTAATGGCATTGCTCCCAACACACATCAGGCCTTTGCATGAGCTGTGTCTTAGCTACAATCTTGAGCAGAAGTTGTGTGAACAGTCACACATGATAGAAAGAAAAGCTTAGATGTATTTTGTGAAATGGAAGGAGATATGATCAGGTAGCAGTTTGGAGACTACCTTTGTAGAGCATATAAATTCTTTTTTGGTATTTTAAAGATATTGGTTAATATGAAAGTTGCTAAATGTAGGATAGTAAGAGCTTATGTCACAGCATATGTATTTTACCAGTGAAAATTCAAATGACTTCACACAGTGTCTAGTTAAACTGTGGAAACGTGTGATTGTGTGAATACCAACAGTTTACAAGGTATTGTAAGGCTGTGCACTCTGCGCAAGGACCCCAATGTGAATGTTGTGTAACCTCATGGAAGAGAAGAAAAATCACTGAAGTCAACTAAATACATCGAAGTTAAATCTCTGACACTCTGAGCGATCATTCAGAAGGTGAGGGACAATCTGAAGAGCTTATCACAAATGCTTGCCTTGTTCATATTCTGCTGCAAACATCTGCTTTCAGCCACTGATGGATGAATAGAGGAGGGTATTGAACCTTGGTCTGAAACAGTGTTCCAAATTACATCCAACCAAACCACAGAGAATGTACATTTGCCTGCTACAGGAGAATTATTTCCTCCCAACCTCTTTTTCGTCTTTTCCCACCTTCAAGACTGAAGAGAGTGAATGAAATAGAATAGAAAAAATAATGAAATAAAGGAGCAGAAGTGACGAGAGAGACAAATGTAAGGCTCTTTGGGAAAAAGACAAAGAGCTGAACAGGCTTTTGGTGAGCTTTGGCTTTACTTCTACTTGTAGGAAATCATCAAAGGTGGAAAAAGCAAGCTAGATTTAAGACAGTGTAATTGAGAATCAGCTGTATCATAAAGCAGGAATTTCTATTCATTTTTATATGCATTTTCAGTTTTCTTAAGTTTCATATTTTCCATACATTATCTTTCTCTTAAAAAAAAAAAAAAAAGAAAAAAAAAAAGCACAAATTCTGTCAGGTCTATCTCTTTACGAATCTGTTTGCTAACAATTAGCACAAGTCTCCCAAGGGAAAACTGGGAAAGGTGTGCAAAGTTTTACTGCAATTTATACGAGTTGGTCTGGGAGCCAGAGAATAGGCAATTAGATCCCTACTTTCTGGAGAGGATGACAGCTAGAGCTCTGCAGCCTGAGAACTTGGCTAAGGACACTGAGAAGCACTACCAAAACTCTGGCCAGATTCCAGAGGTTTGAGACATTAAGAGAGCTGGTGGGTTATCTTGCATCAATTTGATGAGTAACTGAGAAATGCTGCTTGGCCTGGTTTCTTCATGGCTCAGAGCCCACTTCAGGATGAAAACAGTCTCTACTGTGGTAATAAAGAAACAAAATCCGAGAAGAAAGGGTACTCATGAGGCAGGCAATAAAAGCAAGGTTTTGTTCATCATAGAATCATTGCATAATTCATGCAGAAAGGGCCGTTTGGACATTACCTGGTTGTTCCTCACTACTACCACCAAAGCAGGGCCAACTTCAAATTTGATCCAACTTCAGGATTAGATCACATTGCACAGGGTCTTCTCCAACCAAGGACTGAATACGTCCAAGGATAGGGATGTCATAGACTAGCAGTTCCCATATTTGACTAACCTCATGGTGTAACTTTTTTTTCTTTTCTTATATTTAATATTCTCAATGTGTTCCCTGTGTGCTTCTCATCTTTATGCACCTCTGAGAAGAGTCTGCCTTCTTCTTCCCTATGCCCTCACATTCAGTAGCTGAAGATAACAATTTCCCCTTTCTCTTTCTTCTCCAGCATAAATTAACCCATTTCATTAGTCTCACTTCATTTGCTCTCCTCCCTGTGACCATCTTCATGGTGCTCCACTGGACTCACTCCAATTTGTCAATATCTTTCTTGCACAGGGAAGGCCAAAATGTGATGCTATGCTCCACTGCTGAATAGAGGGGAATGAACATTTCCCCTAATGTGCTGGCTACATTCTCACTTACATGGACCAATATGTGGTTGGCCTTCTTCACCAAGAAAGTGCATGGCAACTCTTGTTCCATTAATTGTCCAGCAGGACACCTAGATTTTTTTTCAGAACAAAAATGTTTTCTATCTGGTCGGAAGCCTGTGTGTACTCCTGCACGGGGCTATTCTACCCCAAGTGCAGGATTCTGCCTTTGTTGAACTTCATGAAGTCTTTGTTCACCCATTTCTTCAGCCTGCCAAGATCCCTCTTCCTGACCGCCCTGCACTCCAGTTGACCACCACTCTCTACTCCAGTTTGATACATTAACAGTGAACAAGGGGATTTTGCTGTATTCCGGGAAGTTTTGGGGATTTTTTTACTGTAGGAGATTTCTGATTGTTCCCTTTTCTGGACAGAGGTGCATGTTAAAGGCAAAAATTATGTCAACTGCTGAATTTTTTTTTTCTTTTTTCTATTCTTTACAGATATATAACAGCTTCAAATAGAATTTGTCTTCCAGACAAACAAGAAACCAAAAATCAGTTTATTTCACAAGATGGATGCATTCTGGATGTCTCTGCTGCTGTGATTCACTGCAGGTTTTTAAGAAACATAATCTCTTTCAAGGAGGGAGGCAATATTTTGCCTTCTGCATTAAAAGCACATTCTGGACAAAGAATATTTGAACAACAGATTTATCATTTTACCAACATTTCACATACAATCGTTGGGAAGCAGAGATTCCCAACATATTTTAAGGGTAAGAAAAACTGAATTATTCAAGGAATGAGCTCCAATTTAGTATTAGTTTAATAATCAAGGTAAGAAATGTGTGACTAGGACCCCAAGTCCATAAACCAGACTCTGCTACAGGGTTGTTTCGCAGGATCCAGTGCTGTGCACTACGCCCAAGGACCCCAAGCCCCAGTTGCTGCTGGATCACAGTGGGGATCCTCATCAGGGTAGAACACAGGCACTGAATGTTTATAATAATACTGGAGCCGTGAGAGCAGTTTCTCCACCACATGAGGAAATTTTTCAGACAAATCATTTTTCTCTTCAGGATCGCGAACAATATCAAATAGCCAAAGTCTCTTTGTTGGTGGATCAGATGATTGAATCTTTGACTCATTGAATAAAGATGGTGGAGGGAACCAATGACTGCAGCCTGCAGAAACAGGAACAGACCAAGGATTAATTCTCAGATATGGAGCAGCAGTGTGGAGACGTAGGTTATACTGTAATTGACGAATTCACTAGGTCCCTTGATAAGCCACTGGCCAGAGACTGTTGCTGCATTCCTTAACTCAAGCCCAGCACCAGAGCCTCTCTAGCCCAAAGCTACCTTTACAGGAGTCCTGTTTATAAAAAAAAAAAAAAGCTGCACCAATGGGTTTCAAACTTCCATGTCATTTAATTTCATATCAAGTAATTTCATGGACTTTCTTCTTGGATTCTATGATCCTTATGGGTTCCCTCCAACTTGAAATGTTCTATGACTCTATGATAAGTTTTTCCACTGCTGTGAAAGTCATTTGTATACAAAATATTTGGAAAATGAAAGAATATGTTGTCTGGATTTTAGAAGTGTCCCTTCTAGATTTTTGCATGTGATCGAAAACCTGAGAAGTTAGCAGAATAACTAAAAGAAATGAAAATACATTAAACAGAATTAAACTGTGTTTGGGGAGGGTGGGAGATATGACACACTGTAAATAAAGGAGTTACTCCATTACCTGGATATCCAGTTAGTAACTTCCATTTTCCACGTCGGATTGCTGCATGCATGGATATATTGAAAAGTGTATCATCCCATGGGAAAGAATTGGTCTGTGGTAAAGATGTCCTATTGTCAATGCCAAGACCTTAATGAAACAGTAAACTACATTAGGTACATTGCATATGCATGAAGCAATTTTTAGAATTCTGTTGGAAAACAAAGCAGTATCATCCATTTATTTTTAAGTATTGGATAAAGAATTTGTTATACATATGTGCAAAGATCTGTGCTATGATTCACCGGAGGTATTTAACACAGAACTTGAACTGCACCCCAAAAAGTTACCAGTGGAAAATGTCACACTTGAGTCCAGATAACTGGCCTCATTCTGTATACAGATATTATATGTGTATCTCATATACCTACGTTAAGAAAGCTCATGATTGGAATTGCTATATTTGATCACTGGAGGGACCAGCTCCCAGGTCCTGACTTATACCCATACACAGACAGCTGTCTCTCTGGACTGAGCTGGCTACATTCACACAGATCCATATCTGGCCAGTGAAGTGCTTCTATGGCATGACAGTGTGAAGCATGTCTTCATCCTGTCTTTGGTAGAGTCACATATGATGTGGCCCCATATCCAGATGCTGCAGAAAACTTTCAAGTGTCAACTATGTGCAAATTCCCTCTCAAAAGGAAACCTGAAGCCCCTTATAGGAGGGAACTCAGAAAAAAATTAATGTACATACACCAGGGATGACTCCAGGAGGCAGACAGACACTCACTCCAGGAGAATCCAAACCATCTTGAATATCAGCTTTCATAAACAAGATAGGAGTTTAAGATATAAAATCTAAGAGTTTTATATTAACTGTATTAGTTGATATCTGTTTACCAAAAGACTACCAGAAGGTAACTCTATAATCAGACTAGAAGTAAGACATCAGGAGGTGGAAAGAAACCAATGTTGATTTTCTAGCATCTTTCAAGAGATTACTTTCAATCAGTTTAGGTAATTTGAAGGCCTCAGCTGACAGATTTTTGCCACTGAAATGACAAAGAGAATCCACGAGATGTACAATGATCATGTGAGATCCAATATTAGAAGCAGAACTAGAGGTTTCTAAAAAGAGTAAATTCTGTACATCATAGTGGGGCAAATATACATCTGATAGAACAGAGCAACAAGAAGTTTGGAAAGGAAATGCTGGGACACAATTTCTCTATTTTTTATGAAGGTCCTGCTAAATTTCTGTTTTATTACTGGGTTTCACACTTTGAAACAGTTTTTCTTTAATAAGCACTTTCTGTGTTCCCTGTTTAGATCAGACTTGTATAATGTTTCCAGATAAATAAGGCTATAAAAGGGGACTCCTTGTTTAGAGTATGCATAGACAGATGGGGAGGACTCAGCTCATCTTAGATCATGAAGCACTGATGCTGTGGTAAAAAAGACTAAACACCTATAAAAACAAGAAATGCTTCATAAATGCCCCCAGAAGAATCTCTTCCAGAAGATAAATCCCCATACATCCATATGATGTCCATAGCAGATACGAAACAGTGTAAAGATTAATATTGCTTACTTTTCAACATCATTATGTTATGTATTATTCTGTCATACTGTCTGCTACTGGCAATACTCATCTTTGCCATATGCTTTCTTAAAGAGCACAATGAAAGACATTCAGCAGATCCTAAAACACAACCATGTTTTTTAAACCTTGCGTCTCAAAATCACAGTATTAAGGCTTGGTCTAAAGGAAAAACTATGTGAGTCTGCATTTTCAATTTTAAGGTTCAGCATAGAGAATATGCTTCTGATTGCTGAGCTACGGTATGTGAAGCTATAGTATTACACAAGATAAATTATTTAAAATACTTCAAATGAAAGTATGTATTTTTACATATATAAAATATCAAAGATTTTCTTTTTAGATATACTTCACAAAATATCCTTAGAATGCCATGCATGAAACTTAAAGTAAGATTCAAACAGATAAATTAATTTTTAAAACTCCTTATTTGGTTCAGGTAACAAACCCAAACTCCTAAACCAAGAAATGCTTTTACCAGAGCTTGAAGTTGTTTGGTGGAACATTATCTTTCAGCAAATTATCATGAAGAGAAAAAGATAAATTCCCTCATGTTAAGCTATTATAAACAGAACTCTGTTAATCATATTAAGTCACCCATTGCAAGCACTTGTCTTGAGCCAAAGAAATGTACTGTCTGTTATTCAGACAAGTGAATTGCTTCTCAGACAGTACAGGTCAACTTTTATCAGACATACCAGCCATGGAAAACAGACTGATGCTTGTTTGAATGCTCTCTACACAGGATATTTATAGGACTGCCAGTTTATTACATTATATAAGCACCAGATACAGAACTCAGATAAACAAAAACATTGCTTGAGTTCTCTTCTTCCCATCATATGACTTTCACCTTAAGCTTGGATATTCCCCACCCGACTTTCTCTTTCCCTTCAGCCCAGCTGTTAAGTTTCTACCTCTGCCTCAATTCTTCAGCTTCTGCTAGTGCAGGTGAAATGCAAAATGCCCAGGCAGTCTTATCCCTTGCTTTTCCAATGTGACAGATTAAAGAAGTCACAATCTTTCGTTTCCTCTGCAAGATAAAATATTCATTCCCATAGCATCTAAGCAGTTTTTCTCTGCATCTGTTCTAGATTGTTGGGGCTTTTTTCTTCTTTTTTTTTCCATCATGGTTGACCAAACACTAACAACAGCTCCGTGGTCTAATTCAGCAGTCAAAGCAGAGATGCCTTTTATTGATCTGTGTAATCAAGTCTGCCTTCACATGCCAACATACTCTTCTTATAGACTTAATATAAAAAATGTGATGCTTTTGCTTGTGCAAAGAGGGTAGACTTTTTATTGTCTGCCATTTGATCATCAGTGTATCAGTGGCTAATGAAATACCAAAACTTTATTTTTACCTTAAAGCCACCCCGCAAAGCCTTTGCCATGAATTTTCTTATTTTCAAACAGAAGCCACTGTTTCTTGAAGGCCAACTTAAGAGCCTCACCAGCTGCTATATTTATTTTTAAGTAGTCTCTTGGGAAATGATAAAACTTTTATTAGTTAAGAAAGCAGTGAAATTTCATTCAGATATATATTTTCAAATATTTAATGCTACAACAAATTGATATAAATATTTTAATGTTTTGTTTGGAGTTATAGGTCACCAAAAAGTATTCAAATAGCATTTATACCTCTATTAAAAAAAAAAAAAAAAGTCTCTGTAAATGGATATATATTCCAAATTAGGATGTAAACCCATAAATAATCTTCAATTTGTATCTTCAAGAGACCTGATTTTTCAGAAGGCCTATGTCATCAACTCTGAAAAATCTATGCAAGATCCTCAGGAGGCGTCAGTGAAAAATGTTAGCTGCATTTGCAAAAATAATTTCCATTTTGATAATTTGGATATTTCACAGCATACTCTTCAGGCAGGATGTTGAAAGATATAAAATATTATATAAATAACAACCTGAATGATGACAGACAATACATGGGACTTTTCTAAAAAGTGAACAATCTTTTGATGCATTAAGCCTTGCTAATGCACAAACATAAGCACAAAAAAAGGCAAAGTAATGAACATGGGGTGGAAATGCCAGTCCTCACTCTGCATACACAAAAGAATGTGTTCTGAACAAGCTATTGCTATTTAGGGTTTGTGAAGTTGTAATGAACAGGTAATATCCAGCGGCAGTCAAGAAAAGCAAAGCCAATAATAGAAGTGGCAAAGAATGGGACACCATGACAGATCCTTGTAGTGCCTCATGAGATACTGTGCAGTTTTGGTCCCCATGTTACAAAACAGACACAGAAAAACTGTACAAGATACAAAGAGATGTGACAAGGAAAACTAAAGCTATGGAACAGCCTCTGTGTGAAGAATGACTAAATAAATAGGACTCTTCATCCTCAAAGATGGACAATCGATGAGGGACAGGACAGAAGTCTATGAAAAATTGTGTGGCCATGACAAGCTGAATAAGAAACAAATGGATTTTCCTAATAGGAGCATCAAATAAATTATGAAATTGCATATTCAAAATACATGATAGTATATACTTCCTTATCACAAACCCAACTCAAGTGTTGAATTCCTTTTCATGGGATGCTGTGGATGCCTAGAGTTTATGCAGGTTGAGTGATAAAACCGGTTCACAATGTGGAAGAAAAATCCATCAAGGACTCTTATATCTAAAAACATAACCTAAAGAGCAGGAGATCCATTAGCTGCAGGTTGTGGGGGGGGCACACAAAAGAAACATATTTATGTGCTTGCCCTCATGCACTCCTTCCTACACAACTGCTACTCTTGGAAACAGAATAATGAGCTAGACAGATTTTTGACCTGATCATACACAAGATGTGTTACCAAATTACTTTCAGTTCAGGACAAGCCAAATATTTTGTTCACAAAAGAAAGCGCTATGTCAAAGCAGATTTATGCAACCCCTTTTATTATATTAATCTCTGTATGTACTGAACTGAAAGGGTCAAAACTTTCACAAAAGGTAAGTATAGAATCATAGAATATCTCAAGTTGGAAGGGAACTATAAGCATCATCGAGTCCGACTCCCTGCTCTTCACAGGACTACCTAAAACTAAACCATATGACTAAGAGCATTGTCCAGACATGCTTTCAACTCTGACAGGCTTGGTGCTGTGCCCACTTGCCTGGGGAGCCTGTTCCAGGCACCGACCACCCTCTCAGTGAAGAACTTTTTCCTAATGTCTAATCTGACCTTCCCCTGACACAGCTTCATTCCATCTCCTCATGCCTTATCGCTGATCAGCACCCCCTAGACTACGATGAAGTCACCCCTCAACCTTCTCTTCTCCAAGCTGAACAAGCCAAGTGACCTCATCCTCTCCTAAGTCTTGTCCTCAAGACCTTTCACCACTTTGGTTGCCCTCCTCTATAAGTATATAAGATTCAGATTCAGGTTTAACTGTACTTTTACAAATACATGAACACCATGAGTCATTTCTAGCATACCCTCTAGCTTATTGTCAGTGCTATTCTTAAAAGGAGGGATAGTATAAAGAAATTAGAATATTAATTTGTATTAGCAATGGCTTGCAATGTCAGTATGATCAGTCCGTATCACTGCAGACAAGGCAGTTACTTGCTTAAGGCTGGTTTTCCACTTACACCAGAATGTAAATCAACAATAAAGTAATTGAAATATTGGATTCACACCAGATATGTATACTACTGTGATTGAGATCAGAATCTGATACCTACATCATTTCCTGCTTTAGTCATACAATTTTAAATTTAAAAAAGCCCCCATAATTTACAGAAACGTTACAAGATGACAGGTTTTGCCAAACTGAAGAAGTTATTTGGTACATTCAATCCAGCAGTGTGTCCCAAGAAGTAATTAATAACTGATGATTCAAAGTAAAACAGAAAAGATAAACCAAAACTGCTTACTTTGCCCAGCAATCTGTTCTTTCACTTCACTTTCTAAGCATAGGGATGATCATAACAAATGATGCAATATACTTAGGCCTCTTTTTTTCCTGGTAGCCTTTATAAAAAGCTCTTATGACCTCATTCAGTATCCCATGTGTACTCCTGATTTAATACTTCATTAAGGTTAAGTGAGTAGCTCTTCCAGAAGAAAAAAAACTGTCTTCCTATGTATTTTTGCATACACTTACAATAGTCTTCTGTTTAACTCATTAGTTCACCTATCCAACTGGGCAATGATTTCTGGGGGTGGAAAATAGGAAGAAACATTTCTTCACATTTCTTCCCTGGAGATCAATGTATGCTTGAGAATCAGTCATCTGTTCCTTGGCTCATACAACCCTAGTTACCTACCAGAAACTTATCTAAAATAAAAAGAAGTACAAATTTATCTGACCACCATGAAAAAGACAAAAATGTCTAAAAATCCATTTATTTTCTGTGTAACTCTAAATGTTTTAAATCCTTCTACTACTGCTGTACACCAAAATAACTTGTGACCCTTTGATGCCTGCAATGCTGCATGGTAATAAGACAAAGAAGTGTTGATCCAGTTTTATGACATTTTACAGCTTTAGATGTCTTATCAGAAGCTCTCTACTCCTTTTCCTGTATGGGGCCTATAAGTCCAATTTGTTTATTTTTCTAAGTCTCATGATGTTCCTGACAGGTTTCAAAGATATTCTCTGAAATATTTAATATTCAATCAAGAACAAATGCTTAATAAATTTGTGGAAACATTTTATTAACTGTAATAATTTTCTTTAGAGTATATTCATTTAACCTTCACTATCTAATTTTTAATTGTAAGAAGGAAGAAGATAAGCTGCAAATTTTCAGCTGAGATTTAAAAAAGGGAATATACAGGGGAATACATATTCTATATCTCTATATATGATACTTGGACAGATCTAATAAGCATAGATTAATTACTCTTCTCATTCCTCTAGCTCTCCTTCTTTCTTTCAATGAGACCAACTCAGCAATTGGTAGAACCCTAAAATGTGGAGATAAAAATAGACAGTACATCTAAAAATAAAATATTCTGCCTTCAGTCTATGATTAAGATAATGAAAATGATCCATGTTGAGAAGTTTTCTTGGTTGGTAAGAGATTAAAGAGCACACAGTTCTCTCTAACATGCCATTTAGTGAGGTCCCAACCACAAAATTTAAAGGGTCTGAAACAATATTGCTTGAAGCATGCTGTATTTCTGTACACTGTGGTCTACAATACTAGTGTGCAGAGAGGCAATGTTGGGTACTGGAGAGCAGTTTTGGAGAAAGAAAAAAAAAAAAATCTTGATTTATTATTTATTTGGGAGACAGAGCCCTGCCCAAAGAATTAATCTAAACAGCCTAAGTGAGTGTCAGACTGACTGTGCCTCTACAGCTTTCCAATATCACACACAGTAACAAAAACATTCTTTTACAAGCAGCTACATATAAACAGTGCCCTTTATGGACAACAGAAGCAAACTGAAGCTTCTACCTTTGTTTATTCATCTGCAAAACAAGAATTTTAGAAGTTATCTACTTTTTGCAGCATATTTCCCAAAGGAAAAAGTGAAATATATCAGCATTCTCTATAGTTAAACTTCTATTTATTATAATATAATGTAGCAGCACATTCAGCCATATGACAGGGAAAATATAATCACAAAAAGCTCCAAGCTTAAATACAACCTGCTTGATGGGAAAGACTGAAAAACATGCATTAAGAAAAGCCACAAAACCGAAGGTGAATTAAGATTTTAGATGGCTCACAGTCTTTCCAGTGCAAATTAGAAACACATCTGAGACAAATAATATACAGGTGGTACTGCTTTGCAGGCCTAAAGCACACATAAGAGCTTTCAGCCAAAGCAGGAACACCACCAAATTTCCTGTAACACATGTGTGTGTGCGTATTACACGACTTGGATGTCTAAATAGTTTGATACCTTGCAGTTTACAATGTGTACTGCACAAAAGGATTCCCTAGGTATTCTCTTAGTAACTAAAAATTATCTCTGTAGTTCTCAAGACTTCTATTTCAGTACAAATCTTGTCTGGCTATGCAACACCCCCTATCACTTATTTGGTTAGTCCCCTCCAATATTTAAATAACACGTAACAGGATCCACACAGAACAAAAGTTTACTTCTCATACTACATGGCGATCTAGGCCAAGAAACTAAGCAACCACAGCACAAGAGGAAAGATCCTCGCACGGATAGAAAAGCATCTCATTAAATGAGGAAAAAAAAAATTTTTTTTTATTTCATGCTGGAGAGGCCACCACTGGACTCGTAGAGGAAATTGTGCCAGGACCTATACTGTTGAATATATTCCAAATGACCTGGAAAAGGGATCAAACAGTGAGATTACAAAGTCTGTGGATGACAATAAGTTATTTAAAGCTGACTGTAAAGAATGACAGAAGGCCCTCATGAGACGTGGTGAGTACGCAATGATATTTAACATAGATACAGGTAGAGCGATGCCTGTGTGAAACAACAAACCTAAATTCCCATATAAAATGATGGCTTATGTGTCACTCATAATTGTCCAAGAATGAAATCTTGGGATCATGACAGACTGAGCCTTTTCAGAATTTTGTCAGCACTGGTCAAAAACTAAACTAAGTACAAGGAATTATTAGAAAAGGACTCATGAACAAAGCAAAAAGCTCTGGAAATGCAATTGGAAAACTGTACTTCTGGTCGTCTTATCTCAAAAAGAATACATTATGACTGAAAACGTTCAGAAACCAGTTACAAAGTTGGGTGACATGTGCAATCCCTCATGAATAAAAATGCTCTGCTAGATGTACATTCTGCTTAATTAAATTCATATGTTCTAGGGAACTCCAGGGACCAGGCTGCTTTAATCTCATGCATGACCAAAGGAAGGTTCTTCCCCTCTTGTATGGCGTTGAGCCAAATGTAATCAAATAATCAAAACCTTCTTGTTTTAATTGACAAGGGACATATCAATGTAACAGGCCAAATAGTTTTGAGTGCTTACTACTCAGATCTCATGAAATATCTTAAGTGAAACTGCATCATCTTCGTAGTTGTTACTATATTCAGTCCAACTGCAGTCTCTACCTGACCTAACTAGATCTACAATGTGGAATGGCAATGCTACACAGCATGTACCCACAGTAAGAAAAACTCAAACATGCTGAAACACTGGGTAACACATAAATTCTTTACCCAGAAAATTCATCATCTGCTTTTTCCAATAACAGTCACGTTCCAACTGGTTCTCTGAACAAATATAATCTTGGCTGCATCCTCAAATTCAATTACATGGCCTTTTTTTTTTTTCAATCACCAAAAATGTTTTGTGGAACAAAACATGTTATTCTACTGCTTTGTAAAATCTTCTTTTAATAGCATCTCAGCTTGTTGCTATCAGAACAGCTAGAACGTGTCTATGAACTGCTGGTCTCCTGCCGTCCTTACCCACATGTGATAAAAGAGATTTCATTTTGACAGTATTGTCACAGCCACAATCGTCACTAAGACAGCATTGCAATCAACTCCTGCTTGTTTGCAAAAACTCTTGGGAGGATCATTGGGAGTGCTCATGTTTTCAGAGACATCTCTGCTAACGCAGGCTGGAGAGACATACGGAGCTACAGGTGTGACAAGAGGCACCCATCACAGGATGCTGTCAGTTATGCCCTCAGAGCATGGAATGCAGCCATAACAAGATTGCATCACATAGCCAGAAGACAAGAAACTACCGAGCTGCAGAAACTGGTGCTTGCAATAAGGCAGCTTTAGGGAACGAAGTGGCACTTATGCATATGTCCAAAAAAAAGATACTGCATTTAAAATAATTCCATCTTGTACATGCAGTTTGTCAATTCACTGAGTGATTGTCACTTCATGAAGACAGGCTTTCAAAAGGTAATGTCACCTTTTGAAATTGGTAATGGCAATAACAAGTCTGAAAGGGATTAATTAGATGTTCAATTATTATTTTTTTTTAAATTCTGCTGAAATTATATTCTAAAACATTATGAGTGATTAAAAAAAGTTTCTTTACTTTGTAAAAATGTTTTTATTAGAGATGAGTTAACAACTCTGTATGGCACGGAGTAGAATTCTGCTTAATAGTTGAACCAGACACTGGGAAAAAAACCACTCAGGCTACTTCCACTAGAACTTAAAAGCAACAAAATAACTAGTATTATTTTCATAGTAAGGCGATGCATATGCCTCCCTGCCTCTTGTGATTTGATTAGTAGTCTATAAAAACCACAGAGGAGATCCCCAGACAGAAGTCTGGGACTGGTGAACCAAAACCCACTTATATATGAAACCCAAACAGAAAGAGTATTTTCTAGTATGTTCATTATAATTTTTTAAATCAACATACTCTTTTATCATCCAAGAAACCCCTATTGTATTCACCAGCTTCTATACTTTGTCAGAAAAATTGTAATGGTATCATTCTCCTGCTTCCATTAAAATAAATCAAAGAGTTTGCATATCACAGCTTCTGTTCTAATGTAAATCATTTGACTATTATCAGGATTTAAAACACTTAGAATCATAGAATCATCTAGGTTGGAAAAGACCTTTAAGATCATCAAGTCCAACCACTAACCTAACCTTGCCATCCCACCACTAAACCATGTCCTCAAGTACCTCATCTATCCTTCTTTTAAATACCTCCAGGGACGGGGACTCAACCACCTCCCTGGGCAGCCCATTCCAGAGCCCGACAACCCTTTCTGTGAAGAAGTTAAGTTATTTACTTACATGATGCCCATTAAATAGAAAAGAAAGAAAACTTAAGCAGTTAAAAAATCACAGGTGATTACTTTTCTATCAACAGTCACTGCAGACTCCTTTGAATTACCTTAGCCTGCCTTTGTGCTACAATAGCAGAAACAGTCGGTAAAAAAATCATAGACTTTCTTAAATATTATGGAACTCCACATAAAAATAACCCTTATGAAAGCAGTCTTCGACCTCCTAGAAATCTCACCACATGCAGACACACAAAACCTGCATGATTGGCAGGCTCACTGTCCCTCACTAATGCTCAACTGTGGAACAGCAGGAGGTCTGTTAGGGCTCGAAAAAAACCACACTGAAACTAATGGGAACCCTTCCATTAATTCCAGTGGGCTCTGGTTCAGGCTGGTTAAGCATCAGTAGTAACAGACAAGGAATTTACACCCTACCAACTTCTCTTAATCAAACAAATGAAGCTAAATTCCCCTATATCAATACAGTTCAGTAGACACAGTGTGTTTTCCACAAAGCCTTTATATGAAAGGCTTTCCTATTTGTATTCACAACAATAATTTCTGGCAACAACATGCACATTTTAATGACCCCCTCAAATTATCACCAAATTGAAATTATTCTGAAATGAAAATGAAATAAAAGGACTAATACATGATTTACCAATGCTCAGAAGAAGAAGCTTAAGAAAATAATAATTTTTTAAAAAATCAGTAACAAAACACAATCCCATGAATGTTACCAGAAATTGAAGCTTATGGATGAGCAGAGAAAAACAAATTCCAGAGCCATTTTCCCTCCTGCAGAATCCAAGTCATCAAGCTCAGAAATTAAGATCTAGAAACTGTTTACTGAAACACATCACTTGATCTTCCCTGAAGCACTGAAACAGCAGAATATAGGCAGACGTCAGGTAACAGGCACCCAAACACTCAATTCTTTACAGAAGCATGCAGCCGGAAAGGGAAACTAACACAAAGTCAAGAAATGAACCATAATTTCCCTGCAGTAAAACTCAGGAAGCCACTGTATAACTTTTCTTTGTGGTCAGTGATGCTTCCCACAACCACATCTTCTGAACTTTCCTTTGACAGCATTTTTCCAACTGTCCAGTAGTTTCTTCCCTGAAGGAGGAAATTCTCAGGTCACATCGAAAGGCCTGGCCAACTGTTTGTCCACTACAGCAATTAGAAACAGATGCCAATTCGATGCTGAACTTATTTCCAGTAAGCTGGAAATAAAGAAAAAGCTCACATCAATTAAATGTTAAACTTCCATACGGTTTTAATAAAAAGAAAATTAAACTTAAATCTAAGGGTTAAATTCACATGAGAATGTACCTGACAAAATGAGAGGTCTTCCCCGCCTTCCAAAAATCTAGCGCAACACTGGGAATACATTTCTGGGCTTTGGGATACATTTCTGGGCTTTGGGGACCCGAATTCGTGCTCTGAGTTATACTGAATGTTACAAAGGGTTTTGAACTGTGGTCTCCCATCTTTCATGAGAGATTTTCCCCCGCAACAGACTGTATGAAACTCTAGGATGGATTTTTTCTCTATGTTTTATATTTTACATCATATAATACACACAAATATTTTGAATAACAACACAGAAAATAAGCCCTTAAGTTGGTGATGGGATACCTGGATGGGTTTGGGTAATTTCAATTTCCACTCAAACCAAATTTGTACATAAAACTTCGAATTCATATAAGTGGGTACACCATTTGGAACAGATTCTTAACTTTTTACTGTCTTCTAAATTTTAATTCAATCATCTATGTGTTTTTCTAGTATCCATAGCTGCAAAATATTCTGTAGGCACAGGGTGGTTTTCGTTTGCAAGCAGTCTGGTCTATAGTTTGATTTGCAGGCAGTCTACAAATACATCCAAATTAGAGACTCTACATTACACTATACAAACCAGAATGGTATGTGAAAGACAAAAATCTAGATTTCCTTTGGTATTTCCCAGTTTGGAAGTGCCTGGATCTGGGGAGAACAGACAGAAGGTGGCAGGAAGGATTAATGTGGGAACATAAGAACATATAAATACCTTTCAGCATACATGTTTTCTAGTGAAGGCTATTTTAGCAATTGCTACAAAGCTGTACTCTTCACATTGTTCAGCTGCACACGTAATAAAAGTAGTGCAAATCTACGGACTGGGTAAGAAATTACACAGGATTCCCATTCTATTTAAATTATTTGCTTTATGTTTTTGGATTAAGCACCAACATGCTTTACTTTACCATGAGATTTTCTTCATTCTAAGTATCAGGAAATAATGTATTGAACAAGTCTCAAGTTTTAAATATATACACTAGACCACAGTAGGTATAGCATTCAGAGTAGTGAAAATACCACATTTTCATTTCCACTGATGACTAGTAAGTGTCTTCCAAACACTCTGAAATTCATGACTGTCTCTAATGTACTAATACAATTTATACACTCCCTAAAATCTTAAACCAGTCAGATGAATGAACTACTTACCTGCAAGATAAGAGTAAGGCTACATTTTCAAAGAAAATTTTATTGAGAAATAAAAAAGCAAAAGAATAAAAGGCTTGGTTAATATTTTTACAATTAGGAAATAGACTTCATGTATCTACTATTTATAAACATAAGGGCTTTTAAAATGTCTCATTTGTTTGTCAACAGTATGGAAACACAGGGTTGTTCTCCATACATTTACAAATGGAATTGGAGTGGTAAAGGGAGTATTTCTGTCCCCTATAGCTACAGAAGCATAAAAAAATCTTAGATGCAAGTAGATGAGGATTCCCCAGGCAAAACTATCACTTGCCCATAAACAGAAATTTTTGCACTCTGTTTCACATAGAGATAGTAGAAATTTTGTAGATGGTGCTGTACTGGAAATTTCTTTTTAGCATTTTATACAAGGGAAACTTCATGACAAAAACTACTTTTTGCTAGACTTGATTCAGTGAAGCAGCCTGTTGCTTAGGGCTGTGCACAAGACAAAGCAAACTCCAGGAGGAGTTTTAAGAAATTCTCCCTATTGCTCTGTCAAAGTGCATATTGTTACCTTGGCATGAAAGCAACTCGTATTCATCCTGCAACTGATTCAGCTCTGGGATCCGGTGCACACAAGACTTTCAACTGGAGTATAATCAGTTCTGGTAAAAGTGTTGATCTCACCAGGATCAGTTTGATCCTCTGCAAATTGTCTTAAGGTCTTCATTGATAACTGCTGAACCTCAACAAATCTCAATGAAGTGTCAAAATGAAATTAGAGATATCTTCCAAAAATGCAAGAAATATTTAAAGCTTCCTGATTATAATGGACAAGGCTATAAAGGTCTAGCCTGTTCTCTTCTGGGTTATATGATTTCAAGAAATTTAATTGTATTTTCTCTGAATTAACTCCTAAATCTATAACTGGAATTCTGGGAAGAGATGGAAAAATGGGAAGAGGCAGGAGAAAAGGTTAAGGATACTTATCATAATACTTACAGTCACCATCATCCACAATAAAGCCAAAATTAAGAGCTTACTGCATGTGTCAGAAAATACATCTATTTTAAAGTCTTGATCAACACTTGCTCTATTAGATTTGTAGCTGTTTTACATCCATTGCAAATTTAGTCTTTCTGAGAGAAAATCTACAGGGAAATATAGAAAAAAACCCCTCTTTTCCTATGGGAAAAGTTAAATATCAAAGATTCAGTGTCTGACTTTAATAGATGAACAACACTCTGAGCCCAAGCAGATTAGTTAGACTGTTTTAAGGAAAGTATGAACAGAATGGTTTTGCATAGACATTGTTTGTTGTACATTAATAAACATATAGCAGTAGGTTATTTAGTGCTTCTTAGATTTTTGCTTTCTTATGAAGCACCAAAGACAAAAATCCCATAGAAATCAAAGCTAAAACTTACAAGGTAGCTTTGAATAGCACTGTCTAATGCAGTAGCATTTTCCCTCTTCACAATAACAAAGACTATCAATATAAGAATTGAACAAGTTCTTCATAGTTATTTTTAGGCCTACTGCAGTGCTATGGACTGCTGTTGTTACTGATATACTACAGAAGATAGACAACTCTTCTCCCTACCGCAGAGAAAATGTTGCTTTTATTTTTCAAAAGGCTTAAAGTCACAAAATGTACATTATTCCATCTACACTTTTACTTCCTCCACAGATAAAGTAAATTTGTTTTTGCTTCTCAGTTTTTTAAAGACAACAGTTTTCCTTCATGGTTATAATAAATAAAATAAATAAAATATTCTACATTGTTTCTAAATGACAGCTGAATATTCAGTAATAGCCCTTCAAAAGTGATGATTTTTCCATTTCACTTACATCTACATAACCTTTGTCTTTGCTCAACCTCACTCATAAGATACATTTTTGAAGTTGCACATGTGTTTGTAGGTGTGATGCCTTAATTAACGTGAGTTCATGAAAAAGTGTTAGAAGAAACAACAAGCTTGCTATAGTCACTTTGAAATGTGGATGGCTCTGTGGGCTAACAAGGCCTTTGCATATATGTACTTTTAATTGATTTATCTTTTTTTGAACTATGATGTGTAGAGCAATTATTTCATCTCAACAAGGAAACTCTGGAAATGTCAAGGGCTCTTCCAGCATATACTGTGAGAATGAATTACTGAAAAAAAAAGGGGGGTTGCTACTTCACTGAGGAAAGACATTTTGTGACCTTTTGCCGCTCTATGGCAATAATGAGTTTTCTACAAAAGTCCAAGTCTTTCTGTTACTCTATTAAAATAAAAATGTTTGAGGAATAGCCATGACCTTAACCTTGGAAGAATGAATAGAATACTGATCTTGAAGAAACAGATGAGCTCTGAGAAACTATAACTTCCTACAAGTTAACAAGGCTTAGGGCTGTGCCATAGACAAACTTACCCAGCAAAGCTCACCTATTTTAATTCACTTAGTTGACCACTGTGAACATATAGATCCACTATTATCCCTTCCAATTTCAGTTTTCTCATAGTAATGTTTGATTCCAAAGGAAAGATTTATACTAGAATATCATGCAGTCTCTTACCTTTCAAAATGCATACTCTTTACCTAAACAAAAGCATATGGAAATACGCTCATTCTTGTTTCAAAGTATTCACCTTGATTTTTACAACAGATTATATCTTTACAAAAAACCCACACCACACAAACAATTGAGTAAAATCCAGAATTACTCATGGCAGCAAAAAATCCTTGTGAACATCACCTCACTACAACAGGCACTACAGCTACCCACGCCCCAAAGAGACTGGAGGAGACATCAAGACCCACATCAAGATCCTCTTGAAGGGACTTCTAAGTTCTTTTTGCAAGAAGCAAGTAGCAAATATGGTGATCAGGATTAGAGGGACCCTGCCTCCAGCCAGGTGGAAGAAAGGGACAATCGGGTGTATTGGACTGTGTGGATGTNAAAAGTTATTCTAAATGAGAGCAAACATCAATACAGCCTACAAGGTCAAATATCACAAAATGAGAGACAGTAAAAGGAAATGCTCAACATTCGCTTTTGAAGGGAAAATAAGAAAAAAAAGATAAAAATCTTATTTTTTCCAGGAAACAGATTTGAAATGAATAGAATAGTATTTATGAATTGTTGAAGACATCAAAGATCATCTTGAGATGGCCTTATATGTGAAACACCCAAATCCCACTCGTGTCACTGCAAGGTAGCAGTGTTCAAGGTAAAGAGAACTGAGCGTTGTGTAATCTGATTCTAACATCCTGTGCACAGTAAAAAACTTACAGGTTTCCAGCTCAGAGATATTTCATTTGAAAAATGTAATCTAACATTTATGTCAAGTCCTGCATAAAAATATAGAATGTTAGTGGTTTTTCAAATAGGTATAGGATATAACAAAGCATAAAAAAGAAGGAGGACTGAGGGATTTCTGAATTCCAGTCATGATACTGGCGTTAGACACTTTATCAAGTGACTTAACATTTCTAAATTCTAAAAGATATTATCTACATCCCAAAGGAGACATGGAGATTAGTATTTATGAGTCTCACCAAACATGCAATCCCTATACACTCAATATTGAATACTGCAGTGACGGATGGTTCATGCTGAGATGCAGGTGGGCTATTAGCCAAGGCAACATATCACTACAAGCCAAACTTCCCGACAGCAAGAGCTACACCCCAGAAACTTCATACAGCTGACAGCCAAAAGAAAAACACCACTTACCTCTGATGTGAATGGCAGCAGAGCTGGCTGGAACGGTGGCCTCCCACTAGGGAGTGAAGCTGAGCTCTGCCCAAAAGTGCCAGACCAGTATGAAAAGCACTGCCTGAAGTGGCTAAGGGCCAACATGACTCAAGGCTCAAGGGTCAGCTCCTGCCTTATAAACTTACAGGGGGTCATTACGATTTATGATTTTCTTTTAATGAAAAGAGGACAGAGTTCAGATGGTCAGCATGCTTATGTATAACATTGTAGAGAAATTGAAATTTGAAGAAGCAAAGAATGTATCTGTCATCTTCCTCATTCTCGACCATTCTCCCATTCCAGCTGTCACTATGTAAGCTCAGTCAGCTAACTGTACTGGTTGCTTTTCTGCACATTTTTGACCCTGAGAGGGGATTCTGGGTCTTAGCCTGGCACAGACATGGAGTATATTTATACCATTTGAAGCCTACACGTCATGTGCATCCACGCATACCTGCATCTTCTGTTGCTACTGAATATCTCCATTACCAGGGATTGTTTTTTCACTTCTTTTT
>VXBL01000345.1:416822-498615 GCA_013400195.1 Aramus guarauna | reverse complement strand
GGGGGGGGGGGGGGAAGGAAAACAAGTCAGTATGGTGTAACTGACTGTGAGGGAACTAAACTGTCCTGGATTAGTGGGAATCTCAAGAGATCATTTTTTTCCCTGTATTTTCACTAATGCCTTGCTTAGTATTTTGCTGTCCTGCCTAGAAGTCTGTAATTTTCTCCTCTTGAGCAACAACTGGTTTTTTTTTGGCAAAAGAATATATCATTTTTCCTTTTTAAGCAGGGACGGTTTTTTTTTAGTTTAAGAGATATACCCTGCAAACAGAAAATTAATAAAATTATGGCCTTACAGGTGAAAGTGATATTATTTGCTACAGAGCTACACTAAGACTATTATTTCATAAATTTTATATTTAAAAATCAATGAACTAAGGAATTACAAAATGATTAAAGCCACTGTAAATATCTGTGGGGATCTAGATGGAAATAGAAAGGTTTGCATTGATCCAACATTCATAAACATTCATATGTTCAACCCATGACTTAAAAAAATAGAAATTTGATCTTGAGCAACAGTGAACAATCAAAAATATTCTAATGGCAGCCAAAAAAACCCAACAAAAAAACACCAAAACCAAAAAGTTTGCTGAGGTCCACTTTTAAATAAGAAAAAAAAAGTTGTCTGTTTTTTTATTTCAAAGAAATCCATGGATCCCTTTGAACATAAATTTAAAATGTTGTTTAAAAAAAAAATACAGCAATTATAGTTGATTAAATTAAGAAATCCAATACTATAAAAGACAATGGCTCATATGTGGGAGAGTGGTATTACCATTTCTCAGCAGGCTATTAAGACTTTTTCATTTAAGGTAATTATGTCGCGCATAGAATTGGATTTCAGCAGTTATTTTACATTACACACAGGGATAATAACAGTGAATATGTTCTATTTATGCTTTTTTTTTTTTTCAAAGTTTCCTTTGTAGTTGGTGATTTATTTTAGATTGGTTTAGATATAGTATATTTATTTTTAAATTACTTAAATAGATAACTTTTATAGTAGAAAATAATGGCAAGAGATCCAAATATGAGTATGATTTAAAGTAGAACTATTTTTATACTTTTCATATTTTGTAAATAACTTCAGTTTAGTGAAAACCTGGGGCCCATTAATGGTGATACCTTTCTCAAGATATGCGTAAGTCCAAGAGCAAAGTGGCATAATGCATTTGAATACTTCTCATTTTTAAACAAAGAAATTCTTCAAATGTATTTTTATTTTTCTTTCTTTTTTTCTTATCTATTTTAATCACATAATGTGGTGCTTTACCTTTAAAGACCATGTTTTAAAATCGCAGACTATTAATCTGCTCTGACACAAAATCTATTCAAGGAGAAACTACATTTTGTCTCACCACAAGTTTCCTTTTCCCCTTCTGCAAAGAAAGATTTGCAGCAAGGAATGAAGGTCTTGAAAGTCAAAGACATCATAAAATCCTTTTGAGAATTTAAACTTACTATGCAAGCTTTCTTACTTACTTAAAGGTGGACAGTTTAACTTTTTTGGTGGGGGAGGGGGGGCGAGTGGTGGGGGGAGTGGCGTGGTGGTGGTGGAAAGAAAGCTATTTCTGTGAGAATTGCTTCCCAGTACGGAAATTTGGCATGATCCATATATTCTATCAAAATTATCTGTTGGACTATACTATGGGGACCTGAATGAAAATTATTAACTGATAGAACTGAGCAAAGACATTTTTTTATGCTTATCTGGTGGGCAGAAGGGTTGATGCCCTAAGCAGGACATCAAAACTCAAAGTGTAAAGGTACAAGCCTTGTGTACTTTCCTGGAAAATTTTCTAGGCATTGTGGAAAATATTGTTTTATAAAATAACATTCAACTTGCTTCCTTTTGTTAAACATACTTGATACTGCTGATCTAGCTAAACTGATGAGTTCTTAAGGCATAATGGGCAATAGCTTAATAGCAGTGCAGATAGCAGCTATCCATCTGCTCACTAATGAACATGTTTATATGTGTCACAGGGTGAAACCTACTCAGATGCACCACTGAGAGAAAATGAGCCCTTAGCTACATCCACCCGGCTCCAACTCATTGTATGATGCCATTATCTGCTGCGAAAACAATGACTGCTCAGATAATAGCGGCCAGGGAGGCATACCTGAAAGCTCTGGGCTACATCTACCCTCTGTTTATTTCTTAAGGTATGCATGAGGACAAAAAAACCAGCACAGGTGAACTGTTCACTTTTGTTCTTGGGGATGGGAGGCCAGAAGGTGACAATAACACGGGAAATGACCATTAACTGGCTTTAGAAATCGACAAAGTAAAAGAGGTTGACCTGGGACTACATGACCAATGAAGCCTTAGCAACTGGTGCCAACCATGAGAGATAGAAAGCAATAAATAAGGAAAATGTTAACGCCTTAGTGGGAACACACTCATGTATGCCCAGCACCCAGCACGGTGCACGTGTGCCCACTTACGTGTGCTGAGCTGCTGTTAGGGTTTAGTATTTGTGTCTCATTAATATATACACTTTTTCATGCACTTTGGACTTTCTTCTCTTAGGGATATTTAATGATTTTTTAGCTTGAAAAAGCTGTATGGATCTTTGTGTGTATGTGTTCTGATAACTTCTTTGTGTTTGATATAGACTCTTATTGCTATATTGTCTGTTTGAATAAACCATTTAATGAATAAATCCCTCTATTTAATTTTTTCAAGGACTTCTAAAATAAATTTATAACTGGAAAGAAAATAATCTCCCTTTTCTTCTATCCTCATAAAAAATACAAATATTTCCATGTGTATGTATTTTGAAATTAAAGCAAATATTCAGACATAATTTAAGAGAAGCTATGAATGTTCAATTTCAGCTATTTTATATCATAGAAGATGACATGTGGACTATTTAATATCTTTCTTTTCTTGAATCTGATGGTAAAAATCACACTGATTTCATGGGAGTATGATGAAGTCCCCATGTAAACTCTGCAATGCAAATACTTCATAAGGGACAATTTTGTTAGTTGCAAAACAAATATGCCAAAGAAAAGAGGCCAGAATGATGCCCTCTTTACAGGTCCAGGTTTTGAGAGGGGTAGCAGTAGCTGGTTTGTTTCTTCTTTAGCTAAATATTTTTTAGCATATAATCTGAGGATTCTGATGGCAGTACCTTTCCTGTATAAGTTTTCAATCAATCTTATATACAAAGAGAATATATACCAGTATATAAAATGCCACTAATGATTTCCAACTTGTAATAATAATGATTAATTTATTTTTTTTTGAAACAGCACTGAATGGAATTATTTTTAAATATGTTCTTAGCAAGAAATTTAGTAGTTGCTCGAAAAAAGGGGAAAATGTTTATTCTAAATAAATGCAATAGTCCATATTGTACTATGCAATAGTACATAGTAATGCAATAGTCAATTGTACTATGTGAAGTGAGGGCATATGTATATGCATGTGTCAGGAATATTTAGCATTTGTTTTTTAATCTATAAAAATTTAATTTAAAAACAATGTTATAGCTTAGAGGTTATTTTTAAAATAACTGATACAAAGAGTAAAATTAACTTATATTTCTACCTGGCTTATAGTGAGATCAACTTTGTTTTAAATTTATTCAGCAGAATTACATTTTTCCTGTAGTTAAGATATTCTGTCGCGTTATTGCAAAAATACATATTTTTAATACATTTGTTCTACATTACCTTCCAAGTACTTCCAAAAAATTAATGTCAAAGTCTCATAACTGATTGTCAGAAATTTGGCTTAAGAAGCTTCTTGTCTACACAAATGCACACAGGATTGGACACGTACACAGATAGCTACCTCAGCTGTGAGCCAGCTGATACGTCTACAAAGTACTCGTAGAGCTGGGCAGAGATGTGATCTCGGCCCCAACTGTCATATCGCCTGAAGTGGAAACATTTCCTTCTCCTGACAGAGCAAGATTGTTTGGAGACATCATTGAACCTTCCACTAAAAATCCCTTACAAATGAATCAAGGACAACTATATTCTGTACTCTCTGCTGAGCAGGAGTTACTAAGTCAGAATAGCTTTTGAATGCATCCATGTGAGTATGGGCAAGACATTCTTGATCCCTCATTGCTCTGGGAATACAACTCTGCTTTTGTCATAGTACCATTCTGCACAATCTTCAATACCTATTTGTTCCATTAAAACATAACATAAACACAAATTGCAATTAGAGAAGATTATATAATTGTATTCTGTATTATATGGGTATGTTATCTATTACAGGCCATAAAAGGTAAGGCAATAAATATACTGTATTATCAAAATGGAACAAAATCACTTGGGTATAAATTTGAGTAGCTTCAATTGTGTTCCCTCTGGGGGTGGACAGAGGAAGGAAGGGAGGAAGGGAGGAAGGGAAGAGGACAGAAACCTTTTTAGAAATTATATTGCTCTTAAAATCCCATAATTATCTTCTGAGTAGACTAAGCATATATAGAATGATCTTCTCACCTACAGAGGTAGAGGACTAGAATAAATTACTTCTACACAGGATTCATGCAGAAAACTTCACAGCTGAACACAGCTGGAAAACTTTCATAATGAAAACATAATCTTTCCTCATAATACTGAAAGAATCTTTTCCTTAAAAAGAGAGATCTGTAGACAACTTGTACAACTGATTTGGAGGCATTTCCCCTTTAGTCTTGGCAAGAAAAATCATGTTAAAAGAAAAATAATCTTTAGAGAATAATCTTGATAGTTATTTCTTGTCTAAAAAGAGCTAATTTTTCCCAAACACTTAATTATTTGACTTTGTCCAGCTTTATCATTATCTTTTTTGTTTGATTTATCAGAGACAAAAGTGTTAAGGAATTTTACATTAAGTGTTTCTCATGCTTTCAATACTTAAAACACATGGCTGGAACTTTATTCAAGTGGGTCTCTTTAGAGATTTCTTTTGCCATTTTGCAGAATGTCTTGTTAAGTGTCTTTTTGGTAGATGTGTCATAGCTATCTAACATTTAGTTCTACATCCTGCACTGTTTTCTGTGGAGCCTATGTATTTATAACTACTATACTGTACCCTGATAAAGACAGATGGCAATGAAGCCAGCTGGGAATTTCTGTCTTCCTTTGGTCACCATCCTTTTATTCAATGACTCATAACATCAGATGTAAAATAACAGCAAAAAATACCAATCTCAATAAAAACAAAAAGGCTTAAGTGCAGAAAAGATAATTTGTATCTGCTCAATAAGTAAATGAAGTGTATGAATTATCTATAACAGTTGAAAACATGTTATAGACAACATTATCATTTTATTGAAAGGTGAAAATGTAATTTTGAAAAAGAAATTCTAGAATTCTTATAATGTAAATTCTGAAATATATTGAAAATTTTTCTCACGTGTAATTTGTTATTATTCAGGTTCCATATAGTTTGCCCTGAAGAAGACTGAGGGCAAAAATTTTGCCTGAAAGTAACCTTTACATATAAGAACATTTTATGATAGCTGATTGAAACTGGAATACTTTCTGAATACAGTATCAGATTTTTAGTAATGAACTGAATAAGAATTATTGTCACAAAGAGAAGGGCATATGATAATGTTTCCACCTGCCTCAATCTCACTTCTCAGATTCCAAGATGCTTAAGAAACTTTACTTAAGATTCTATGCTAACAAATTTATGTTAATATAATATTTTGGTTAAATTCTATGTTAATTGATTTAAAAGGCTAATGAAACAGTTGACAAAAACTATGGAATATATAAGGTGATGAAGAAGATATTCTTTTTTGTTTGGGTAATTTTGTCATTGTCTAGAAGAGAAAGCTAATATCTATATCACTTTACTACAATGGAAAAGACAAACTATGAAGGTCACTTCCATGCCACATTTCAGAAACTGTTTTCATCCCACTGCACAGAAAATGTTGCTGGCATGGTAGTTGTGTAATCATTTTAATCTTCAGTCCTCTGACAAAATGTTAGCAGTAGGAGATGTGGAAATTGTTTAGGTTTGAGTACTTTAGCTGTGGCACGAAGTTTTGTGGTTTGGTTTTTTGTTTTGTTTTGTTTTTCTTTGTTTGTTTGTTTGTTTGTTTTTTAAGGAGAACATTCAATGAGGATTGAGAATAGCAGGGTTTGGGGTGGGATGTATTTATTTTATTCACAGCTTTGTGTGCTTTGGCACTTCTGCACATCACAATTTTGTCTTGAGCAGATGATCCTGTGGAACAACACTAGGAAATTTTTTATTCAGCCACTACAAGCAGTGGACAGAGACCACACTTCTGTAAGTTAAGAACTGGATGAAAGACCAGAAAGATTTTTGAAAAGCTCTGTTTTGATTATACTATACAACTTCTATGAGGAGTTCTGTAACAGGCTGAGGTGCCGTATTTGATTGAAGTAGCTACTACTGAGATATTTGTGAAAAAGACTATTGCAAAGGTATACTAGTAAGTAAAGATGTGTTTTGAGGACAGCATAACCTCTTATGAAAAGAAATCATGTTATGCTAGAACTGATATATTTCAGAGCTGTTCAATGGGAAGACATAAATCCACTGAAAATCCATTAAGAGTTATGCTGGATATGTCTCGGATACAGACACAAGAAGAAGAATCAGATACTGAGGAAAGCCTGTGAGGACAAGGTGCCAAAGAAGGTGTGACGGATCAAGCCATGAATCAGGGTGAGGACATGAAGCTGGGAAGCAAACATTATACCTACACTCTACTAAGACAACTGAGTAGAATAATGAAGACAAAAAAATAGAAACTTAAAAAAAAATTAATAATTATTTTTAATAGCTATTTTTGAGACTGAGATTTTTTTTACATTTTCCTTACTGAAAATATCAACCATTTATTACTTTTGCCTGGCTCTCAGAACTTTTTAATTATTTTTTTTTTTTAAATCAGTAATAAAGCTTAGAATCTTACTTCTTAAGCTGAAGGAACAGGGTAACTTCCACTTCCACCTCTTAGGATGAAGTCACTGTCACCATGAATGTGATTTATACTGCACAAAATGAGCAAAGAGGAATGACTAAGTCAATATAATGTAGTTTTTTTAAAAAGATTTTCATTAAGTGGAATATTTTCCTTCACTGGAATAATTTTATGTAGTCTCCTTTCTATTTTATTTTTAAGCAGTTTTAATAAAAGCAAAGGAATAGGTTTATAACGTGAATGTATATTACAGCTAATAAAAAAAAAAAAAAGACATGAGAGAAAATAATGCTGCAAGTTGGTAACCAGAGCACTGAAATCATATCTGTTATAATATTGTTTTATACAAAATAGAGAAACTCAAACAGCAGAAACTGAGAATACTCCAAAGTGGAGTTCAGAAACTGCAGTTGAGATCTTGACTTCTGTCATTGTTCTGATGTCATTGTTCATATGGAAAAAAGGTTGTATGTGACTGTCCATGTATGTGGTATAATAGCTCTCACAGGCTATAGACCAAGTCATGAAGGAAGATCTCCCTCAACGGCTTTGTAAGCAGTTACAAAATCATCTTGTAAAACAAAAAACAAAAAACAAACAAAAAAAATAAAAAAATCCACAAGAGTTTTGATATTTATCATTTTTCTAAAGAACTTGATTTTCATTTTTTCAGCTGAAATGTTAATTTCTTTTGTTGGTGATCAAAATGGTATTTTCTTATAAATCAACAATTCATGATAAAAGCAGAGTTTTTTAGTTTCAAAACCTCATCCTTTTCAAGACAGCTTTGTCCTGTCATTGGGTCATATCACAGCACTCTCCATGGTGCTTGTCACTGAAAAAGCTGCCTCAATTCACATATTTTTCTGCATAAGAAAGAAAAGAACTCCATTTCATTTTGCATTTTCTTGGTCTCCTGCCTCCACTTCAGTCCTCTAGCACAAATTCAAAGAAATATTTTATTAGATGGCTGTAAAATAGTGCTTAAAACAATGAGCATTTAGAAAACTGATATTTTCCAGACACTGTATGCTAAACATTTTTACCTGAATGTTAAACATACACATTACACATAATGAATTCTTCTTTCCCCCCAATGAACATTAAAACAGCATAGATAAAAACATAGTGTACCCATTATCTATTAAATAAATGAAATATGACATTATTCTAAGAATGACTAATATAGCAGTCAGAATCAAATTTAGAGGAAAGATAAAATGACATGCTGATAATACAGGACTACTGTAAACCACTGTCTTTCTCCACTGGAAAAAGTTTGCTTTTTAAAGTCTCTAAAAGTTAAATCTGAAGGCAGAGAGAATAATTTCTTCAACTTTCAGGTACATAGCTGTTCTAGGCAAAAAAAACCAACACTGCCCATTTGTACAATTTCTGTTGCCAGGAGTACAAGTATCAAATACTGTAAGCAGTAATTTGAAATAGTTATTTTAAAAAAATTTTATTATCACTATTTAAGAAAATCTGAGGTGTCCATACATGAAAATGAAATCTCTATATTTTTTAATTTTTTTTTTTAATAACAGAAAGCTACAGATTGTTAAGTGTTTGAAAGTTACTGTGATACAGCCTGATTTCAAATTTTAAAAGAATGCACTTGAGAATACTCTGAAATAGAAACTACTCCATCATCTGCTTGATCATTCATTCATAAGATCATTTAGTCCCAAATTCTGCTCAAAGCAGAGTCAGGTCTGAGGTCAGGCCAGGTTGCCCAAAGATTCATCCAGTTGGCACTTGAAAATCTCCTTGGTACACTTTTACAAAGTGTACTAAGATACTCTAAGGCTACTTAGTGTGCAGCACACTGTAAATTCAGGTACTCCTTGCATTTAATAATAGACATCTTTAAGCTAAGCATATAGCCAAATTTAGTTAGGCTAGCTCTCAACAACAAATGAAGACACATAGACAACTTCAGGGAATAATTATTCCAAATGTACCTGAACTATTTATCTAAAAATAAAATGGGTTATCCTTTAGAGATACTTCATTATTTTACATATAAGTGGAGAAACTCATATTAATTAAAAAGAAAGACTAAAAAAATAAGCTTAAACTGAAAACCTAATTTTTAGCTGACTCTAGTTACATGAGGTGAATTTTACACTGTATCAGTTATGAATTATTCCTTTGGAAGGTCTATAAAGACTATAGCCTATAAAGACCATCTGAAAACATCCGTATTTTAACCTCTTTCTTTTTAATATGATGCAAGTTGTGGGCATGAATCATCAAATCATTCAGCTTAGAAGTGGCCTAAGGCGGAGTATAGCTCATCCTCCTGCTGAAAGTAGGTACAACATCAAATTCAGGCCAGGATGCACAAGGCTTTAGCCAGTTGGGTCTTGAGAATCTCCAGGTTGTACACAGAGTCTGTACAACTCCTGTTCATTCCCCGTGATACATCTATTAGTGCAGAGGCATTTCAGAGAGGCACCCAAGTGTGCTGATTCCCCAGTAGAAGCTTGAGAGCTTCCCCCATAAAGCTGTTTTGTAGGCACTTCTTTCTTCATATGCTTAAGCTTGAATCAATTCCACTTCAGTCCTGTTTTGTTGATCACCATGTCCCTTCTGTTCCCATCTTCCTGAGCTTTTGACTTGCTTACCCCATCTAAAACTTCCACACCTGGTTTTTTTTTGAGGAAGCTCTCCTTACCAGTTTGTAGAGCCTGTGGGGAAAGATAACATTGCCATACTTAGTCAGGTGGTTCCCATGTCTTCCAAGCTACTGTTGACCCTCTAAGAGAGTCCCATGGTTGTAAAACCTGAAACCCTACCACAAACACCAGCTATGCAAAAAATTATTGATGCATAAGATCTGCTGGGTCCTCCTAATACCCTTCCTCTTCACTGGCAGGATCAAGTCAAACACTATCTGGGTCCCCATGCTGTTGAACATTGCTGTGGGAGCCTTGTAGACACACTTGGTAATTCCCAGGTCACCCCTGTCCATATCACTGGTGCCTATGTGGAAGAGCAATAGGGACTAATAGGCTGGCCTTGGTCATCTCTCCACAAAGGCCTGAATGCAAGACCCCAGCAAGGAGAAATCCTCTCTAGGTGACAAGTCAGGTTAGTAGATGAGGGCCTCTGTCCCCTGCATAGTGACTCTCCTGCCACATCACTCACCAGTTCCTCTTTGTGGTCACGAGTGGCTCAAACTCAGCCACCAGAGATGTTCTGTTTGACAGCACTCACAGCTCCTCATCAGCTACAAGGGTGGTGAACCTATTGTGTAACTGCAAGTCATCAAATGGGGAAGGGTGAAACAATGATGGAACAATCCTGCCAAACTTCAGCTGTTAATCAAACACATGTGGCTGTTTTGCAGAGAATAATAGAGGACCTTTTGTAACTGAGAGGAGGGAAGAGAATGAAAAAGACATTAACAGTTACTCTGGCTTGGATTTTGAGCATATTCTAGGACAGATGTTACAATTAAAACTAAAGTATACAGACAGATCTGTCAGTGCATCAAATAATGGAGGAAAATGCTACCAGCAATTACCTGCCAGCTAGCTGAAAACAATAGTCTGCAGATACATAGAACTGTATTTCATGTTAATGATCCATTTGCAGATCATGCCACTGCTTGATTTATGCTAAATTGAGAAGAAAATGCTACAATGTATGTTACCTTGTTGGTTACAGCCAGAATGACTAGAGATGTGCTGTCCTCTACAATTCCATAGACACTATATTCCCTCAGTGGTTATACAACAAAATCATGTCTTTCATACAGCTCTTACAGACAAGGGTCATGGAAAAATTCTAAAATTCGCATAAGAAAGCAGAAGCTGCAGCTATCTATATCCTAGAGGATGATTACATAGCTTTGTTCCTCCATGAGTTTTCTACCATCGTCTCTCTTTTAATTAAATGATGTGTTGAACTGTACTATTTTAGGTTACTGATACTGTGTTGGTAAACTGCATCAGGCTTATTGCAGCAGCTCTCCTAGTTTTAGCAGGATATTGAGATAGATAAGAAATTCCTACTCTCAAGCAACAAGAATAGTGTTTTTTTTAAACTGAGAAGGGCAGGTAAACTAAGCACTGAATTGGCTTTGCATACCTTCCAAGTTTTAGATGATGGTAAAAGGACATGAGCCTGATAACAGTAAATCTTACGACTAAAGACAGTAAAGAATCCAATTGTCAGGGTCTTGTCCCAAATGCAAATAGGGTTTGACTGAATAACTCTGTCCTCTCTTTCTGTGTAGGCAAAGTTACGTATTTGGGTGAAGAAAAAAAAGCGCTCTACCCTAGCACCATCATCCCAACTCACAAACTTGTATTTTAGACCTCATCAAGTCTTTCCCAGCAATTGGACACAGGTTTTGAAAGATTTGTACTGTCCTTGGGTTTGCACTGCCGGGCCTGGAACCCAGGACATGGTCATAGAAATAAAGAGGCTTCAAGGGAAAGGCAAAATATCCTGTCTTCCTTGCCTACTCTGTCTTACGTGCAGTTTATACTCCAATTTGTGGCATGTGCACCAAATGCATTTCTAATACAGTCTAATATGGCTGAGGAGTTGAAACACAAGAGTTAAAACCAGGAGTACTTAAGTGCTTTTAGAGTAATAAGTTTGTATATGGATTATGTATCCTTTTGGAAACCAAGTTTGAGCAATAAATATATTTGGTGGGGGTTTTTGTTGTTGTTTTTTTTGTTGTTGTTGTTGGTTGTTTTTTTTTTTGGGGGGGGGGGTGTTTGTTTTTTCATCAACTAGCAGAGAATTATTGATTTGCTTCAGTTTGACACCCTTGTGCTGCCAGACCTGGTGATGCAGTCCCTTTGGATGGCCAGCATCCTCATTGCTCAGCTGACAAATGTGCATGGTGACTTACAATTTTTATTAAATGCAGTTTACACAGAAATATTTATTGGAAGGTGAGGGATATATGTTGAAGTTATTATCCATAAATATGAATGCTACTCTGCACCGCACTGGTGCAGCCCCACCTCAAGTACTGTGTGCAGTTTTGGGTGCCTTAATATAAGAAGGACATCAAACTATTAGAGTGTGGCAAGATGGTGAAAGACCTTGAGGGTGAGTTATGAGGAGCGGCTGAGGTCACTTGGTTGGTTCAGCTTTGAGAAGAGAAAGCTGAGGGGTGCCCTCATGGCAGTCTACAGCTTCCTCAAGGGGGGTAGCGAAGGGGTTGATGCTGATCTCCTCCTCTCTGGTTACCAGCAATAGCGCACAAGCAAAAGGAATGATGCTGTATTGGGGGAAGTTCAAACTGGACATTAGGAAAAGGTTCTTCGCTGAAGGAGGGTGATCATTCACCCAGGCTCCCCAGGGAAGTGGTCAATGCACCAAGCCTGTCAAAGTTCAGAGTCTGGACGATGCTCTTGGTCATATGGTTTAATTTTAGGTAGTCCTGACAGGAGCAGACAGTTGGACTTGATGATCCTTATGGGTCTCTTCCAACTTAAGATATTCTATGATTCTATGAATTAAATAGGAATAATAGAGTTTTCTAGGATTCAGGATACAGAACATCTTTGTTTTCCTATGACTTAATACTGTTCTAATATGAGCACCACATTAGCCACACCCCATCATTCCTCATGCCAAAAGGGGAAAGAGGTAAAGGTGCTTATAGTCTAGCAGGGAATGAACATTCATCCTAACTGAAACAACATATCATGGTTATTTTTCTACTTTTTAAGATACCATACCAACTCTTTCAACCAGCTTGTTCATGGAAACCAGAAGAGAAGGGAACTATACGGGTTAAAAAAAGGAAGATGTAATGCTTGCCCTTGGAATTGACTTTCTATCCATGGTGTACATGTGCAATATTGTCCACATTCAAAAAATTAGACACTTCCTTAAAATGTTAGAGTGCTACACAGTTTCCAGATGGCACAGCATTGTGTGTACGGTGAGCCTGCCCATGGGCCCCTGGAACAGACAGCCCAGCCATGAGCGACCTCTGTGCACAAGCTATTGCAAAGACACTCTGCCAAATGGATAGCATATCTGAAACATCATTTGACTTCCCAGTACAAACAAGTTTATCAGACAGCTGGGGAAGCCAGCAAAATAAAAAACTCAAAAATCTGCCTGAACAAGATTCTCAGACTGAAAATAAGAGGTTTAGGGAAAAGGCAGGTATGTGATTGCCCTCATTCTGAAAGAATAGAGAGAAGAATTGAGAAAATGAAAAGGAAGAAAAAATCTGTGAAGGGGAGGATGTCTTTGCCTCAATCACAACTAAAAGAACTGCTTGATTTGCCTTATATTTTGGTAGGTTTGTTTTATCTTAGTGGTGGCAGCTGTAAAAGCAACTTTAAGTACAGCTAAACAAGGCAATAGAATTCATATAATATTACATAGCTGGTGAATTCAGCTTTATCACTTGCTTAGATGATGGCAATCCTAACAATAGTGAATAAATGCAGAATTATTTTTTATTATTATTAAAAAGGATATTTCAAATATGTTTCCTTTGCCCTTTACCAATCCCTTTTCCATCTGGTGTCAAAAATATAATGTGAAGAATCTCATTCTTCTTTTTGCAACATGGGTGTGACTACCGAGTTTGGTGAGATGCTTCCAATTCTTAAATGGATAAGTAAGAGAAATAGCATACATGATGTGTTTACTGGTGCATTTTCCTTAGATGGGATTTTTTGATATAAATATTGTAGCCTTTTATAAGTGAAGATTTCAAAATTGAAATTGTTTCAAACTGAATTGTGACCTTGACAGTTCAGGTCTATCTGTCCGTTACCAGTAATTTAATTTAGACCTGTAACTTAGTAGTACTAGTAGAGACTATTGATTTCCATATTTGACATATGATTTCAATTTTCAGTATGAAGTTAATTTGCAATAACTAGAAAGTTGGGGAGGTTATTTCATATACTTGAGAGCTTTGCACATTTTAATTCAGAATTAAAATAACATTCCTTCTTTTCTACTTCATTGCTGTGTTTTAAGGTGAACTTCCCTTATTTGATCTATTTATGTATCTGTTTTTGCTCTGAACTACACAGCCTCAAGTATATTGCTAATATAATTGCATTCCATTGAAACATGAATTTTAGGAATATAGTACGTTCATAACTGTTTAGCCCAGTGGTTAAGATCTCAATTTACCAGCGGGAAGAGGTCAGGCTAAATTATACTCTTTCCTGAATTTTGGACCTCAAAAAGGATTTGAAAGATTTTGTGTGACATTTTTCCTCACAGGGAGATAAATAGAATGATTTAGTTAGACCTTTATGTTCAGTTTTCTGTGTTTATTTTGCAACATGAAACAAGACTTTCTCATTTATTAATGCCTTAAGATATATTTATTTGATTAAAGCTCTAATTGTATATGGTTTAAATTAATGTCTAAAAATAGAGGAGAACATTTTTTCCCCTTTTTCAAGATATATAAAATATGTACATAAAATTTACAATGTAAAGTTGATGCCAACTGCATTGATATTTCCTGAGTAAAACTCCTGCCTTCCCCTTAATTTGTTTCTAAGGTTTTCAATGTCAGCTCATTGCTACATTTGTTTCTGTATATGCCTTACCTTAAGTTTCCTTGGGAGACGCTGGCCAGTAGAACTCTACCATCTGAAGCACCAAAAGACGCCATTAAAATGCCTTGCCGATTATTAAAACAAACGAACAAACAAACCCCACAAAAAAAACAGAATAACCCTCTTCTACTGGCAACAATAATAATATTTTGCTGCCAAGACTAACTCCACAGCTAGCTGTCACTTGGTTGCTATCATGATTCTTCTTTGTATTGCATCTCCAATAGGACCACTCAGCTACTTATCCATTATAGTGGGGACTGGTAGTGTTTCTATATTTGATAAAATAGGCACCTGGCTGCAGAAATGTTTTATTCATAAATGGTCTAGACCATGGATAACAATACAAGAAAAAAGGCTATCTGGGAAAAAGTCACAACCCAGATTGTGTAACTCAGCAGCAGCATGCAAGGTGCTGCAGCTGTGGAGTCCAGTATTATTTCTTTTCTTTCATATATATTCTGCAATTCACTAGCAGTATATGAAACCAAATAAGTGCTTTAGAGAATCAACTTTTGCGGAATACCAAAGACAATTGTGTTTCTAAACTTTCTAGGTGCTACAAATCAAAACAGAACAAACCAAAGTAAGCTAAAGAAAATCAAACCAAATCAGACCAAACTAAATCATGTTTTCTGACAGTCAACTTCATCCTCACTCCAAAATTGAATTCTGTAAGACACTACAAAAAGTTGTAAGCTTCGTTAATATTATTTACAGTAGTGAAGAAGTTGTATTTCCTCATCCAGTCCCCAGTGGCGTCACAGCAGTACTGTCTGCTGCTATATTGTCTTTCATTCATTTCTGAATGTCTCATGCACGATGTATTTCTGTATCTTAGTCCTTAGTTACCTACTTGCACTGTCAGCTAGTCCTCTGTCAGACTATTCAGTCAAATCAAGAACACTTCCTCTGAAATAGTAGTGATTGTGATGACACAGCACTACAAATTCTCTGCTTCTTAAACTGATGTCACTATTTTTGCTTTTTCTTTAGTTTGATTAAATGAAAAAGGGTTATATCATTTCATTCAAAGTAGTTACTTAGAACTGGTATAATACCATTAAGACAAATGTTGAGAAGTATCTACCAGAAAAAGATGTAGAGAATTTGGTCCACCAGATTAAAAAAGAATCTGAAATACGTATGTCCAAACCCCTATGAGTGTTAAAAGACCTAATTCTGCTAACAAGGAATTTTACAGTGGAAGATGTACTTAAAGGAATCATTATCATGGAAGGTATGATGGCACAACTAAGAGCTATGTCTACTCAATTTATTAAGTACTGAATTATTTCTGTACTGATGATTTACATACTTCCACTTCTGCAGAAATGGAAGAAACCTGCTTTGAAATCAGCAAAACTTAGGAAGTATCCTGAAGTTTCTAATGAAACATTTGAAATTAAGTAGAAAAAATATATGTATTATGCCTAAAAATCTGTGGTCAGCTTTGCTCTCAGTGATACTGCTTCCTGTGGATGGAGTATTCTGCTATGTTGGATATAGGTTTAAGGCCACTTTATGGCTCAATGTGTGGAACCAGATCAGATTAGGGAACTCAGATAATCCATGTAATAGCAAAATATCTACAAATATTATCTAAATAATAAATGGCAATCAAAAAAAATATTCCAATTACAATTCTTAAATAGTTCTTTGTCTCTAACCTGTGTTATATGTACATGCATCGCACTCTCTGAAAGAGAATTGTTGCAGAATTTAGCAGACTGCGTCTTTCATTGGGAACTAAAAGTTACCACATGTTTTCTCAATGCCTAATAATTGTTGAAGTGCTAAATTATTGTACAGTTAACTGAAATTTACCAATTTAAAAATTTTATGAGATTCAATAGGTTATAATATCATAACTAAATAATTTTTGTAATAGTCATTACATGCTCTTACTTACACATACTCAAGAACAAATGAAAGTATTACATTGCAAATATTTGGAGAATTCTTTGTATTTGCATTTTGTTTCATCAGATGGTCAGTATTTTAAAGCATTCACATCACCAGTAACACCACCCATTCAGAAAATCTTACTTTTTGAACAACAATAATAAAAAAAGGACTGTTGGAGAGTAACAACCAGTTTACTGAAAATTTAGGTCACTTATGATGATCAGACTTTTATTTTTTTTTACTATTAAAATAATTATTTTTTAAAATTTTTAATAACACAATGGAAGTGCTGAATCACCATGTGTACAAAGTGCTGCTGAATGAAACACTGAATCTAAAAAAGCACTTAAAATATAGAATTATCTGATGGATAAGCCTTGAGTGGCCAATGCTTGGCAATTAAAGACTTTTTGAGCCAAAGATTATATTTGGACTATTGTGTTTAGCAGATAATGAATTGTTCTTCAAATCTATTTATATATTTTGTTTCTAGACCATCCTGTGGCAATGAGCTCCTCCATTTCATTTCTACTCTGTTTTGCTGATGCCTGTGTTAACCCCATCAAAAAAACCCATGAATTCTCATTTTATGTAAGACCATACATACGAAAACTTTTCCATGCAGTTCAGGAGGAGCAGAAGCAGAAAAAAAAAATCTGTAAGATGTATACTTTTTGATCCACTGGAAAACAAACTTTATAAGTACTAAAGCAAAACACTTTATTTATATTTAATTTCTCTCAAAAAAAAAAAAGTTATAGATAAAAGTATTGGCAATGAGATGGTGTGATGGATTTTAATTCTGATGAGAATTCAACTGAAACAAGCTACAGAAAGGAGGAAAGAATCATGAATTTAGACCTTTTAAGCTCAAAAAATAATTACAATGAAATTACAATGTAAAAACACCCTGGTACATGATACATAAAACATGGAACTAATAAATGAATGTCATATAGACTTTCAACATCCATTCTGGTCCTTTAAAGAAATATAATGGATATTTTAAGGTTTAAAGATTATTCACATGTATATTATTCACATTTAAAGGGGCTTTATATATCTCATCATATTAAATTACTCCCCATAGAAATACATATTAACACTTACATTATACAAATGATTGTGATTTTCTCATCATTTAACCAGGATAAGTTAAATTCCCTTTCTTTAAAACTCACAACATAAGCGTTTGTATAAACATAATTGAGGGAATGCTTTCTTTAAGAAGTTGAGGGGTTTTTTTCAATCTGAAACCTTTTTAACAATAAATATATATACAACATTGAAACATAATTGGTATAAGATATCATAGTTCACAAAAACTGGAATTTCACTTTTGGTGGGAATTGCTATTGGGTAGTATAGATACCATGTAAAGTTGAATACATTTGGTAGAGGAGAATAAGAAGGAAAGCACAGTCAAAGATTCTTGGAAATGTCATATTGCTCATGTTTTTGTCTCAGTGAGGTGGTGCCGAGCATTATAGTTAACTCTATCATGAAGATAGAAGGAGAATTACATATTTTATATATTTGTAAGGCTCTAGTTAGATCTTTGAATGTCAACGACTGAAAAATGCTAATTTACATTTCCAACTATTGCTGTACAGTATTTAAGTGGAAAGATCCTTAGAGAGAGAAAAATGACATTTTGATAAACATTTAATGAAAAAGTATGAGTTGTTGTAGGTGAACCTCTAGACACAATAATGTTTCTCCTCATTTGAATAATTCTAAAGGTATTTTACATAGTGGCATGCAAAATAAATTAAGCTTTGGAAATGCAGTGGAGAAATATAGGGACAGGTGGACAGCAGCAGCACTAGGGAGGGAGAAAAATATTAATTAGTGTAGTGCTATCAACCTAGACCTTCTGTATTTAAATAGTCTTTTATAGGTCATTATTTACCTTTTCTCAGTTTTCTCTAAAGTTCCAAAGACTGTAAGTAGTATTGCGCAAGAAATCAAATAGGCTGGTGGCTATATGAGCACAAACATTCACCGGACTTCACAGAATCAATCTGAGAATCATATAACCATAGAATGGTGTTGGTTGGAAAGGAAGTCAAAGATCATCTAGTTCCAACCCCCCCTACCGTGGGCAGGGACACCCTCCACTAGACCAAGTTGCCCAAAGCCCCATCCAACCTGGCCTTGAACACTTCCAGGGATGGGGCATCCACAACTTCTCTGGGCAACCTCTTCCAGTGCCTCACCACCCTCATAGTGAAGAATTTCTTCCTAATATCTAATCTGTATCTACCCTCTTTCAGCTTCAAGCCATTACCCTTGGTCCTATCACTACTTGCCCTTGTAAACAGTCCCTCTCCAGCTTTCTTGTAGGCTCCCTTCAGATACTGGACAGCTGCTATAAGGTCTCCCTGGAGCCTTCTCTTCTCCAGGCAGAACAAGCCCAACTCTCTCCACCTATCCTCATAGGAGAGATGCTCTAGCCCACTGATCATCTTCATGGCCTCCTTTGGCCTTGCTCCAACAGCTCAATGTCTTTCTTGTACTGGGGACCTCAGACCTGGATGCAGTACTCCAGGAGGGGTCTCACAAAAGTGGAGTAAAGGGGCAGAATCACCTCCCTTGACCTGTTGGTCACATTTTTAATGCAGCCCAGGACACAGTTGGCTTTCTGGGCTGCAAGCACACGTTGTGGGCTCCTGTTGAGCTTCTCATCAACCAACACCTCCAAGTCCTTCTCCTCAGGGCTGCTGTCATTCCATTCTCCACCCAGCCTGTAACTGTGCTTGGGATTGCCCTGACCCATACGCAGGACCTTGCACTTCGCCTTATTCAGCTTCATGTGGTTCACACAGGCCCACCTCTCAAGCCTGTCCGGGTCCCTCTGGATGACATTCCTTCCCTCCAGCATGTCATCCTTCCTTTCAACTTTAGGATCCAACATCTGAACTATAAAATGAACAAGGAAACAAATGGTACCTCTGGGCATATTAATTATATGGGCTGTGTCACCCTTTCATAGATTTTACTGAATTCATCCATTATCTGATGTTGGTGTTTTGTTTAAAGGCTCAGTATTGGATGAGAGAAATTACAGTATCTGATTTAGTTCCTTGAAACTTCAGAGATTGGAATAGGCTCAAAACAATGAAAATGGAATACATTTCCACATGTTCTTTAATGTAACACCTTTCCTTTGCTCATGAGATCCAGGAAGTGAAAGCAACATACATAGGTAGGGTGCAGGAGAAACAGATCATCAGAAAACCTACTGTTCAGTGTTACCAGTTTATAATGAGCATATTTGAAAAAAACGTATTTTTCTTTTGGATAAAGGTTTAATTCAAAGCACATTACAACCATTAAAGGTCTTTGACTGTGTACATTATGGTTTAGATCCAGCTATAGAAAAAAAAATTAATCAAATATAGGAAGCTTTGTTACTTGCAAAGTCCAAATGCCATCTATATTTTAATTTTGCTGCATGTATTTAATGGAGATGGGAGCAAGAGCAAGTCTGCAGAGTACTTTACAATGTTTATCTTCTAGACTTTTCTTATACTACACTGCATTATTTTTCTCATTTGAATTTATGTTTATAATTATGAGTATTCATTGTGTGGCCAGCTTTACAATAACATAAGTATTTATGAAATAATGCACAACCCTACCACGGAAGATGTTTGGTGCCATGTAGGATCACTACACTATTAAACTGACCCTTTTTAAGTGACCTTTATTTGGTAGGCAATGCCTTCCGATCAAATTAAGAAAAAGAGAAACCAGAAACAGCACAGCACAGTTTCTAGAGTGCAATAATCTGACTTGGGAACAATCATAATAAAACTAGAGGTGACAAGCTGCTTAATGCGTTACATTTGAACTTACTTTATTACACAGGATATTTGTGCTGATATCTGTACTAAGGTTACTTGGAGTGAGAAACAATTTATTATACCATTGCTTAATCCTCTCCAACCTACCAAAAGAAGTACCAATATTGTCCTAAAACCACATCACATATATACTTTGTTATGCCTGTAGCAATATGCAGGTATAAATCCTCAGCTATTTTAAATCATTGCAACTCCACTTAAGATAATCAGGGAAATCAATGTGACAGGGTTGTTAGATTAGATTGATGTTAAAAGCAATTAACTTGTCACAGAAGTAGGCAGGTAGCTTGCTTAGCATTTCAGCTTTGGAGACCCTTGAAATAATGCAATTTGATATCATCACTATTGCATCATAAAGGTGGGATGTAATAAGGGGTTTAATTTTTTTTTAATTTATTTTTTCTTTCTGCAGAAATTTGATTTCTTAACCATATTTCAGCATGTAAAACAAGTTTCCAGTATGTTATATTAATGACCAAGCGATGAATTAAATCAGTAGTAATTACAGAATATTATCACCAATGTGCAACTTTTAGTTATTTTATTCAATGGATCTGATCCTTTCCTTAAAAATATATATACTGCTATTACTGTCAATCCTATATACTTTTTACATATTACAGGAATAGATATGATCTGTAAATCAAGTACAAAGTGTCATTATAATAGGACAGCTATATTGCATCAGAAACACGGTGGGAATTACTAATTTAATGACATATAGGACTAGATTGTAAAATACTTTTCATTGACTTTATTTTCACTGTCTTTGACAAATAATCTAAGAGTCTTAGCTACTTGGGACAGAATATATTGGCTGTCTGTTCTTTCCCATCAATACTGCCAGTCACCTTGCAGGGTTGTTCAATACATTGGATCACTGAGACTTTGTTGTGCAGAATATTGCCAGACATTCCCTTTTCATGTCAGTGTTAACAAAGCTGATGTGACTCAGCAGAGGGAAAAGGATTTTCTAGTCCTTCATCAGGAGTAATAAATGGATCATTCATTAGATTCAGTAACAATCCAGAAAGTTATTGTCTCTATTTTACATTTGTCATACTTTCTGCAAAATACAAAACTGGTTTAGTCTGTGGAACAGTGTCACTAGGTCAGCTCTTTCCTGATTAATGAAACTTCATCATTTACTTTAATGAATAGGAAATTCTTTCCTGCGCCAAATACATCAAAGAGTTTCAAGTTTACCAGCTTATGACTGCTACAGTGCCAAGAACATTCTTTCAGTACAAAAAATGTACACAATAGCATGATTGTGCATTGTCTCTCCTTGGCGTATTCACCAATAACTCATCCTGCACAATGTCATAGTAATAACATATTTTTATCACCTCTAACCAAATTAGCTTTTGCTTAGGAATAAAAGTACAAAATTGGCTGTTCATGGGAAAGGGCTTTGTCTTATTATTCTGATAGGCAACTGCTAGTGACTTGGACTTTGCTGATATCCTTGATATGATTTGAAGACATCCAACTATGGTTTGCTCTGACTTTGAAGACAATCTGAGAAAGCAAACAGAGGATTAGGTTTTGACTTAATAACAAGTCTTTACTAAATGTAATGAATTCTTGAAAACACATTAATATCAAAGGCAACAAATATTGTTAACTACTGACATAATTACCTGTGATTATCAGCTTGATTGAGAGTCAACTATATTTTTAAAGATGCCTTATGAGATTTATCTAATCTTATTTTCCTACTTTTAAAGATATCTACTGGTCAATAGAGGAATCTCATTATTACAGAACATTTTATATTTAAAAAAATCAAGTAATATTTTTTTAATTTGTCTTTTTTAGAATTGTTATTATTGTTGTTATTATTATTTTGAAAGGAGACAGTCAATTTGAGCAAACTTCTAGAAATTACTCAGATCCACACATTAGTTATTTCTAATTAATAACTTAGATTAATTCTAGGAATATCTTTGCAGACGTGTTTGGTATTAAGAATAACATAAAGCTCTATCTGGGCTTCAAGAAAGAGAATTCTATATTTATACAGAACAGTTGATTGCAGACATTTGAGGCAGGCTTTCTAGCATGTTTCCTAATATGACCTCAAATATTTCTATCAAAAGAGGAGAATAAATAGAATTAACTTCAGCAAGGAACACATTTTTGAATAAACTCCACAGTCTTTACTCCATAATAGTATTGTCAAAACTAGATTACTTTTTTCTGGAATTTGAAAGTCCTTCACTGACACATGAAAAATTTCAAAGCCATTCTAACACAGCTTAATTGTATTGCAAGTGACAAAACTTATGCCACCTTCACTGTTAATTAACAGTGAACCTTGAGTTCGTCTGTTTTGCTCAGCTGAGATAAAGGAAACCAGTCGCCTAAGTCGCTGAATACCTGAAGGCTTGTTGAGAGAGCTACATGCCCTGCTCTGACACAAGCACCATGATATGCCTGATCTCTTGGGCGCTGGAGCCATTCAGCTGCCAGTTGCTGACAAATCACACAGACTTCACTTGCCACCTGTAATGATACTGAGTTATCCATCATCTCTTAAATAAAGCAATTATTACTGCTCTGAACTGATTATTCACTTCCGCACAGCTTAAAATATTTAATATTTCCATCCCAAAGTCACTGCCTCCTGGCAGATTTTTCCTCAGCAAAAGGCATACATTAGCTGCGTTGTGTTGAATGTTCGTGTTGTTGAGTATATATTGTGTGTAGGTTGTATTCTACGCAGTGTTATTTGTCACAACGTGTCACAAAGGGCACAGACAGTTTATGAGACAAAAGAAACTAGATCTATTAGTACTGAATCCTTGACAGAATATTAAGTATAAAGATTTCAACAACTAAGAATGCTGATAAAATCAAGAAAGCAATAAGCTATGGTACTAGAGGAAAGGTCCTCCAGTTGCACCAGAGGAGGTTTAGCTTGGACACGAGAAAAAATTTCTTCACCAAAGAGTTGTCAATCATTAGAACAAGGTACCCAGGGAAGTGGTTGGGTCAGCGTTCCTGGAGGTATTTAAAAGATGTATAGATGTGGCACTTAGGGACATGGTTTAGTGGTTGGACTTGGCAGGTGAATGGTTGGAGTCCATGATCTTAAAGGTCTTTTCCAACCTAAATGATTCTATGATTCTTAGGATTCTATGAAATTAGTATTTAAGATTTCAAATATGTTTTGTGGTAATTGTGGCCTATACTTGAATAAAATGAAGCCTAGAACAACTTCTGTCAATGAGAAGGTTCGTAATATATTTAGGGGAAGAAAATAAAAATATTAAATATTTTTTTTAAAAAAAGTAGTCATGTTGGTTGTCTTTTTTCGGTCATGAAAACAAGACTAAATTTGCACTTGTAAAATCCACAGGATAGATTTGACTGCAAGACAGCACAGAAAACTTCAACTAGTTTAAATTACTAGTCTGTGTAACTGGAAACAGCATTTCTGTATAATATGTTCTTATCTAGGCCAATAATAGGCAGGCGGCAAATGAGCACATTGAATCAGGCAGTGCACCTTACCCTGTGCTCCAAGTTTCTCAACAGCTTCTTTTTCCTCGTTCAGATGGACTCAGCTCAGGGGTGACCAGCCGTCAGACAAATTGCAGGAACGACAACAGGTACAGTTTTCCTCGTTATTATTCACAGATCTGCCCTGATGCAATCTAGCTTCCCAGGACTCTGGGATGTAGAATGATAAAACAGTAACTATGGACAGTCTGTGACAAAATGTGCCAGTTTTGTAACTGTGAGAGCTCCTCTGTCCTTCTATCTTTGCTATGCGTTTTTTTTTTTTCTAAGACTACCAGTGTTTATATAAAATTAAGGATAATAGCAAATTAGGACCAGAAATATCCTTTTGCTACACTTATTTATTTGGCATGTGTTGGTTTGGCTCCCTGGTATCTGTGTAGATTAAAAATTAGAGACTATAGAAAGTTTGAGGAGAAAAGGTTTTGTGTAACTGATTGCTGATATTCAGTATCTAAACTATCCTTTTGGTCTTATTTGAATAAAATGCAACTGTAGATGTAGTCATGCTGAATATGAACAGTGACTTCATTCACAGTATGAACATCTGAATCACTCCCTTATGCTCACAGGCATTGTTGCAAGTGAGCTGGAATTAGCAAACACAATACTAGTACAAATGCAATAATTCAGATTCTGATTATATTTATGAAAGATTTATTGTATCAATTAGAAAAGCTATATTAAGCAAACAAAATCCACCATCTAACAACATATTGTGGAAAGATTATTACTGTCCTCACATGGTAAAAAAAAAAAATAAATAATCCCTTTTTAAATAGATCAGAAGATACTCAGTTAAGGTAGAATTGCTTTCACTTCCCACTGCTGCCGTCACAATCTATGAATATAGAACAACAATAATCTGTAGATTCCCTTTAAAGTATACACTTCAGCTAAATTTTATTTCATTTCGCTTGGGGATGTTATTAAAATAAAATGCAGATGCAGTGTGGATTTAGCAAGATGTTTGATTCATTTTCAAGATAAGATAACTAGTGCCGAGAGTATATCCACACATATGAAATGAAAAAGGATTTATTGAAAGATACAAATGATATCTTGGAGGCTGGTTAAAGCCAAGCAAGTCAGAAATAAGGTGAAAATTTTATCCTTATCAGGTCTCATTATGTCTAGTTATTGCATTTCTTACAGTATCTGAGATGACCTGCTGCTCTGAGAGCCCCATTGGTACTCTGTAACAAACCAAGATACAATGCTTTGAATTGAAATTATGCTTGAACGCTGTATACCTTTGTAAGCGTATATTTGAACTATAAATTCAAGTTTACTTTTTTAAGAGTTGTGTTCTCAACCAATATAAGCCTGTGGGACCAGACAGGATGGATACCAAAATGGTAAGAGAGACAGTTGATGTCATTGTGACACTGCTGTCTATCACCCTTAAGAGGTTGTCGAGACCAGAAAAGATCCCCAATAACAGAAGAAAGAAAATCTTGTGCTGTCTTCAAAAGGGGCAGGAAGGATGAGTAAAGATAAAACAGAGTGGTTACCCGAACTTCAGTACCTAGAAAATTCTAGTCCAGGCCATTCTAGTGACATGAAGGAGCGGTAGATTACTGAAAACAGCCAGCATGGATTTACCAAGAGTAAGATCGTAGAGCTATCAAGAACAAGATCATAGAGTTATGATAAAATTACTAGATCCATGAATGAACAGAGAGCACTTGAAATTCTTTACCTTAGCTTTATTAAGGCATTTGCCACGGTCTTCCACAATAGTCTTGTATCCAAGCTGAGATGTCTGGATGACTGGACTACCAGGTGAGTAAAAGAGCAGTGCCAAGACTGAAGTTTCAACTCCCATAGCCAATGAATATCAGCATAGTTGTGCAAACAAATAATTCTATTTTACTTGCAACTGGAAAAGTGGCATTAAAAATTAGCATCTTGGTTTGTCCAGGATTGAGTGCGCTCTCACAGCTTTAAGAGCACAGTGTGTGTAAGACCTCATCCTGCTGGATTTACAGCCAGACCCTGCGGTGATAATCCTGTATCTGCTAGCTGTAAACCAGGATATCTTTGGGGGAAATATGCTATGGGGTATAATAGATGTTGGCAGGTGTGGGGTCTCAGGGTACTTGTATACCTAGATTTCCTGGAGTCATGAGCAGCAATATCCAGTTACAGATGCCACGGGTGCTAAACACAGGTCCTTCGTTGCCTGAAATAGTAAGCATTATTAAACAATGTTCAATTTGTAACAGTTTTCTGCAGCCTTCCAGTGTCCTTATGAAATACAGAGATAAAATATTATCATAGATATATATGTATCTCAACAATCTACAAACATTTACTCTAAAAGGAAAGAATTTTATTGAGTGAATGGAACTATTCCTGAGTAAAGCTTGTAGCATGAGGATTATGCTAAGTATTACTTATCAGTGTATAAAGATATTAGTATGAAAGGAGCAAAAGAATATTTATTTTTGAATTATTTGGTTTTAAAAGGTGAAATATAAACTAGATTAAATACAGTACACTCAGAATATCTTGATATATTAATATTCAAGACTTCTCAAAGCTGACATTATAACCCAAACTTAACAGTTAGAAGGAGTACATTTGATGGGTAACTTAATTCGGAACCTTTACAGATTGTGTTTCAATTCAAATTCTTAACAATGACGAAGTGGGAGGGAGTGCATTTTAATGTTTATTCAGTACTGGCTTCCTCCTCTATCTCGTTGCAAGCAGCATCAAAAAGGAAGGTATGTGGATGGATTTCTTAAGGATTTTTTTAATTCATAGATTCTTTCATGTATCTAATTGTTTGAAGCTGTGGTTTGGAAAGGTTTCCCATTTACAAATTCTCAGGATTTCTTTAGGTTTCTCCATTTCCATCTTCCAGAAAGTTGACTTTTCAATTTCCTTCACCACTTTTCAGTCTGTTTCTAGAATAGCATATCTGTCCATCCTTCCTGTAGCCTCTAATGACCAAACCCGAAAAGTAATGCAGTTCATCTTCCTGTTGCATATTATCTGTTCTTTCTTTTCAAAGTTTCATACTTTTTTCCCCCACTAAGGAGGAAAAATTCAGGAAGAAAAAAAAAAGCAAATGTTAATATTTTTACCATGTAATCAACAACTGAGGTGAAAACATTATTATACCATGTGCAGTGAAGTGCCTTTTAAAATTCACCAGTTAGTGAAGTGAATTAGAAGAACAAGTGTAAAAATGTGACAGTGCTCTCTTGCTCCCAGACCTGGAGCCTTTGAGTCACCTGTACTACTTAAAGGCTTTGTATTCCATTTACTACTTACTAACTTTACCTTGACTTGTTTTCCCACATGCTTGAGCAGTAACTACAGTTTGCTCTAAGGCAAACTGAACAGGTAGGCATGAAAGAATTGTTTCCACACATTTACACACTGGTTTAGAGGCACAAGTTAGCTTTAAACAGAGAAAGGAAGTGAATAAAACACTGTGCATAAACATTAATAAAACTGTATTTATTATTAACATGATTGTAGAACCTGATAGAAGACTGGTGCTAAAGAAATACATATCAACCGGCATGATTATTACCAATGTGTAACAGTTTGTATTGATTTCTGACTGTTCACAAAGATTCATATTTAAGGGAAAAATAATTGCTAAGCAATGAACTAAAAGATTACCTTGAGCCTGCAAAACCTGTCAAAATGTGTTGGTTTTTTTTTCCTTGACTAGTGATGTTCTTCCCAGCAATGTCCTAAGTGCAGACCCTTCCCTTTCTATGTTTCAAACAGCTCAGCTATCTTCCGTAAGGCAAATTCATGTCAGTATGGTGTTGCATTTAACTTAATTATTTATGTTTCAAGATACCAAGAAACACAGAGCATCTCTAAAAACATGGTTTCTAGCACTGAACTGAGAATATAAAATATGTACAAACTAAGCAAGGGATCAAGACTGTTTATTAATAGAATTTTCTCTTTCATACACACACAATAAAAATAATTTTGGAAAGCAATTCTGACAGGTTCTAAAATCAACATTCTTATGAGAACAATGTAGAACAATGCTTACAAAACCCCACAGTTACATGCAATCCTTATTTACCAGAAATTTTGCTCAGAACATAGGGAATTCTAATACTACATCCAAATGGGAAGAAAGGGTATGTCTACAGTATCTTTTGCAGGCAGATGTATATTGACACTGTACTCACAGCTAACCAGACACTATCTCCAAAACAGAAGCTCTGCAGATGTGGTCAGTGCAGTGTTGGGTTTGAGCCATTCAGTCTTCCTAACAGGCAACATGTGTTTGGCAAAGCCTAGCTCTCTGTTTGTGCTTTTGGGATGGAAACTCATTCATGTGGCTGGATTGCAGCGTGGGCTGAATGAGTGCACGGGGGGCTAGGAAACAGAGTAAGCAAACCCACCAGTGCCTCATGGCTTGACATTGGAAACCCTGAACTTCTGGCTCGCACAGGAGGCACCATAACCCAGAAATAAACCCCTGCAGCATCTGAGAAAGGGTTTCTAGGGATAAATAAGGATTGAGGACAGGATTATCTCAAATTATACTCATGTCTGGCCTTTGCACTCAGACAAGCTAGATTCTAGAAGCAATTGATATCTCAAATTTTCTCTCTAACAGTTACTCATATTACTTAGTACATACATTAATATTGTTAATAAAACAATAGTTAAGAAAGACTGTCTGATCTAAGGCATGAATAATGAGATCCAATTATTAAAAGAAAATAATAATTGTATGTGGAGAAATAAGACCTGTCAAAAACTTGTTACATTAACTTTATATAGAATTCTTGAGTTACACAGACAATGTATCTTGCAACAACTAGTTCCTTATTACATTAAGAAACATTAATACATAAATTGGTAAGGCAATGAGAAAAAAACGTATTCATTAATGACTAACAATTATTTTCTAGGTGGAGAAACAGGTTTCATAATGAATACAATTATACCAAATAGTTGACTCACTCTAGTAAATGCCAAATTCATATTTTATTAATGTAGTGTGTAATTATGCATGCAAACTATCTTTACTTCACAATTTGACAACAATTGGCTAGTTTTGTGAAGCACTGAAGACACAAGAATTCCATAAGCTAAACTCCCATGTTGATTTACGTTAACCTATGGTTTTTAACTTCTTATAGACTATAATTCAAGCACAAATAAACAAAAATCAGTTTGTCACAGAACAACAGATACAATAAAAAACAAAAAAAAGAAAGAGTACTTTTTCCATTTTTAAAAAATAAATTACCTGTATGTTATTTGGTTGCACTGGGGTCAGGTGGGATGGATGCCAAAGGAAAGGATGCATTTTTGGGAAGATTAGTCCCTTGTGATTTTGTCACACCTGTGGGATTTAACTTCAAGACTTAATTTGTGTCTTATGTAGACAGTTGTAAGTAGTGTTCAGTTTTGCAAAAAATGCACATGTATTTTGCTGTCAGATTTTTGCCTATGCGCTAATGTTAATTACAATTCCAAACTGGATCTCCTCAAAATAAACACGTTTGTTAAAAAAAAAATATATATATATAGTTCAAAGCCTGTTTTGACTAATTATGAACACCTAATTTTTATTTATTGCACCATGTCAGCAATATGCACCCTATTACCCATTTATTCAAGCATATGGTGTGCAGTATGAAGTGTTTACTTGGGTTCTAAACAGTTTTAAAAGGATTAAAGTATAAAATAACCAAAGACATAGAAAATACAAACGCATCAGCTAGTGTTCTCTCACATAAGATTCATTTTAACTCCAGAACACTCCACATTATGCTTCTAAATGCCGCTTCACTTACTCCTCACAAAAAGGTGTGTCTGGTTCCAGCTGGAGGAGGACTTTCAAAGCAACTCTCCCTAGGGAACAGATTTTACGCATGAAGCTAAGAATTTATTGCTAGCCTAATGAAAATCATAATCTGATCAAAATCTAACAAACAACTATTTAGTCAAGTCAGAATGATATCAAAATATAGAAAAGCCTTATTGGTAATAATGCGCTTACAAACTGTTACACATGAGAACATACTACGAGCTATCCTTTTTCTGTGCTGTTGTGCTGGCACTTCCAATGTCCCTCTAGTCCTCTGCTCAATGCCACCAGAGTTCTTCAAGCAGCAAGATACTGGGATGCCGGAAGTGGACTATCAGCATCCCAAACTCTCTGCTGGGTGGGGTGCAGTGTCCAGGGTAGTAGTGGGGGCATTCCTCTCTCCTAATGCTGGGGACTTTTTTTCAAATGCTTTCTTGCCTCTCACTGGCTTCCAACCCCACCTGGATGCTTCACCACAACCTTCCCTAGTCCTGGGAGATACCACGGGCAACAGCCTGTCCCGCAGTGACTGTCTGGTTTGTCCATCTTCATCCATCTGCGGCAGTCACAAAGGTTTAGCTCAGGTCAAGCAATGGTCCTGTGGCCACCAGGTCATTGTTAGAGCAAGCTGGCATCAGCTCAGGCCCAGGCAAGCCCTCCCAAGCACTGAGCACTGCCCGATTAGATGCTTGTTACCATTTAATTATAATGTGGCAGAAATCCTATTCATTGGGCTACATATGACTTTGAAAACATAAATAAAAACAGTGAATGTTTTATCTCCAGATAGTGTTGATATATATGTGTGTAAAAATACGTATGCACATACATCCTTTTTGCCAACTTTCTTCATGATAAAACTTTGAGTAACAGATAGAAAAAATCCATGTTTTAGGTCAGCAATGAAGAAATACCAAGATATCACAGTACAGTGAATCTTTAAGGAATATGAAATCAATAAATTTGTGCAACCTAATTGGTGTCTATTTGGGTTTTTTTGATAATAAAACTGTCAATAATCAGAAGAGTATTATCACTTCCAAAGATTTTAGAAAATTTTTAGCTGTGATCTTAATTTTTTTTTAGCTCCAACACTCTTTTTTAGTCTTTGCATCATATCCTTCAGCATTAGCCTGGAGTAAACTGATGTGCACTTTTCAAAATGTGCACATTTTTTGTTTAGCAGCAGGAGATACAGTATACATTCAAAAAGTCCTGCTCTAGGAGGTGCACACTGAATCTTTGCAGGACAGTGAGCATTTGATGACAGAAAAAAATACAAGAAATTTTACACAGAAAAGAAAGTCAATTACAGATAAAATACAAGCTTTTATATAGCTCAAAAGAGCTTGTATTCTCTCTGCAGAGTTTATCTGACTGTATTTTACTGGCACAAATGGTCACAACTTTTCAGAAGCTATTTAGAAATGAAGCTGGTGAGATCATTTTTTCACCTGTAAAATCACTAGGCATGAGAAAGTTTCTTGAATTATATTGCAGATTTATAGTTTATAGAAGTAGTTGTATTTGGCAAACCTTGAATTATATCCCACATTAGCCTAGTATATTTTGAGTGCTTTGTCCACTTTATTCTTGAATAACATAAACTCACATTCGTGAAGTACTTAGAAAGAATAGTTCCATTTTTATCCAAGAGATATCCAATGTAATGATATAAAGTATGTACTTTATTGCCATGTCATTACTATTTTTCCTTTCTCCTCCTCTCCACCCACTTCTCACAATTTTTCCTACATAATTATGCTTTAGAATGTCAATTCAGTCACAGATACTTGGGTTTTATAACCCATAATGTTTTGGAAGGCAGGAACATTGTTCAAAAGTATTCAGGGAGGTATATAAATTTTAATCCATTATTTTGTTACTACAGAAAATAACAGAAGACCATTACACACCATGTTCCTTCCATGGTTATTCCATGGTGGGAACTAAGTTCTTAGCTAATTGTTATTCAGCTCTGAATTACTGCTCTCTACTATCTCCAAGTATCTTTTCCTGGTCTGTGGACTAATTGTGCCAGAAACAATGATGCATCAAGACTGGCTCCATGCAGAGGCCGTTTGGATCCAGCATGGCTTTTTAATTAAGAAAGACAAATAACTACTATATAAGGCTCAATTTGTCCTGGAAACAAGACAGACTTCTTTCACACAGTTCCTTCACATGTATCTAAAGTTCCTTGCCAAGTGAAACCAAGCTGACTTTGCTAAATCTGCTCTGGTGTGCACATCACTTTCCTTAGTTGCAAAACATTCCTGGTTTTCTGCAGCATGCATCCTTGATTTATTCCATAGAGGATTCAGTGGTGTTTCTTAACTCCAGCTGAAACTGGCTTTGACGTGGCTAGGCTGCATCTTGTAGAGCCACTTGGCTCTTCACACTCCCAGAGCTCCACATTGTAGTAGGCATTATTAATTTTAAAATACTGTTATGAAAAAAATCAGGACCAGTTCAGATCCAGCAGTACTCCTAAAATAATAGTGCCTTGCCATGACCCTTTGGGAAGCTGGCTTAAAAACACTTGAGTGATCTCCTGTGAAGCCATCCAGGTTTCAGCGAAAGAAGAACAGAGGCAATAAAATAAATTTGAAAATATCCTGAGTTACAAGAGAGGGCAAGGGGCTCATTTAGTATGTACCCAAAATGTGTATCACTGATTTCTCCTCCACAGAGAAATTAAGACACAGTACTGTGTAATTCCAGTATGACTCAACAGACAAACAATCCCGGGCCAATTGCTGTTGTAATATTTTACAGAAAAAGGGAAAATGCTTTTTATAGTTACATCTGACACGACCTTCTTAAATATACCAACTACTTGAAATTTCATAGCAAAAATAATAAAATGGAAAAGTATTGAACAGAACTTAAATCAATATGGTATCATAGATAACTACATGTTGTTTGTGCAATCATATCTATATATTACAAACTAATAGTAATTTAAGGAAATTTTACTAAATGTAAATAAGAGAATTAGATCACTAAAACATGCTTTCCACAGTATATGCCTGACAACTACCTCCCACAACAAGAATAAGGATTCTGTTTTTCAAGGAGATTTCATCTTGCAGGAAGTTTGTACTACTGCAATCTTTTCCATTTGCCTGTAAAAGCAAATTTCCTCAAATTTCACTCTCTGAAATTCACATGGAGTAATCATTGTGAACCATTCCAATAAATTACCTGTAATAAAAAGTACAGTTGACAGCACAGAAAAGCCTATGTTTAGCCAAAATGCCTATGAAATATTATAAGGGATAGGTAATAGATGAAAATTTCATCTTAAAGACATACAATATTGGTCTAATGTCTAAAGGCATATGAATTCTGAGTGCTCATACACACACCAGATCTCAAAATAATGATGGTAAACAGCTAAGATCATAGTTTTATACGTGGAAAAACTGTAAAGCCTGTCCAAGATATCCATCAGAAAAAATATTACTAACTATAGTATTGGAAGAATATTTGGCTTTATCTGCCCCTGAAAGTACAAGAGGAATCATATTTTACAGGTACATAGATTAATAAATGGATAGTAAAAGAACTGCCAGATTTTCAAAGGATCTTAGGGTTAATCTTTACAGCATAGATTTTTGAAAATCTGAGTTCCCATTTAGACACCCTAAAGAAAAATGAAGAAAACAAAATAATAATAAAAAAAAAAATACAGAATTTTTTTTTCATAGTATAGTCATACTTTTAAAGCAGCTGTTCTTAGGACAGATGTTAATAATGTTTTAAACAAATATTTTTTAAAATTGCTGTGTTTCAGCAGTGAAGTTGTTTATTTCTCTAGAAGATCAGTTCCAAATTTTATGTGATGGGTTTGGATGAAACCCCTGTCTACACAGCCTTCAAGACTAACACACACAGAACCTAGCAGGTGAAACATAATGTACAGAGAAACCAAGACCTTAACTTGGACAGTTTAAAGACAGATCAAAATATCTCCTAGCTGCAGTTAGACATATACTTAAACACTAACCTGAACGAGGTACGTCTAGTATCTGTCCAAGTTTCCCCAAGGCTTAAAGCAGGTTTAAACCTTTATACCGGAGATGCAATCCAGTTCAGTCATCACCAGACTATCCATCAAAACATATGAGACTGAGCCATTCAAAATTAGGCCCTGTCATGATGTGAATTCTTTCTGAAGCAGGAATTCAGTTGATAGCACTGCCTCTGTAGCATGTAAGAGAATAACCATGAATTACCTTTTGATGCAATGCACTCCAGTCAAAGGCAACTTGGCCTGGTGAGACAAATTATTCTAAAGTTGAAAAAATTCAATAGCTTAATGGCAAGTCTGTCATCATAATTGTTTTTAATGTTAACCTTTTCAAACAGAACTTCTATAGAAATAATCTATTTAAAAATGTAGCCTTTCAGATAAGAGGCATGACTTCATGAGTTACTCTATTTCCTGAAGAAGGAAATGCAAATTAAAAAGTATATTCTTCTAAAATGCATGACCAGGACAGTAATAGTTTCTGTGTGTTCTCCAGCCTGTGAGATGAGAATAAGTGCAAATACATTTTTATACAGGTGGTGTTCTTTTTGCATCTAGCTCTGGACTGCTTTTATCTTATGTTACTAGCACAATATAGCAGTACTATTGCTACTATACTACTATTAATAGCAGTATTATTGCTACTATACTACCGCACAATTCTTGGCCCTTCCTACTTTCATATTCTTTTTGATTACCAGTGTTCTTAGCTGGTGATTAGTTACAGCTCTGAGTTGGAGACCATGGATGCAGTGAAGTCTTTCAAGCAGCAGATACATTAGGAAACATTCAATGACAGAACCTAGGAAGGAGAGATCTGAAGTTGAGCTTATTGAGTCCGGAGCTTTACAAATTAAAAACTGACTTTAATGACATATTTATCAACAAACATATACTATGTCTATGGTGGAAACTTTGGACATCTCTCTCTAGAGTTAAAGGTGGTATTGCAGACAGGAGATTAAGCATAAATCCTCAGGCTAAACTAACAAGAATTGCCTATTTCAAAGGAACTTTCTCTGATTGCTCATTTATTTTTGCATGATTTAATGGCTAAGTCCATAGAACAAAAAACTACTGACAGATGGAAGAATTCTATACAATAACAGAGCAGTTTTCCACCTACTTCTAGGGATTAGTGTTTAAACATGTCATTAACAGAGGAAAATTGAGTGTCATAATCATATGGTCAAAAGGAGCTTCATCTGTACAGTCAATATTGACAACCGAAATTAAGATTCCTGCTATCAGAAAAAAAAAAAAAAAAAAAAAAAANAAAAAAAAAAAAAGGCATAAATTTTGAGCTTTTACCCCCTTCTTAAGCATTTATATGACAATATCACCAAGCAAACTTAATACTAGATACTACTGCATACTTAATAGACACTATGTATTAAGTATGCAGTACATTCTTTGAAGGTGCCACCCATAACGTCCCAGACAGGTGCTAGGAAAAGGAAAAATAGAAAGAAAGACCCCAGATGAAAGCAAATCTATTCTTTGTAAATTGTCAGCAAATATTGTGAATTATTTCTGTCATCTTTAGATTTTTGTCTTTTTCAAAGTTTAACCCCTGACTCTTATTATTTCTCGTTACGGTTGTGTGCTGGCAATATTTACAAAAAGCGGTATATAAATGTCCCTCCTTGTTTTTAACACACTTACAAAGATTATTTCAATGTTAGGAACAGATATTCATAAAATCTACCTTCTCTTCCATTTTTCTGAATGATTCACCAATTTCTTTCTACCTTTTTCTTTTTAAAGCATTAATAATTATAAAATGGTAACAACCACTGAAAAAATATAAAGGTTTTGATATCTTTCTGAAAAAGCAGTATAAAGAACTGCATGATTTTATTTGCTTTTGATATTTATGAACATATACTGTAAATTCTGCAGAGCAGATTGTTTGTTAATGACCACATACAGACTTAATGTCTATTCCAATAATGTTCACCTTCATTATAACCATCACGAATTTAGACAAGATTAGTGATGCTGAGAGATTCTAGGCAAGATATAAAGATTTTCTAGTATGAAGGAACAAAAGTAAGACATGAGATAAGGTGACCCTGTATATATCATTTATATGTGATACTTGGAATGATTTTTATAAGGTTCTTCATAAGATATTATCAAGGGAAATAAATAACTATGGTTAAGAAGTAAACAGCTTTTCTGGATTAAACACAGACACACTAATCAAAGTTCTAATAAAAGGTATTATATGACAGTGAGGTAAAGTGAATAATGGAAAACTGAATTCAGTGGGACAAGCAGTCTACACTTTCTGTAAAACACATAGATGTTTGAGACATTCCCTGACAACATCCTATTAACGGAAAACTAGGAATGGCAATGTCTCTGGTCTCATTTCTCTGATGTCATAAATCCCTAAGGAACTGTGAGAAAAGTGAAAGACAAAAAGGAACTTTGAAAAGAGAATGAAAATGAATTCTGGAAACTGGCAGGGGGAGATGTTTTTTAAAAAGTAGAGAAATTAAATTAACTGAAATATCAAAGTGATCACATATTAAATAATTATAGAAAACATTTTTTCACAGAAAATTCCAAAGAATAAACTTTGATTACTATTGCAAAACTAGTTGTGGATCTTGAACTCCAAAATGAAAAAACCTGAGTTTATTGTCCTTTGTAAAATAAATTTTAACACAGATATTACTATATTTAGCTATTCTTCTTCAGCTAATATCTTGAATTATAAATAAGGGTTATTTAAGTTATCCTGAGCTAGTATATCCATTATTCTATGCAGCACTGTGGTAATCACTAAATTACATTTGGAATTAAAATTCAGCAAGTAGTATTAAGCACTGTTGAAAGTTATTAATACCAAGGTATCTAGTAGGTGCCTCTGAAATGTTGAGATACTTGGAAAATTCAACGTTCACAATTTCTGTTTATCATGTTACACTTTAGTGTACTGGATCATTAAAATGCACATAGGCCAAAACAAGGGAGGGAACAGGGAAATCTAGACTTAACGTGACTTTCTAAAAAAACAACAAAAACCAAACAAACAAACAAAATCTATATTTTGTAAGAGTGAATTAGTTGCCTGACTTCACTGTATAAATCCCTGTAAACATTCACCTTCTACATGAAAGAAAAAGAATTCACATAATACAATGATTCACAGTGCTCCCTTCAGCTGTGCCAAAGCCAACTAATCTTCAAAGGGGAACAGGAAAACTAGAATAATTCCCCTGAGTAATGGACAGCTAAAAGGGAAGAACTTGAAACATTCCCTGGCTGCTACTGTGTTCAGATCTTGGAAGAAATAATCAAGCCTCAACTATCTTTCAGATGTCGGCAATATCTGCCTTGCAGTCAATACCATTTTCCCCAAGAGCATAAATCTTTCTTTAGAAGCAAAATGCCTACACTGCCACGAGCAGACTGAGCAAGTAGTAAATTATTTTAGAAGTAAAGCTGAATAGCATAGTCATTTATGTATTATACCTCCTAAGAACCTTGTTTCTCATCACAGGAGTTCTGCAGACCTATGTGATGCTGTGGACATGCTGTTTGACATGGAGAGACACACAACATCAGAAACGGTTCCATCACCACAGCTGTACAAATGTGCTGTGCGACAGCATACGCATCTGTGATACTTATTGATGGCTTAATGCCTCATGCACAGTTAAAAGAGATATGTTTTACCCCATGTGTGGTTCCATCAGACTATATTAGTACAAAAGGTCCCCAGTGGTGCACCTAGAATTTTTTGGTAAAAGCAGTCCCTAGAACAACAACATTATATTAAGTGCAATGCAGCTGCCTTCAGCCTCAGGGCTGAAGGAGACATCAAGAACAACATTCATCGTAGCATATCAGTGTTATTAATTCCTGTTCCTGGACACCAGAGAAACAGGCCACTCAGAACTACAGTGGAGAGATACAGTCCAAATAAAAATCTTCTGTAAACTGCTAATGATTTCAGTGAGCTCTAGATCACCTGCATAGACCTTCCGTGGGCGTAAAATGTTTTTCTTTCAGTGTTTCTATAATGTATTTAAATACAAATGCCAATGAGAGGAGAAAGATGTACATTTAGTTAAGACAACAAGGACACTTACAGTCACAAACGTTGGCTTAACAGAAATGTATGGATATATTTACTCAGTGGTAAAAGCTGTTATGAGTTATCATATTACTTCATAAGTGGGAAACATTTTTAAGATATGACATTCATGCAATCAATGGTGAGTGATCAATGACAACTTAAGAATTTCTAAATCCACTGATATCTTAGCTGTTGCATGATTAACCATAAGCTTGCAAAAGAAATTTTTTATGAAATCTTACTGGGGAAAAGTTATCTATTACTATACCATAATTTATTTTTTTATATACTGCCTTTAAGGCATTCTAAGGGAAACCAAAACGCTCCTTTTAGATTTATGTAATATTCGTCCTTGAAAATATATTTTTTTATGTTAATTGAATACATAATAAAAATGCCAGATTGAAGATTCTGTAGACTGGAGAGTTTTTATATGAACAATTGGAAAGAAAATGTAGGTTCTTCCCTAAAATAAAGATCTCCCCTGGTAGTGTAGGTCAACTTTTTCCAATTAAATTGTTCCACTGAGTAGAAAGAAAAGATGACAAAATTAATAGGATTATTTTAATTTTTTGAGAATATAATTTCCATCTTGCATTTCTTTTTGTTGAAAGAGGGTAAAGCAAGACCAGAATAATAAAATTTTAAAAGCTTTTAATGAAATGATGAATTTCATCACCTCTATTGTTAACATTAGTCCCACTATTGATTACTCACTCCTTCTCTTTGATACTTTCAGGAACATACCAACTAAAACCAACAAATTGCACTAGAGGGACCATCCCATCAGACTAAATTAGAGAGTGGCTTCATTAGTGCCAGAATAGGCAGATGACATTGATATATTGATACACGATGGACTGCCTTCCCTGAGACTGCTTGAGCCTTTCATTAGCTCATTCTGGACATTGCACTCCACACAGACACCTGGGTGCTGGGGCTTTCTACAAATTTCAATGTAGAATGAACTGAAACAAGTGGCTTAGAAACAAAAATATCTCAATTCATCAGTATGCTGTGAGCCACAAATTTATTATTGTATCTTTATTTTGAAGATGAGAAAGTCTTCAATTTTGACAGAGTAGAAGTCTGAACTTCAACAGAGTGCCAGTCACTGGTCATCTTTTCTGGTTTATTACTATAGCTCTTCTGCCTGCCACAGACCGTACTCCATATAGCATTATTTACCTTCAGGTATGGTTTGATTACAATCTTAAGCCAGACTTGAAGGCTGTGCAGCAAGTATGGTAAAAAGACATAGTAAGAGTCATGTCTGCCTGACATGCTTAAACACAGGATTTTCAAAAATGCATCCTACTCCCATTGTAGTCAGTGGACTTTTGTTGCTGCTTCAAAGAGGAATTGGGTTTCAGGGCCCACAGCTTCTTTTTACTTGTTAAGGTCTATTCTACAAATAGATAATAAAAAAATGACAAAAAATTCTGTCAGGTACAGAGAAAGGCAAAGGGGAAGAGCAAGTGTATTCACTGTCATACTGGATGGAGCTAATTAAACTTTTGCTACATTACTGGTTTTCTCTGCTGATTATTCATTCTGGGATTAAAAAGGTTATGGGTTATTCAGCAGAACCAATAATCATTAGTTCCTTTATTAATATATATGAATGCAGACATACCTCATCAGAAACAGGACAAAAGCAGCTGGACAAATATACATACTGTATTTCAATTTACAGCCTCATTTATAAGGGTAAACAAGGGTAAATTGTGGCAGTGGCAATCAGGCTGGGGAAAGAGCTCCAAGACATCCATCCTTGTAAATGTACTTTTCATGTCTGTCTTTGTTTGTTTAATATATGTTTTTCCAAATATGTCTGATTTATATTTTATGATAATCCCTAAAGAGTACCCAAGCAGATATCAAATTTTATTACAGCATATTATACTGTTATAATGCTTATATTGGTTTTATAGATTCACTTTGTACTTACTTTCTAAACAAAGCTTCTCCCTCAAGTGACCTAAGTAAATCTAACAAAAATGTGATGGGTTTTCCTGGGAAGTAATATCAGGTAATATAAAATTTTCTGAATTATTGTTGTGCTTGTCTTAAATTAATCTTTCCAGATACTCGTTTTTCCTGCTTGTTTCTTGCAGAACTAAAAATCTCTTTATGAAAAACAATACTAGGTGCATGATCTAGCTTTGTGCACAACCAGATTGTATGCATTCTTCTCTTTGTCTGCCTACATACAATAACCAAGTAGCATTAAAAATAGCAGCAGTCTCTAATGGCTACTGCATAGTTCTAGCTAAATACAACACATTACTTTCTCAGTGTCTACAAAGCAAAATCACTTTACCCTGACACTTATATACATATAGCTGAATTGTAATGGCCAATTTACAAACCACAAGGACTATAGTTCTAAAAAGCTTCCACTTAAACACTCTGCAGCAGTGCTTCTCTGCTATTCTAAAGAACAGGCTTCCTTTTTGACATTATTTATAATAACTAGGAATGAAAATGTTTTGTGACCTCAGAAATCAATGCTTTGTTTAAAAGGTTTGCAAATTTTCTTTCTCCAAATCAAAACTGGTGTGTTCTTAAAAATATTTTTAATGAAATCACATCTGTCATGCTGGGATACACTTGAAAACTGATTGCAGTAAGTCAGAAAATTAATATGAAAATCTAAATATTAATTTATTTTACCCTTAAGTCTTTCAATATATTTTTACAATCTGCCATATAAGTACATCATTGGAAAAACAAGGAAGGAAAATGCAGCTGTAGTTCATGGGACCTGAAAGGCTCTCAAAATCAGCCATTTCAGTGGATTATTTAATGCTTTCTGGACTATTGGAAACAGCCTATTTATTCTCAAATGTCCAATCATATACTAAAAAATAATAATGGAGGAATAATATGAAATGTTTGAAGTAATCAGTACAGAACATGTACTATAATTATAGCAAGGAAGTATTTGCTTAAGTGAATATTATTGATAAATAAATGAACATTGCCAGAAGTGGTCACCTTTTATATAGGAAAAAAAAAAATAATATGAGAAAGCTGTGAAATACTAATGAAAGTATCCAGCCTCATAGTTAAATCTGAACACCAGAAGATCTATACACAGGCTTAATTTTTATCATTCTGAGCTTTTTGCAAGATATTTTCTACAGAGAACTGACATCTGTAATAAGAAATAAACTGCGTAGGTTATTTTGTCATAATTTAAAACTGCAGATATTTCTGCAGACAAAAGAATAGAAACTAAAATAACATTAATCTCAGTGTTATTCTTAGAACTTAAAACAAAGGGAAAAATGCCAAACTGAAATATACGCTATCTGTAAATATAAAAAGTGTCATAATTCTGCAAGAAAATGCACAGGAAATCTGCCCTTTAACTCAACAAAAAATGTCATGATATTTGCAGGTTGGAGAAAATAACCTTTTTGACAATAGCTATTTGACACATTGCTAAAACATGCAGTTTTAATGTTACTTGCAGTGCCATTTTGGTCTCAAGCCATTATTAAACTATGGACTGTGCAAGCAAAAGCACTGACTTTCTGGGAACAGTGATTCAGTGATGACAATGATGGCACAAACAGCACAATCACACTTACCTTCAGACCAGCAGTTGCCTGGTACTAGCCTTTAACAGATTCATCTGTCTTCCAAAATCTTCAGTGCAGATCTTTTATCCTTATGTGACATGAAATAAATCTTTAGGAAAAATTCCTGTGGCCTGAAATAAGAAGTTTTCATGAGAAAATTGTCAGTATTTGGAGAAGAGTTATACCTCTAGTATGGTAAAAACAGATAGTCTATAACTCCTTTTACAGTTAAAACCATGGATGGAGTACACCTACGGATAGCTCTTCCATACCTATATATGCAATTTTTCCCTAATATTTCAATCCAAAGTTAGTTATGTGTGGGCCAAAACAATTGTCTGATGCTTACAAATGCTGCTTTTATATGATGTAACATTCATTACATTTGGCTTGAATCTGAAAGGGACTTGTTTTCAAGAATTATAAAACACTTGTGATACACTTACATGTCAGAAGTACAGAAGTATTAGAATTTAAGAAAGATCAAGATGGAAAAAAAAAAAATGTCCTGCTCCTAGGATAGAATTGTACTTGTGGCACTCCTGAAAGACATTTATCCAATTTATTTTCAAACAATGTCACATCTGGAGGCTCCACGACCTCTCTGCCTACCTTCTACAGCTTCACTGCACTCACCAGCAGAAAAATGTCCATTACGTCCTACTCTAGTCACCAGAAATATGCAGATTATTCTCCACTTGCAGGAACTTTTTATGAACTTGAAGATCATAGTAGCTCCTCTTCTCTCTTACAAATACCTATGTATATATATATGTGTGTGTGTGTGTATAGATATAGACGATTCATTATATCTTTCCTCATAAACCTCATTTTTGCTACCTTTGATCATTCTTGTTAATGTTTATCAGACTTTTTCTAACTGGTTCACATCTGTCTTGAACTGGAGTGTCCAGAATTACAGAGATTCCTCTTGCTGGAATCTTACAGCTCCCAAGCATCACTTAAGCATTATTCACATAACTTTTTGGCATTACTTTTGCTTATACAGTGTGTGTGAAAGTGACAATACTGCATTGACTCCTGTTTCATTTTGTGACCCATTTCAACACTTTCCTGCAGACCTGTTTATATGGCATACTATTTTCCTGTATTTGTGTAACTAATTATTATAAATATGCTACCCTGCAGTTATGTTTATTGACTAGCTTCTTTCTCATCTCTGGAGCTTTATTCAGGATTATTTAAAATCTCAGGCTTTTTTTCCTATATCTGTAGATTTTCCTAATTTTTTACTGTAAGTAAATTTTTATTGGCGTACTTATGCTGTGTCCTGTGCTGTAACTGAGTACTGAACAGGACTAGATTCAAGACAGACCCTTACAGAACTCTGTTCAACATATCCTTCCTTTCTGAAGCTGTGAAGATATATTTCTTCAGTCACATAGTGGAGAACAGGAAGATTTAAAAAAGAGAATACATACTTATCAGCTGAGTGATCTGCCTCACAGACTCTAGAATGTGACATATTGAAAGAGTGAGGGCAATTTGAATTAGGACACACTTTGTTCCTGAAGAGACACTGCAAATTACAGGATTTAGCAAGGCTACATCATATCTACCTACAGGCTTCACTGAAATGCCAGATATGGTTAATACAGTGTGTCATAAACATACTGAATGCTGTTCTCCTTCAAACAAATAAATCATAAATCATTCCTCTGACATTGCACAGTCTTACTGCCTACAAGCTCCAAAAGCAAAACTCTGTGCACGTCAAATCTGTTTCTCGGCTGGCAGTCAGGGAGCAAGACCTGCAGCGTGTGAGTCTAGCTGCAGTCACATTAGATCATGGTGTCCTACCCACAGCAGTAGTACAGACACGGTCTGACCGCTTGAAAAGTCAAGAGTGTGATTCAGATTTAGTGGCCTAGAACAAGGTGCCAGAGAGACATCCTTTCCAGACAAAGTATTACTTGAGTGTGCAGCAGGTTTAAAATTATTTCACATCAAAATGACAGTGTTCTGCTTTTACTGTTTCCCATGTATGGTATCTCTGCCCTGGTAAGATGCTATGAGTATGTGGTGGGTTGACCCTGGCTGGACATGAGGTGCCCATCAAAGCTGCTCTATCATTGTCCATCCTCAGCTGGACAGATGAGAGAAAACACAATAAAAGACTTGTGAGTCAAGATAAGGACAGAGAGATACCACTCACCAATTACCGTCACGGGCAAAACAGACTCAACTTGGGGAAATTATCTTAACTTATTACCAATCAAATCTGAGTCCAGTAACAAGAAATAAACCCAAATCTTAAAAACACCTCCCCCCACTCCTCCCTTCTTCCTGGGCTCAACTTCACTCCCCATTTCTCTCCCTCCTCCCCTGCAGCAGGGACAGGGAATGGAGGTTACGGTCAGTTTGTCACAGGTTGTCTCTGCCGCTCCTTCCTCCTCAGGGGGAGGACTCCTCACACTCTTCCCCTGCACCAGTCTATGGTTCCTCCCACAGGAGACAATCTTCCAGAAACTTCTCCAACATGAATCTTTCCCATGGTCTGCATCTCTTCACAAACTACTCCAACGTGGATTTCTTCCATGGATGCAGTCCTTCAGGAGCAGACTGCTCCAGCGTGGGTCCCCCACAGGGTCACAAGTCCTGCCAGCAAACCTGCTCCAGCATGGGTTCCTCTCTCCACAGCTCCTACTAGAAGCCTGCTCCAGCACAGGCTTCCCATGGGGTCACAGCCTTCTTCAAGCATCCACCTGCTCCAGAGTGGGGTCCTCCACGGGCTGCAGATGGATATCTGCTCCACCATCATCCTCCATGGGCTGCAGGGGGACAGCCTGCCTCACTATGGTCTTCTCCATGGGCTGCAGGGGAACCTCTGCTCTGGTGCCTGGAGCACCTCCTCCCCCTCCTGCAGTGACCTTGGTGTCTGCAGGGCTGTTCCTCTCACATCTTCTGACTCCTCTCTCCAGCTGCAGTTGCACAGGTTTTTTCTCCCTCTTCCTAAATATGTTACCCCAGAGGCACTACCACTGCTGCTGATAGGCTCGGCTTTGGCCAGCAGCGGGTCTGTCTTGGAGCTGGCTGGCATTGGCTCTATCAGACAGGGAAATGGTCAAGCTGTCCAACTTCTTTTCAAAAATTTTCGATAAACTTTTTATTCTCTCAGATCTAAATGTTTTTCTATACCCCATTGTATTTCTGCTGCGTGATGTACTCAAGCTGCTTTTAAAGTAGCTTTTCAGCAGGGTAAATGTCCATAAACTGCTGAAAGCAGATAGTAATCTGAGAGCAGCACAAAGTACTGACACTCTAAGAAATGCTTTCTTTTAAAAACTTCTGTTTTTCTAAAATGTATGTACGTATTTGGATTGCTTTGAAACAAACTGAGTGCTGGGGAAACTGGTTACTTTATGTGATCTAAATTTAGATGATTTTTAGCCACGATTACACTATGTAGAAAGGGAAAGCCCTATGAAGAACAGTAAAAGCCAGTATTTCAATATTCTATACTCTTGTTATCTAAAACCTGAAATTTATATTGCTCACCAAGTAACCAGTAACTTTTCATTTGGAAGCTATTGTTGGCTATGTTGGCTACTGCCACCCTTGGGAAACCACTGCTTAAGACGTTTTTAAAGAAAGACCTTAATCTCTAAAGTGCCAGTCTCATATCAAAGAGAATCAACAAAACCTTAATTTAGTGCAGCAGCCCAACAGGCATTGTGAGCCTACACTGTAGATACAGCATTTTTGTAAAGTGCCTTGCCTGTTCTTTTCTGTCACACATTCCAAATATTTCAGATTTACTCTACCTGCTTAGACCAGCTGTATACAGTGCTTTGTTATCCATGCACAAAATGACACATCTCTGTCCAGAAAATCAAAGAACTGACCTGAGTAAAAATTTCATGCCTGAAAGCTAGTGTATTCTACTCTACTAATTTCTAGTGATTTTTATTTTTTTTTTCGCTCTATCTAATCTCACCTGTGCCTTCAGAAGATCATGGCTATGACATTTTTACCATCAGCAATAGTCAGAGGATTGTACATGGGGTTTATATGTAGTGTCTCCATTATATGGAGATATAGGGCTCATTTTAATTGCCCACATGTAGAATTTAGTGCCATTTAACTTAGCTGGGATATCTTGCCTGTCTCCAGCTGTCTCTCCATAGGGTGTTGATGTCTTAAATTGAGTGTCATGTTATTCAATCCCTTGAAGATGTCACAGATAACCTAAGATATCTCCTATAACTCAAGGATACTATATTTATGAAACTGAATTCTACCTCTAGGTCAATACACTCAACGCTATTCAGCTGATGCCTACATTCAAATGAACCCAACTCCAGGCTTCACTGTCCTTCAGCAGTAACTCTAGGCTCTACATTAACTACATTTCCAGTGACTATAGTAGGACCTTAGACATCTAGCTCATGTGTAGACTCAATCTTTTCATAGTAGCTCTATGTGTAAGATTTCACCTTCAAGAACTATGCAATAGCAAATACTCTCCCAGGACTTTCAGTTTCTGATACCATCTGCATATTTTTGTCCACCAGAATATGTGTTTTCGATACATTCCAAAATTCCAAGCTCCCAAACTAACTACAAAGATAAATACAACAATCAACTTCTTATCAGTAACTCATTTGGAACTAACTTTAAAGTATTCTCTGTTTTCATTCAGCTGGTAAACTGCTCCCAGACAGCAATCCTTGCTTTTTTTTTTGTTTGTTTTGTTTTGGTTTGGTTTTTTTTTTGTTTTTTGGGGGGTTTTTTGGTTCCCCCCCACCCCCAAAGAACACCATCTAATAAAAAACCTTAATTATCAAGGCAAATAAAAAACATACACCATGCAAATATCCTCTTTACTCCAGACAACTCTAGAACATGAACATTCATGAAGACTACATCATATATATTTTTTTTTCTTTTAGGTTTTTAAAATCTGATTTCAACACATGGCAACACAAGACATCACTAAATATGTTAATTCTGAGTTAGGAAAATGCCTATTACTGCTTTTATTGAAAATTTTGTTTTTCATGTCCCAACAGCTGGGATATATATATTTTATAATAAAAGCCTTCATGAATATCTTGTTTTCAGAAAATTGTAAAATTCAGTGGAGTATGAATTAAGTATACAAGCATGGAAGCTTAATTTCAGGATGTTTTGACTCTAAGACTGCTATTCAAATGTATTATCTCACAAATGGTATAAATTTGGTTTATAAATAATAAAAATTGTAAAAATCCCCACTCAAAACTATTCTGGTATATAAAGTCACAATTTTGAAGTTAAAATATGTGCACCTTTTTATAATACACATTATTCTTTAAAAAACAAACAGACAAACAAAACCCCACAAAACCCCCACAAAATCAAAACCCACAAAATCAGTACTTGCTACTGTTTTTTAATGCACTCTCTGAAATAAAGTAGTAAATACCTGATTTTGATACAGGTTGTTATTTTTTTTTCTCCATGGTGACAATTTTTCTTGTACATCAGCATAAACTTCTCCCACCAGAAGCAGTTAAGTCTCTTAATCTCTTTAACAATGTATTCATTCTTACTGTTTTAATGAACAATGTTTGTTATGATATTGATATTAATTGATTGGTATTAAAAGAAGAATACAAATTGGATGTGTGTTGATTTGTTTGTATATTTCTCATGATAATTTTATGAATATTCATTTTATTTCAAACAAATAGTGACTTTAAGAACTTTAAAATCTTTAGTGTTAACTTTCTTGGGAAAAAAAGCTGATAATTAAAGGTTTCAACTTAAATTCTATCCTTCCTACACATGATTCTTATAGATCTGGCCACAAATTTTCATAGATCTTCACTCAACAGTTTCATCCCAATTAACATCCAAGCATTTCTTGATTTGTCTCCCATGCAATTGCCCTGCTAAACAGTGCAAGGCAGAAAGTAAAGGCTATCCACCTGCTTGGATAAAAATTTTAATCAAACATCAGGTAATCACAAATGGATAAACTCAGAAGAAATACCAACATCTAAGCAGGAACAAAAGATTCTAACAGCTGAAAAAACTACCTTGTTGTACCCAATATCTCATTATGGCCAAAAAGAGAACACACCTTATATGCTGAGCCAAGAGTTTAGCATTGGACTAAGTTCTTCAGAGGCTAATCAAAATACAAAGAACAGTTATTATTTGTCCAGTGACAATGATGGTAGCACAGCCTGAATTATCTAATTAATTAAAAAAAAACCCTTAATTAATAATGTAGTAAAATTGTTATACATAAACCTACTCATATCCACCCTTTTTAGTATACTGACTTTTCCAATGCCCCTCTGGGCCTCGGCACTGAAGTTTGTGTTCCTGAAGAAGAGGCTGCAATATAATATCAACATTTAGAGTTCTTTGCTGAGTATGATATCTATGAAGTGGGGAGGCTTCTTCTTTCATTGGTCCTGGGTCCGCTTATTATTATTTTCTTTTGGTTTTAAAGAGCCAGTTTTTTTGTTTTATTTTGTTTTTTCTTATTGACTCACGTGTTAGTTACACAATGCTCAGTTTTCTTAGATCTTTGTTTATGGTTAAACAATATGTTTCAGAATAGGCATTAACATGTGGTAAAGTGTCATTGAAGAATCGGAGCTAAGTTGACCTCTTTTTGAACACAAGGAATTTTTGCAGTTATAGCTGTTTGACTTATAACTCAAATTTTCTGGTTATAACATTTATCTGAAAGATTTTTCAATTCAGCAGTTTTGGATGAAGGAAAAGAGGGAAGAGGAAAAATGGAGCAACTCTCCATAGTAGCTGAGTGTGGTAATCCTTCAGACAGGAGAAAGTTCAGAATCCCTACTCAGCATCCTGCATAACAGCAGTCTGAACCTGAATCTGCATTTTCTTAATCAATGCCATGAGACCTGACCAATTTGAGAACATTGCCTCTCCACTCTCCTCCATAAAATATTGGGACAATCTTTTTTTTTTATTTCAAATTTGAATCAAATTTGGTTAGTGACAGAACTAATTACAGCTCATGAAAAGTACAACACCATAGGAATAAACTACATTATTGTAAATTAAAGATTTAAAATATTTCCTCATTTAATTGCAAAAGTCAATGTATCAGACGAACAGATGGAACTCTCAATAGAGGAAAGAGTAAAGTGGGTGGGGTGTTACAGTGATACTGCAAATGCACATTACCTAAGTGACTATAACATGCTAGGAGTGATGAAGTTTAGCAAATTTATCACAGCACAAGTAATCAAGTTCCACATTAAATTCTTATACTGCTCCCTTCCCAGAACTGGGCTTCCATTGCCATAATGAAACACTTCTATTAAAGTTTTACAATGAAATTACTATCATTGATCACCCTGATATAAAAGCAGAAGTAAAACCACACTTTTAGAGATTAATATCATTGTCTTCCCTTTTTTGAATAAGTATTAAAATAACTAGCATATAACTCATTTTCAGAATTAATACTTTATTGCTTTGATAATATTTCCTTTATATTGTCCTCTTCTCTGGGAGAATTAGGTATTTCCTAATATGTAAGAGTGGTATTCCAAAGTTAAGTATTAAAAAAAAAAAGAATATAGTATTAAATTCTGACACAAAATTAAAGAAAATGTCAGTTCCTACAACAGGTAATAGCATAACTTTAAAATTACTGGATTTTAACAACGGTTTTAACATTACTTTGAAAACAGTGCTGTTTATTTCAGTGATGAATTGGTACTAAGTAACTTCACTAGGCTATATTAGTGTAATCTGATGATAAAACTAAATAATTGATATTTTCTTCTTTACTCACATGTAAGATGGAACAACTTTTCTGCAGCACAAAATGCTCAGATAGCTTAAAAAATAAATTTTATTTAAACTTGATTATAGAGAAATGCAAAACATCCACAGTACTTTCCAAATTGTGCATGTACCTTTTTATGTGAAACCATTTAATATACACTTTGTCTACTACAGTGAATGTTAACAGGGAATCTTAACTGTACTTGGAAGGCAGGAATTTAAATAGCTGGTATTACAACACATAAATTGGGTAGAAAATAGAGAATATTAAAGTGCTGTTTCACCTGGTTTGAAACCCCAATGAAAGCATTCAAATATACAGTTTCTCAACTATTCTACCATATTAGAATCGCAATAAAATGTTCAAGAATCTGGATTCTTCTGTATCTTTATTTAGGTATTGCCACTCATTTTTGGCCCATCTTTCAAAATATTCACCATATTTACAAAGCATAAGGAAAAATGAGTGATTTCAGACACCATATGTGAAGACATATTGTCTGTGTCTAGTGTATTTAAAGACATATTAAGATATTTATGAAATTAAATATCATAGAATGGTTTGGGTTGGAAAGGACTTCAAAAATCAACTAGTTCCAATACCCCTGCCATGGGCAGGGACACCCTCCACTAGACCAGGTTGCCCAAAGCCCCATCCAACCTGGCCTTGAACACTTCCAGGGATGGGGCATCCACAGCTTCTCTGGGCAACCTGTTCCAGTGCCTCACTGCCCTCACAGTAAAGAATTGCTTCCTAATCTCTAATCTAAATCTACCCTCTTTCAATTTGCTAAATACCCTGCATATGCATATAATTACTGTTCCTGCATTAAGCATATTATTTTAATCCTTTTCAAAAGTTGAAAAAACCCTACAAAAACCTGAAAATTGCCCTCTTAAAAATGCTAGGCGGAACTTAGCCTATACTCTATAAAAGCAGAGGGACAGCTAAGAAATAAAGTGACTAAGGGCTATACTAATAAACATCCAAAACAGACTCTTGATCACTAGTTATTCAAAGACACTTAGGTAACAAAAATTCTACTTGCAAGCTAGGCTAAATAATAAGTACACCACTACTGATCATTACATCACTTACTGCAGCCTTTTATCATATAAAGGAGGCTTATAAGAAAGATGGAGACAGAATTTTTGCCAAGACCTGTACTGACAGGACGAGGAGCAATTGTTTTAGACTGAAAGAAGGTAGATTTAGACTGTACATATCTAAGATGTTTTTTACAGTGTGGGTGGTGAAACACTGGAACAGGTTGCCCAGAGAAGTTGTGGATGTCCCCTCCCTGGAAGTGTTCAAGGCAGGGTTGAATGGAGCTTAGGGCAACCTGATCTAGTGAAAGATGTCCCTGCCCACCATGGCAAGGAGGTTGGACTAGGTGATCTTTAAAGTTCCCTTTCAACCCTAATCACTCTGTGGTTCTATGAGTCTATGATTCCATGTTTCTCCTTTGTATTTTTTAGTTCTCTCTGAAAAATTTTTTTCATACTTGTTTAAACCAGTATTTCCAAAAGAATCCAAGTATGTTGTGAATGTTGAAAGGAACTTTTTTTTAAAAATCCATATTAATAATATGGTTGCATTTCACCCTTTTCTATGAACAAGTAATTGTTTTAAACAGGATGATCAAGTCCTTCCACAATCCTTGGGGGGTAATTTTTTTTTTATTTTTTTTTTAAATAAAAGTAACAGTATAAAAACACGGGACACTGTCAAACTAAGTTGACACTTTTCAGAGTTTTGAGAATGAATGGAGACTACTAGATGATAGTTAATTCAGGAAGAGTGTATTATGCTTTCTCCATTCAATAAACATAATTTTCTTAGAAGTAACAATGAAGAATTGTAGCATCTTAACATTGTTTGATTTTTCATTCCAACTTTTAGAAAAGTTACATATATATACTTTCTTATTTTTAACAAAATCTGTTATTTGAAAATAATTCTTTAATTTATTATTTGGACTTCTTTTGCTTCATGAAGTAAATGGACATTATTTAAAGAAAAAAATCTGAAAATTGTATTGCATTAATAAATAATCTCATATTGATAGCTCATACTTGAGACATTAAGAAATCTCTGATCATTGAGGAAAATTGAGAGCAAAGTTTCTCCAAAGAAAAGCACTCTTTTTTCCCCTTTAGTGTTTATCACTGCTATTTATTTGTCTTTTATTAAAATTCTTGGGTTTGTTATTATAAAAAAAGCAAACAATCATGAAATGAGTATTTTTTTAAAAAAAATCCAAATCTTAATAAAAAGTTTTTATTAAGAAATATAAATAATTACATACATAGATGTTGTCAGAGCTTTTAAGATCACTTCTGTGAAGGTGAAAGACTTAGCTCCAGGTCTTTGGGCTGCTCTTTGGCAGGAGGGAGAGCAGAAACCTGGTGTTATGGAATGAATACATAGTAATAATCACAGAATTACAGTCTCTCCTAAAAAAACTAATAGTTCCCAAGAAACAAATACAGCAAATGAACTACACTGGTAGTTAATGTGAACTCCTCAGTTAAAAAAAAAAAAAAAAACCACCAAAAAAACCCCAAACCAAAACATTTGATCAATCTATACCACAAAGTTAAAATGATGTATTAGCTTGGAAGGAACATCAAAGGACAAAACATTAATAGATTTATTGTATTTTCTATAGTGGTGGTGGTGGTTGGTTTTGTTTTATTATTATTATTATTATTATTATTATTATTATTATTATTATTATTATTATCATGTGTAACTATTCACCAGCTATATGGATTCGTACATTTACATCAAAGACAATGCATTCCAAGTATGTGTATTCACTACTACATTTCTTTGTCACTCAAATCCATAAATAAGACGCTTACATTCATTTTCCCTATAAAATCCTTTCTTTACCTCCAGCTATAGCACAGAAAAGTAAATAGATCTCTTGAACAGTTCAGCACAAGACAGCAAATGATACTAAGAACAAGACAGAAAATACAAACCCTAAAGTCTGTTGTTACTTTTTTAAGGGTCTTTGATGAATTATTAAGGCAAGGCAGGTGCCACTCAAAAACACTATGCATCTGAACACAGGCAGTTAGAATGCTGACCTGGGGTTCTGTAGTTGTGGAGAACAGATACTGTTGAGCTGCTCTATTATATAGAAAAAAATGCACTTAACACTGGAGTATATACATCCAGCTTAAGTCAAACATGAATTTTTGAAACTTTAGAAACGATATGGTTCGTGTAGATTCAAAGTTGCATTTCAATTATTCTGTTTAGAACAGAATGCAAATACAGCAGGAAATCACAAACCACATCTTTAAAAAAAATAATTTAAAAAAATGTCAGCAAAGTAAAGAGGATATTATAGGAATTCCAAGATGTCCGACAGTAGCTAAATATGTTCAGAAAACTCATCTCAGCCATTGTGACTTCAATGTAAGAACAAAAGATTAGTGTAGTGAGCAACTTATACTTTCAGTACTAGACAGATCAGGGAATAAGTTTCCTAGCCAATGCTGTCCTGAAAGTGACTAAGTGGAGGATAACCAGATATTAAAAACTGCATCTAACAAACTCTTCTGCCGTAACTGCTCCTTCTCCCAGGATCTGCTCTACCTCAACATTATTCAGTGATCATTTCCCTTCCACTCACCTTAAACCTTAATCTAGAATTTATATTCCTGCTCCAACCGGCAGAATTAATATAGTTAATTTGGGAGCACACCCCTGCTACTGGACTCTGTAAAATACAAAACCCACCTCAAATACTCCGTGGATCTGCTACCAGTCTTGGAAAAACAAACAAACAAACAAACAAACAAACAAACAAACAAACCCCCCAAAAAACCAACCACCCAACCAACCAACCAAAAACCCTCTAAATTCAAATGTTTGGGAGCTTAAAATTAGCTTCATTTGACAGATATGTGAATCTTGGAAAGCTACAGAGATCACTTATTCCTATATGCCACAGATGAAGTTGGGCAATGTGACTAAGTGGTAACACATGGTGCGGTAATACCATGCATAAACAGGGTTATCTCTATTTCTAGTTACAGGACTGTAAATTAAGAATAGTTTAATTTAAAGCAATTTAAATAAAGTCCAGTTTTACACCAATTTCCAATGAGAATTAGGAAAAATTTGTTTATTATCTAATATCTCTTTCTGTAAAGAAAGGTAACTGTAATTTTCTGATCTCATTTTGTTGCCAAATGTTTTAAAAAACAGAAAAGTTACCAAAATACTAGAGATATTCTTTTTTTCTCCTTTTTTTTTTTCCTTTTCTTCTGACCCTCTACCCACAAATGAAGAGTAAATATTTAATATTTTATATATAAGGTACACTTTCTACTCTAGTAGGGCAGGAAATATAATTATGAAGACATATTTTAATATTTAATTTTAGCTGAAAGTAAATATCCGAATATAACGAAGTTACCTGGAAAAAATCATGCCCCAACACCCATTTTATTGGGTCAGAGATACATTGCCTTTCCACACAGAAACTCTGTAGACTTCTGTGTCCATCCCTCTTCTTGTCTCAGACCAGCCCAACAAAAATTCAGTGCAGCTAATCCAGAACACAAAGAAGGGATAAACCTCCAAAAAATGCAGCATGTAAACATACCCCTTGGCAACTAAACTAGTGGCTTCTTAGACACCGACTGCTGAGCTCTTTCTGCTAAGGTTAGGATATACTCTCACAACTACCATGCCTCGTCCTTTACCTTCTGCTGATAGGAGAAAACACATTTTCTGAATTCAGGATAGTTTTAAAGGTGTACTCCAACAACTGATACACATCCTTCATCAGTCTATAAAATGATTTGTTGTTATAAATTACTCCCGTTCTCTCCTTACCCAGAAGCTTTGATCAGAAGTTGGCTGAAACAGGCTGAATTTAGTGCAAAACAGTTTTGAGCAGACAGTGCTCTCTTTGTTTTCATAAATCCAAGACACATCAATACAGTGAAAGGAAGGACAGAGAATGTCCTATAAAAAAACCTTAACACTGTGAAACAAGTGAGTATTTCAGGAGGTAAAGGGATATGGGTAGGAGGGGTGAGAAATGAGTTAACAGTAAGCATGACTCAGATGCACAACCATCTGTGTTTGGCCCTGAAGAGAAGGCAGACTTTCAGTTTTTATCCTTAGATAAGAAGATGAAAAATCTGCTTTTTTAAGGCATCCTTCTATCGTACATGTTCATATGTGATGCAACTGTCTTACTCCGTACTCTCCACACAATTCAAAAGTGCAATCATAGCACTGTATTCTGTGCTTGGTAATATATTTCACTGCTAGAAGATAGACATCTCAGAAGACTAGACAAGATGCTAAGCTTTTCCCAAAAAGGGTGATGGCCACTAATATCTTTGTCACAAAATCTTTTAATCCAGTATGCTATAGTTCCAAATACCCATAGCAAATCACTTACAAATAAGACACTTCTAAAAAAGCATCACAGAATCACTGTAGTAAGGGAAAAATTACAGTCCCCAAAAGATTGCTAATCTTGTTCGGTTTCACATCTTATCAACTTTGCCTGGGACTTCTGGGATGTTAAGCAAAAAAATAACAGGGAGAAAAAAATATTTTATTTGAGCAAAGGAATAGATGACATAAAAAAGAAAAAAACCCTACAAATAAAAATAAGATTCTTGCTAAGAACATTCTGTCTTTGGTAAAGAGAAATTTAATAATGTATAATCTTACCTCATTCTTGATCAAGTGATATTGTCCCTCTCCAAAATAAAGAAGTGTAGTAGATAAGATCCTTTCTCCAGCTACCTTATCACTTCAGGATGAAAAGAGGAAAATAAGTCTTTATTAAGTCTTATAACATTTTAAGTTATAATTTAAGCACAAAATTTTTGCTTTATTTCTTGAAAATTAAGAATACCACCAACTGATCAGAACAACATCAGAAATATATCCTTAGCACATACCATATCTCATCATTTTGAATGTATTTGCTTTTATAATTTAAACTACAAGTTAAAGAATAATAGAAATTATTGCCTTGAACTTGCAATGCTTTACAGAGACTCCACTTCCCACTTTCTGGTAAGATTTACCAAGGATGTCCATGCCTCAAGACATGGAGCATGGCAGACCGGCTGAGTTTCTTCCTAAAGAATTACTGAATCAGCTGGGATGTTACTGAATCACTGGTTATGCATAAAACTCCAGAGATTGATAAAATGTATGTATTGTTAATACATACATTTTGAATACAAAGTCTTCATCCCTCCCAGAATTATAGGTTTTGTAACTACAAACTATAACTACTATAAAGAAACTTCTGGCAGAAGAACAATATTTTTTGTAGACTAGTAAGCACTAGTAAGCTTGCCAATTGACATCACTTTCCTCGTAGTGAAAAATCAAGGTCTTCTATAAATTTTAACTTCTTTTGGGGAAAGAAATGAACTGCATTTTAATTGTGTTCATGTTTTATATCATGGTTATGAGACTAGGAACCTTTCTGAGATCCATAAGTAGCTTCATAGGACAAATAATTTTCTACTTTTGATTAGCCAAGAAAAGCCTCAGGAGTAACTTTTATTGCTGTAAAGTGTATGCTAAGTAAAGTTTCTAGGGTGAGTCCATGTCTTCTTTTCAGACAATAAGTAGAACTAGAAAAATATGCTAATTTAAATGCATACAGCATTTCAGAGTGAAAAATAAACATCAACTTTCAGGACTTGAAAGCACCATTATGGTTGGACAGCATCTCAGTAACACCAGATGGAGAAGGACAAAATTACACATAAGAATAGGAAAGAATGCATAAACTATTATTATAGTACTTTCTAATATATTGATTGCTTTTAGAAATTAAAAAATAAGGGAACACTAGCTGGTTAATGTGGATAGTGTGGATCTTAATAGCATTATTATTCAGCTGTGCTGGAGGTTTATTGGTGGGTTATGTGTCACCATGAAAAACATCTCAGAAGTCTCCAATCTCTTGGAATAACAAGTCTCAAAATCTTAAAAAAATCTTTAATCTTTTTCAGATTTTTGTGCTTGAGAATAAGACCAGAGAGGCATCAGATTTAGAACACTTCAATGCATAGCACATGTTTCATAAGTGGCCATTTCTGTTTCTGAGGTTAAGAATTTCAGGAAGAGATTTTATTGACAAATAATTCCAATACTAAAAATCGTGTTTTAGACAAGTTTTGTCTTGCAGACTGAATCTCTCCTAGCCTTGTGCTAAAGAAAAATTGTTACATGATGACATTATGAATTTTTTCTAAATCATATTCTACCTTGTAGCTGGATGTATATTCTGAAGTGATAGTCCCAAAGGCATTCACTTTCCTCAGAGGAAGACACATGTGTATAAGAAGTCTTTCTACAGGCAATATTTCATTTTATTTTTTAAAACAAAGAGCAAAGACTAGAATTTAATTCTGGAAGCTAAATCACTGGAAAATTATGAGGAATATTCTATCATTAATGCAGTTCTAGTGTCAACATCTGGAAGTCTACCATAATAGACAATAGCTATAAGAAAAGCACAGTTATTTTACAAGAGAATAACTATTCATATACGTTTTAAAGCTGCACACATCCATAGTTTTCATATTGAAATGAATGGAGTAGTGTTTTTAATGATATTTGTAGTATATTAGTTATTTTCCAAAATGTTTTTGCATTGAGAAAACTACATAAGTGATAAAATTAATTTTACCCTAGACATGAAGGATAAGTACCTTAGAGATGTATGTATCTACAAGGAGAATTAAATTAAGTACCTTTTTTGGGGGGTGGCACAACTACATAATGTTAGGTTAGGAATTTTATTCAAGAGACAAGTATATTAGCAATATGATAAGCAGCATCACTGAAAGAAGCTCTGTTTGGAAAACCATATCACATCCATGCATTTCTGTGCATACTGCCCTGGAGTGCATCCTATATCATCATAATGGTGAAACTGCAGCCCTAGAGGTACAAATACATCACTGTGATGGTGTCAGTTTTGCTTTGGAGGCAGTTCTACCGAGCGTTCTTGCCTTTTACTGCATATACAGCTCAAAATTTCTCTTATCTAGCTCCAATAATAGCAAAATTTAAATTCGCTTGAGGAGTTTCTCCTTTATGCATATGGACATGCAGTTATAACACTGATTAATCACCGGTATTGTAAACAATATTTATCAGAAGCACACATTACAAAATTATGTGAAATATGTTCAACTTCACAGCTAAGCATTAATTATTATAATATATCTTGAAATCTCGGTAGGTCATTTGGAGAAAAGTTATTAAATCTTTCCTGGCTTATCTTGGAGTTATCAAAAGACTGACATTAATTATTAACAAGATTTATTAAAGAAAACTGAAGAAGTGCAGGTAATGATTAATATTGCTGCTCAGATGGCAACACTAGAGCACTCATCTGAAATTTGATACAAAACAAGCACTACAGTACCAAGTCAGCATGGGTTCCCATACATGCTGGGCTACGACATGCTTGTAGAGCAATGGAATAGAGTAGTAAGGGTCAGCAGACAGAGACTACTCTTGTTACTGAATCAAATGTCATCTGTTGTACAAATTAACAAATGATGCATCTAGCCTAGCTGCTGAGGATTGGAGAATTTATAAAAAGCCCAAAGACAAACTTCTGGAGGTGAAATACACTCCAGAGTACTTTCAAGGTTGAACGAAGGAAATTTGTCAGGAGATGTCTACTGAAATTCCCTATCTGAAGTGGAAGTGTAGTAAGGTCTTGTATTCATGAAGTCATAATAGACAGCTAATGTGTAAGAAATATTCTAGAAGCTAAGAGAAAGGGCGACAAAGCTATGTGTACCACAGCTTGAAGCATGAGTCCCAAACACACCAATCTGGGGTGGTTCCAGAACAGTGACAACTGCAAAGGCTGCAACACATTTTATAATGATAGTGGGGTGGTTGTACAAATGAAGCAGGTGGCCATACAGGATGAGCTATTTACAGTTATACAGGCCTCCTCTCATACTGGTGACATCCACACAAAGTAAACCATTCACATTCCAATAATAAGCGTGGTTGAAAATGCTTCTTAAAGGTTGCAAGTAATGTCTCAGCATATACTTCATTTCTACAGCCTATTTCTACNTTTAAAAAAAAAAAAAAATCCAAATTTGAAAATTAAAAATAAGTGACTAATTTTTATATTTTTCCTTTCCAAAATTGATAATCTAAACACAATCCAAATTTGAAAATCCTTAGTAATTAACAAATGCTGCTTTGTATTTTATATCTGACCAAAGGAGATAAAAAGAAAAAGTTACAACCAAGTAGAGATATTTTCAGAGACTTTGTATTGTCCTGAACCCTATCCTGTTCAAGTCCATCGGAATTTCATTATTACGTTTATGGGAAAGAAAGTGCAACAGTGAGCAATCTAGAAAGTATAACTTTTTAAGCTAATGAAACATAGCTAAGTATTTAAAGCTAGAGAAAGTAAAATTAATTTCTATTAATCTTTTCCTCAATAACCAAACCTTTCTCTGAGTGTAAAGCATGTAGTATAACAAGGAAAAGGGTTAGGACTCAATAATTACTACATCTTTTACACATTTCTAGACATCCATGAAAAGTATAAAAGCACATATGTACTTAACAGTATAAATCACAAGTCATTATTCCATTAAAGTAAATGAAGCTATTTGAAAATAAACCTGATGTAATTGTCTTATTTAATGGAAATTTTGCACTTATTAAAAAATTATATAACACAAAGCAGCCACTCATCAAGGAAAGAATCAAGCCAAAGGGTTAGATTGTATTTGTCTGTTAGTTTTTATTTATCTTCTTCACAAATTATATCATTCAAAGACATCAACAACTTAGTGCATGCTTTTGCACCTCTTTAAAAACTTGCTGATCATTGATTCAAATTCCTTTAACACTGGTGATGGGAAATAAATGCAAGACAAGTATATTTACAGCAAAAAGAGCAGTGAACAGGCAAATGGACTATCTGTGACTGAGAAACCTCTAAATTATATGTACATGTATACTCTTACTTGAGACAAAAAGTGTAATTAGTAAACTAGCCATATCTGAACGTATTACTACAATTATACTACTTAAACTATTGAAATTATCTGTAATCAGATAAATGAGGTTTTTGTTTGTTTTAAAAATAAATTTACGTCAAACATTATGATCTGCAGTTCTAGAATTTTTTGCAACAATGAATGATAAAGCTCATGTGCTTGTGAGTTCACAAACCTAAATCACCATGAAAGAATGAACATGTACCAAATTTCTGCTTCTTCTGCAAAAGTTATAGTGGATCCATTTCATTGTATGCCCTTCAGAATTTTTTAAAAGGTCAGGTAATCAGCATAGATTAATGATGACATTAGGGGATCTCTCCTAATAGCAAGTGACATGTAAAATCTTAATTTTGCATTCCATTTCTTAAGGTAAAGTTGAAAGTTTATAGGACATGACAAAGTTCGTAGGAGATGGTGGAAATTAATAAAAGTAGAAAGGGCACACTTCAGTTCTTGATTTACAAAATAATATATTCAAAAGTCAAGAAATGCACATTTTAAACCCAGATGTGCTGGCCTGTTTCTGCCTCACTGTGAAACACTCTGGACTTCATCGCCTATAAACTGAAACATACAAATTTATCTCTTTGTATATTCTATATCAATGTGAAACATATGTGAATGTTCTTACATCTTGAATTTTACTTCTTAGTAAATTCAGGTCAGAATTTTCAGGACTAAATTGCNACTGTGATGGTGTCAGTTTTGCTTTGGAGGCAGTTCTACCGAGCGTTCTTGCCTTTTACTGCATATACAGCTCAAAATTTCTCTTATCTAGCTCCAATAATAGCAAAATTTAAATTCGCTTGAGGAGTTTCTCCTTTATGCATATGGACATGCAGTTATAACACTGATTAATCACCGGTATTGTAAACAATATTTATCAGAAGCACACATTACAAAATTATGTGAAATATGTTCAACTTCACAGCTAAGCATTAATTATTATAATATATCTTGAAATCTCGGTAGGTCATTTGGAGAAAAGTTATTAAATCTTTCCTGGCTTATCTTGGAGTTATCAAAAGACTGACATTAATTATTAACAAGATTTATTAAAGAAAACTGAAGAAGTGCAGGTAATGATTAATATTGCTGCTCAGATGGCAACACTAGAGCACTCATCTGAAATTTGATACAAAACAAGCACTACAGTACCAAGTCAGCATGGGTTCCCATACATGCTGGGCTACGACATGCTTGTAGAGCAATGGAATAGAGTAGTAAGGGTCAGCAGACAGAGACTACTCTTGTTACTGAATCAAATGTCATCTGTTGTACAAATTAACAAATGATGCATCTAGCCTAGCTGCTGAGGATTGGAGAATTTATAAAAAGCCCAAAGACAAACTTCTGGAGGTGAAATACACTCCAGAGTACTTTCAAGGTTGAACGAAGGAAATTTGTCAGGAGATGTCTACTGAAATTCCCTATCTGAAGTGGAAGTGTAGTAAGGTCTTGTATTCATGAAGTCATAATAGACAGCTAATGTGTAAGAAATATTCTAGAAGCTAAGAGAAAGGGCGACAAAGCTATGTGTACCACAGCTTGAAGCATGAGTCCCAAACACACCAATCTGGGGTGGTTCCAGAACAGTGACAACTGCAAAGGCTGCAACACATTTTATAATGATAGTGGGGTGGTTGTACAAATGAAGCAGGTGGCCATACAGGATGAGCTATTTACAGTTATACAGGCCTCCTCTCATACTGGTGACATCCACACAAAGTAAACCATTCACATTCCAATAATAAGCGTGGTTGAAAATGCTTCTTAAAGGTTGCAAGTAATGTCTCAGCATATACTTCATTTCTACAGCCTATTTCTACCCTAAATAACTAGTGGACCCTAAGAGGCTGATTGAAGGTGTTGCTTACATGTTACTAGCATTCTGGTATACTTCAGTCCATGTCATTCCCCTTACATGTCTAAGATTGTTAAAGAAACAGATTGGAAACCTGGGGAGTACTGAAAGAGGAAGGACAAGGTCCTCTCTTCTCATCCACAGAGGAGTTTACCAGATTCAAGAGCACTTATCCTGTCTCACTAGAGATTTCAGTCTGAATAAGAAACATTTGATCTCTTTCCTATCCACCCCTGCTGAAAGTTTTCTACTAAATAAATAAATCGTACCTTGCCTATTTTCAACACAAGGGCCTCATAGAAAGACTTCAATTAAAAAAAAAAAAAAATCCAAATTTGAAAATTAAAAATAAGTGACTAATTTTTATATTTTTCCTTTCCAAAATTGATAATCTAAACACAATCCAAATTTGAAAATCCTTAGTAATTAACAAATGCTGCTTTGTATTTTATATCTGACCAAAGGAGATAAAAAGAAAAAGTTACAACCAAGTAGAGATATTTTCAGAGACTTTGTATTGTCCTGAACCCTATCCTGTTCAAGTCCATCGGAATTTCATTATTACGTTTATGGGAAAGAAAGTGCAACAGTGAGCAATCTAGAAAGTATAACTTTTTAAGCTAATGAAACATAGCTAAGTATTTAAAGCTAGAGAAAGTAAAATTAATTTCTATTAATCTTTTCCTCAATAACCAAACCTTTCTCTGAGTGTAAAGCATGTAGTATAACAAGGAAAAGGGTTAGGACTCAATAATTACTACATCTTTTACACATTTCTAGACATCCATGAAAAGTATAAAAGCACATATGTACTTAACAGTATAAATCACAAGACTAAATTGCAATTCTGCTTTCTTGATTAGAACAATAAGGGTATCTGTTCTGCCATATGTTAAACTATGAATGTGACTGAAAGAGATTCACATTAAGTAATAGCAGGTAAATAACTTGGGAAGGTAGTAATTTTAATGTTCTTCTGTAGTCAATGAATAGAGACAGGCTCCTCCAGGGAATAAGTCAGACTAGAAGCCTAACATAGGCAAATCATGCTCTGGAAGAACTTTTCTTTTTCTAGTAAATTTATGAGTTGCTCAGATTGTGATTTAGGTACCAAAGTTAAATGTTTAAAATTATAAGTGAATTGTGAAGTTCTCTTCACAACTTTTAGTTTGCCAAGTGAATAAATTTGTTTACAAATTTGTTTGTATAATATCAATTGCAATGTGAAATAGCAATTTCCAAACATTATTTGTTTGGCTTTGGTGAACTGCATAGGCTACAAAGTAGTTCCACTTCAAAAAGAAAAACATATTCTTAATTCCTTCTTTTCATTGACATATTACTGAAATGTTTCTTGCCAAAAATAAAAGAAAATGTTAAATTCAGAAAGGCTTAGATTTTTTTTTTTTTTTCAAAAAATTTGGAAATAGTAAAAAAAATGAGACTTAAACAATCTTAAATGTGTCCCAAAGTACATTCCATAGCCAAGACTGAAATCAACAACAATAAAAAGCTACACAATACAAGAAAATCTGTGACCAAATTAATTGTTCTGTGATGGGAAGCAAACAAACTCAAAGTCCAGGCAGCAAAACAGTTCATTCTGGTACTCAGACAACAAACTGATATATCAGGAGACTGACCTGGCCAACAAGGGAACTCATGGTGGTATACAGGGCCTGGAAGCAGTGGCAGGCTACAGAGGAGGAATTTAGAAGTATTGTTCAATATAGGGGTGGTGTCAGGAAAGCCAAAGCTCAGCTAGAGTTAAGACTTCCCGGGGACATTAAGGGCAACAGGAACCTTCTACCACTGCATTAGTTGAGTGTGGGTTAAGTTGTTACAATTACTTGTAAGAACAGGTCCAGATGGGCTGCTTCCACGGGTGCTCAGAGAGCTGGCTGATGTGCTTGCAAGTCCCTTCTCTCATCTTTGGAAAGTTATGGAGGTTAGGGTAAATTCCTAATGATTAGAAAAAAGTAAATGTTGTACCCATCTTCATAAATGGTCAAAAGGTCATCCCAAGAAGCTACAGACTGGTCACCCTCACCTCAGTCCCTGGGAAAGTTATTGAACAAGTTGTCTTGATAGCCATTTCTGGATGCATGAATGAGTTGAAGATTTGGAATGAATGGGAAATTACCATGCATAAGTCAGGCCTGATCGACCTGACTGCATCACAAGTTAAAATTTCTAGATTTATGGATGAAGGGAGAGCAGCGGACATAATTTTCCCTAACTTTAGCAAGGCTTTGGACAATGTCTCCTGCAGTATTCTTGTACTCAATTTTGGACATTACAATTTGAAAATCTGGGCTACGAAATGGGTAAAAATCTAATCAGGTCAGACTCTACATGGAGGCTCATAACGAGTGAAATAATGCAGGGGTGTGTCCTGGAACATGTCCCATTCAACTTTGCCAATGACCAGTCATGGAGGCCATTCTTCTCAAGCTCGCAGATTTCAAAAAACTGGGAGGACCAGTCAATATACTTGAAGGCTGCCCTGCTTCAAGGGACCTTGACAGGCTGGAGGAATGGGCCAACAGGAACCTTGTGGAACTTAACAAGAACAAATAAAAAAAGTACTGCAGCTGGGAAGGAAGATCCACTGGCATCAGTACGGGCTAGGGACTGACTGACTGAGGAGGAGCTCCGCAGAAAAGACCCTGGGGCCCCTGGTAGACATTGAGATGAACATAAGTCAGCAGTGTGCCCTGGCAGCAAACAAGGCCAACAGCATCCTAGGCTATGTGAACAGGACACAGACAGCAGATTGACAGATGGGTTATCTTGCCTGTACTAAGCACTTGTTAGACCTCATCTAGAATAGTTTATCCAGTTTCAGGTCCCACAATGCCAGGAAGACATTGATCAGCTGGAGTAAGTTCAGCAGAGAGCCATCAATAGGACTGGGGGCTGGAGCACTTAACCTTGTGAGCAGAGGCTGAAGAAAGATCATTTGTTTAGACTAGAGAAGACACAATTTCAGAGACACCTAATAGTACCTTTCAGCATCTATGAGGAGATTACTGAGAAGGTGGAGCCAGGATCTTCACAATGGTGCCTAGTGGGAGGAAGAAAGACAATAAGTAAAACTTGAAACAGGAAAGGTGTAGACTGAGTGTAAGGAACACTTTTTTCAGTATGACGGCAGTTAAGCACTGGAACAGGTTGCCAAGAGAAGTTTTCAAGGCACGATTGGATAAAGCCTTAAGCAATCTGATCTGATCTCTCAGCTGATCTGCTTTGAGTAGGAGGTTGGACACAGAACCTCTTGGGGCCCATTCCAGCCTGAATGATCCTGTGATCCCATGATACTAAACTTTCCCGAAGTAGGCAGAATCAGTAGAAAGGAGGGCAGAGAATATTTTTGTTGCACATTTCTATATAAGCTTTGTAAAAATTCAGGATCCTAAGCAAATATAAATAAGCATACAGAGAAAATGGAAAGGAGACTGACTGAGCACTTGATTACTGTTCTTAAAGCCATGGTATACCTTGAGAAGTATGTCAGGAAATCAATTGCTTTGCTTTATGTTTATGAAAATAAGTTTAGAATCTGCTAGAACGAATTGGTCCCCATAGGAAAGGAAGAAAAAACACATTGTTAATACTCCAGCAGTCAACATACATGCTCCTGCATAAAAAGGAGTGTTTGATAAAGAAGATTATGTGTTAAGTTTACTTAGCATAATGCACAGTACAAGTTCAACTGAGTATTATATCACTTTTCCTAAGCTTCAAATTCCAACGTACTTAGAAGGTAATTCAGTATTCACTTTACTTAGCACAGACTAATCTCAAACAACACTGCAGATTTTCAGCTGACATTCTGAATGTGCACTTGATAAACGGGAAAGGAAAAAATTAAGCAAGAAGAGGAAAAGAGAAAAAAAAAAAAAAAAAAGTATGACTACCTCAGTTGGAAAGAAAAAGATCCTCTCCATCTCACTTTCCCCAACTTAATCACGGTTCAAAGATGCCTAAGAATCCATAAAAGAGTGAAGCTATGTTTCTCTCTCACTGGTTATTTTTAACCTCCAGATACTGAAAAAAAACCCTATTTTCTACTGTATTCTATGGGGTTTTTTTCCATTAAATTAGATGTCAGTAAGCTTCCTCTAACCTATGCGTAACTGCTTTAGGTTAACAAATGCAGGGTTTAGAATTAGGAGTGGCTATAGTCCAGGAATAGATTAAGTGTTATATGACCCACAAATATAAATTGCAGCAATATTATCAGTATAGTATTGTATTACGAAAGGTGATCCATAGGAAGTAGGAGGGACTTCAGAAAGTGAGAGATCTAGGGTTTCATTAACATTATTACATCAACTCTCTGGTACTATTTTTTTCATTAATCTTTGCAATAACTTTACACTATCAAAAAGAAACACTTCCTCTATCACAAAACAGTGTTTGTTTTAACCATGCACTCATATGCTGCGAATGCTTTTCTTGACATTTATGCAATTTCAAGACATAAACCATGAAATGTATGACTTCAATAAAATAAGAGAGCAAATTGTAAAGATATGTCTTTTCCCTCCATAATCACTATTTTAGCAATATTTTGTCCTTGCTGACTGAAAAAGATGAGTTCCAAATTTCACTTCAACATCAGCTGTGATTCATCCACAAAACCCCCTTAATTGTCAACAGAATTCTACTTGATCTGCTGCATAAATCTTATTTTCTAGAGATTTGGCTCAATTATACCTATGCAACATAGGGAAATTAATATAATTCCACTGATTCCAATGAGAAGGTAGTTGGTACATCCACATAGAAGATATATCATAGGTTTTTGTTAGGTTTAAGCTATACATTTTGAAAACATAAAAATTATGAATCATTTGTACAAAATCCAGTTGTAAAATAGAATTGAGAGTTTAGACTGAATAGAAAAGATATGCAGGTTTTTTGACCACATAAAATAAAGAATGCAAGAGAACAATAAGAAAGTAAAGCTTAGGTCACTGAAAGCATAGTACAGCAATAAGATAATATCTGGGAAAGAAGTTTAAAGGCTCAGAAATGTAAGTGCATTTGAGTTTTGCATTTGGTATGTAATAATATAATCATTTGAAATATCATTTTCCAAAGTTACCTCACAAAAAAAAAATAAAAAAAATAAAAAAAATCTTTGAATCTTGAGGTCAGAATGTTCTGCCTTTTACTAACAATTTTCCCTTGATTTAAGAGACTGTGATGATTTTTTAAACTCAATAGGCAACAATAGGCAAAGAATTTCTCACAGTTCTGGTTTCCTATAAAAGACCTATAAAAAATGGTGGCATGTGTACAAGATGCAGTGTGCTATGACAGGACAAAAAAAGAGCTCCCGCATTGTTCTTTTAGTTTCAATTGACTGCTACATTGATTATTCATGATTCATAAAATCTCTGATTTTCCTTCCTCTTATAGTTCTTCAAAGGAACATAAAACTCCTGTTTAATTTTGTGGGATTTTTTTTGTCTTTCTCTTTTAAGTATCCCATGAAAATGGTGAGTTTGGGATTATTAGGGGAAAAAAACGTTAAAACTAAAATAACTCTAATTTAACAACACGTTTTAACAGCATATATATATAACCATATAACTTCTATGCTAATATGCAGCTCAAATCAAAGGCCTTTCAGAGTTCCAAATTGCATGGCTTTCAAATCACAAGGAAGGCAAAGCCATAAGGAACATGTAGAAGGAATCCACTAAAGAGAGTAGTAAATCTGCTTCTGAAATTTATAGTTAAGTCCTTCGGACTCTCACAACAGAATTGAAACTCTATTTACATATTAGAATTGCTTCATAAATTTTAACCAAAAGGAAGATTTCCTATTGATCTGATATCAGGAAAGCACAAGGCTACCTGATATTTTGAGAATCTCATTAATTTCTTAATTTCTTCAATACCAGAGAAGTAAACATTTTTCTCTTACCTTCAAAATCTTAAATTATAATGTTAACATCCCAGTAGAACGCATCAGCATAAAAAGACTCAATGTCTCTCATCCATAACTTAAAGAACTTATGAGCAGGTGAAAAGATGAAGGAGAAAAAAGTTGGTGACTTTTAAAGTTTCTTAGTTTTAGGTTTAGCTCAGCATCTTCAGATGTGCAATCTGAAGTAGAACAACCTCACAGATGGTATAACTGTGTTCCGCCAATGCAGGTCCTTAATGCACAACTGATTTCACACTGATATTGACTTTCTACACACCTGTGTAGACATCTGGTAATATATATTTTAAAACATATTTTAGAACTAGTATTTGACTTTAAAGCTAAACGATCTTTTTTCACTGAGTCATTAATCATTGAAAAAAAATCAATTCTGAATAAAACAAACATGATTTGAATTGGTTAGTACTTCTCACTGAAATTAAAATGATAAAATTTCAAAAAATATCTAAACTATTTTTTCTGACATGTTCAGAACTCTTTGCTGTTGGTGATAACAAAAAGTTAGATGGAATCTAGAAAGAAACAGAGGGGGGGTTGTGGGTGTGTGTGGGGGGGGGGTTGTGGGCAGAGGGGGAAGGCTTTGATTTTTTCCCTAAATAGAAATATACCTTTCTGGAAGGATCATTATTTATCTAACCTGTGCAATGAAGAACAAAGTTAATGTAAAAAAATGGGAGCTAGTTTCTGGCATTTCTCATAGGCACCTGATGTAAGAGTTCCCTCAAGGGACAGGTACTCCAGGTTGTCACCCTTCCAGCAAACCAAGAGTCTCAAAAAAGTTTTCAATTATCTGGCAACAGTGACCGAAACTTATAGCTATTTAATTCATGAGTTTCCACCCAGCTTCTTTTACAAATTCAGAGATGCTCATCTAGCCCTTCATTTTTTAGATGTATTTCAATAGAAAATGAAGAATTTACTATGAAAAGTAATAAAAAAAAAACCTGGGAGTATTTTAACTGTGTTTGAGCATCCCTGATCTTTTATGAGTCACAAAATAAAATATAATTGTTATTATTTATGGATAATTTTTCACATCTATTAATCTCTGTTTATAATGCAGTATCTTAAGGATTTATTGTTTATTACTACACAACGACAAGCTAGCTTGTAAGAGCTGAGCCTGTAACAATTTTTTGGTCAGATGTTAAATATAATTTACAGCATTTTCAATGAAAACTTTTCTATATCCCTGAATGGACACATTTCATTTTGTCCAGTGGAAGTGAGGTACTTAACTTTGACATAACATAAATAACTGTCAGGAAACTGTCATCTTGAGCCAGTAGCTCAGCAAGTCATAATACAACATATCTAAAATTTTAGGCTTTTCTTAGTCCACGAACCACCATCCCCTTGCTGCTGATCGTCTCCCTTGAAGGACTGGAGGTATGGGTTGTTTCACTGAGGTATAATCTGTCCATAAACCATCCCTTAGACAGGAGTGATAAAATGAAGCACCTCAGTTGCACCTCTTATTCTTAATTCCTAAATTAATGAAAATTTATGGATAGAAGTTTTGGAGTTTGATTAACAGTTTTCCTATTTAATGCATTCACATAAATTATGATTCCTTATGAAGTTCAGAAATTTTCTCTTAGAGAAGTCTAGAATTAGAGAATGCAAATATGGAAATGGAAATAATAAATGGAAAATAATACAAAAAAAAAGAAAAATAATCTAGCAAAACAGGTCACTTATTAAAAAAAATATTTTTTAATTTTTTCAAAATATTGTGATGATTGGTGGGGGAGTAAGGGGCGGGTCTTATTCTACGTTATTCTAAGATTTTTGTCTTGTATCACACAGGCCTTACTTTATATATTCCAGAACAGCTCTGTTGCTCAGGGAAAAGGCAGTAGTCAGGACATATTGTGACAAGAAACATAAAACTCACAACTATATAATGTGGTTAGAAATTTTCCTCAGATCAAAATACCATTTGGCCATAAATGTTACCCTTGAGATTTTAACTCTAGCTACCCTAGAGAAAAAATTATCTTGAGATATGCAAGATAACTGAGGGTTACATAGCAAACCAGAGTACAAACAGTGTATCAGAAAAAGAATTTTTAAAAACCTGTAGCTTGCTACATTGTAGGCTATAGTGATTGTGCATTGTCATTATTCAAGCAGTCCCCAAACACAACAGAGAAGTTTGAGTTAGGACAGTACAGTAAGGACACTGAAAACTTTTAAGCTGAATACTTTTACAGGGTTGATATTGTCTAGCATAGAGATATTCCACAACTGTACAAAAACATTTCTATCAGGAACTACTTATTCCACTGAGGTAATAAAATGGGCTTCACTAGAAGATGTCCTGTAGGCAAAGGGATGAGGAAATACATCATCCTTTAAGCAAACTCTGCTCGCTCTCTCTCCTATTACTTAGTGAACTGTAATCAATAAAATCACCTCAAGACTGACTATGGAAAGTAAGATTTCCTATGCACTGCAGGAACTGCATACTGATGATCTTCACTGAGCTCTCTAAATAAATTAATAAACATTTTTGCTGCACTACATTGATGTGTGAAGTCATGTACTATGAAAAAATAGCAATAAGGTATTCCAGTTAATCTCCTCAGGTTGGCTACTCCTCTCAGGGCTTCACCTGGTAAAAGAATTCCCATTAGATGTTCACTGATCATTGTAAACTGTGATATATAATACTGCACTGCACTCATTGTCTAATGCCTAGCACTATTCCAGAACATTTTGTTGATTAATACCTGTTCTTGGCACGCAGTGCCACGTGTTCCTGATTAATTTAGTCTAAGGTTGCTCCCCTCTTTTTTTTTTTTTTTTACATTACTAATTAGTGGGCAAAGCAAAACTTTGCACTCCCACAATATTGTCTCCCAGCTATGAGATACACTGGCAGCTGGTTTTATGTTGTTAATGCACTTTGGACAATCATTCACTGATTACCAGATAAAACATTTTATCTCTTCTAATTACAAGTTATTTTTCCTTTCCAGTGTCTCTTGTACTATTTCTCAGTCATTAACAGCAGCATTTATACATTTTCATATCTTATATCATAATCTTTGCTTTTGTTGTGCGCTGTAACAGTCTTGACAAAAAATCTCAGAACTGTTCATAACAAATCAGACCTTTTAATAGATATATTCGGCAAATTTAAATAAACGAATTGAGTTTCCAAGCAGGGATTAGGTAGAATTGAGGTCCTTAAACTAATTACTTCAATATCAAAAGGTCCTGCTTAGCTGCTTTGTATAATACACGAATTGTCTAAGTAGATGGATGTCTCCCTGGTTGAAGTTATTGCTCCCCGGAGTTTTAACTATGTACTAACTCAGATGTACTCCAGTCTGAGCAGGCTGGTGATTATCTCCTTTCTAAATTTCACTGGACCCGGAGGAACCCAGGCATTTCTCAGAACACGCTCAAAACACACATACACTCACATACAAATGTAGAAAATTAAACCTCTCATAAAATACAGTTATGACCACTGTCTATTCTGAAATTACTGGAGGGACAGCAGCTGCCATTCATCTTTCTGAAGCAGTAACCTAGTGATTATAAGACTTTCCTATGAAATACCACAGTGATTTCCAAACCTTCCTACACCTGTATTTCCAAAACACACATTTTCCAAACAATTGGGAATGAGGAAACAGATGAAGGGAAAGGCACCCTTCAAGGACAATGTCCTCACAAAGCCTAGGTGAAATGAAGGAGAGGCAGAAGAGAAAGACAACCCACTACCCTGCACTATGTCTGCATGTTATCCAGATACTATTTAAAATAACCAGAGAATTAATCCTACGTGCTATGAACAATGAGTGTCTGAAACAGTAGAATAAAGAGTCAATCGGTTCTACCAACCTACTCTTGCCCTGTAAAACTTGACTTATTTTCTGCAAAACTGACACAAAAGCAAACTGCAATCCCAGCATACTTTAAAGCCTTTGAGATTGGGGCTTGTGTCTTGTTGGCAATATATGCGGATTTTAACTCCCTTATGCTGAATGAAAGTCTTCTCCCTACAGAGGGTTTGTACCAGTAGGCCATTATATAAAAAGTAACACCTTTACTGCCTGTTTTAAAAGAAAAGATTCCTGCTTTGAAATATGCACCTCAGGAGAGGCTTCTGGAATCTCAATGCCAAAGAGATAGAGCCCTCCAGCACATGACCATGTTCTCGAGGGACGTGGTGTTTCAAGAGAGTATGGCAGAGAGCAATTATTGTTTGAGGAATTTTTAGAACACAGTGGAAAAGTAGTGCACTGTCTCCCCCTCAAAATGCATTATTGAAAAAAAAGCAAACAGTAGGTTGTGATTAACAACAGGAAAGAAATCTACCAGAGGAAAGGAAAGCATGACAGCTTTTTACCTCTGGCACTTTAACTGCATCACGAATCATTATATTAACATATGAAGTAATGGTACAGTAATATTTAATGTACTTAATGTAGAAGATCATGGGAGTGCACTGTGATGCTGCAGGCACATGATTTGACCACTGACCAGGCTCTGGCTGAGGTTGAGCTGACTCAGCAGGACATAGAAGACATCTGGACATGACAGGTGACAGTCACAGAGAGAGCCCTGAAGGACATCTGGATCTCACAGGTGTGCAAGGGAAGATACTTGGGAAAGGCTGAGCCTCACAGACCTCCGGCGGGAGCTGGGGCCCGTCCAGGAGTGCAACTGCCCAAGGCCAGCAGCAGCGAGGTAACTGTGCCAGTAATGCACCACCAAGCTCACCCAGGTAGAAACGTCAGAGAAATCAAATTTGGGTACAGATGTAGCAAAGTTGTGATCAAAAAGGAAAGATTAAACGGGAGTAGGCTGTATGCTCATGGGACTGAAAGGGACAGATACAAGTGTGGTAAAATAAAGGTTAAGGAATCAGAAAGGGGATATCGAGGCAGGCAAATGATGTAGGCTGGCTGTTGGGGATAACTGACGTGCTTGATCACTGCAGCCTGAGCAGAAACAAAACCAGTTGTCCTGATCAGAGCACACAAGTCAAACCCACCCTTCATTCCGGGGGTTAGGCCAGGGGACATGCCAGGGGAGATGCCTGAGACAAGTACAGAGGTGATGGACCAACACACAGATATAACCATGCCTGCAGGTCACAGCATCATCTTCCTAACCCCTTCCTAACATATGTTTAGAAATTGCACAAAAGAAGGTGGAAAACTGCATCACTGTCCTATTAATGAGCTCATCACCAGGAGGATACTCAAGCCCTGCCAGCTCATACACTGTCAGCCTGTCAGCAGCTAGGTTGATCAGTATCAACTGAATTAACCTTGTGTAGGCATGCAAGTAAAAAGGCATGAATTAAATCTGTGATAGGATTTAATTTAACCATCATGAGAAGTTAGGTGGTTTTTGACTTAGTCTTTCACAACTATGATTCATATCAATTTCATAAGCATCACTGGAACAATATCAAAACCTTCATAAAATACAAAGGCAAAATATTTCAGATAGAAGTGAAGCCAAACACTGTAAATATTATGATAAAATAGAAGTATAACAGCCATTGAATTGTCTGCTGTGAAAAGCTGCCTTTTCACAGTCCTGAAACTTTTTCAAAGATAATGAATGAAAAATGTCAATTCCCACAGCTATCATATGTGTTCAAATTGTTCTTAACACTACATTTGAAAGGTACCTCACAAGATTTACACCCTTTCTCAAACAGAAGCTCTAGGTCTATTACTGTAGAAAACTTCATAATCCATTGACATCAGAAAACACTTATTGAACACCATTAGATGGTGTGATTACAGGTGGTCTCGTAAGTGCAGTTGGGGACATTGGAGAGAACAACCAAAACAAAACTTCAATGCACACAGACACTATTTCCTGGAATCTCCCTGAAATAATTTTCAGGGAGTGTAATCATATAGTTTCCTGAGGATAACAGTTGCATTTTTTTAATTTTTTTTCTTCCTTTAATTTTAGAAATCTTAATCACAATTACTCTTCTGCACAGTTTTCTTAATGGTCAAATATTAAGAGGTTTACAGTACTGTGAACTATTCTAGCACTTGTTTCTAGCACCTTTTCTTTTATCAGTTTGCAGTTCCAGTTTTATTCATAATTTTAGTTACTTTTTGGAATTTCTATGCCTGAGTCTGTCAGCTCAGTTTGCAAACCACATGTGGAAATTAGTAATATCAGAGATCCAACCTCTCAGAGAAGACTGGATTCTACTCATATTATGTAGGTGCTTTTTTACCAGTAAAGATTCAGAACCACAGTTATGCTGACTATATTTTATGAGCACTGGTAACACATACTATTTTTCTATTTCAATGTGTTAGCTCAAATTTGATTTTCACATGTATCACCACATTAATTTTACTACCCATAAGAGAATGTAAGAAGTAAATTTGCTATAATATTTGCAGAAAGTCTACATGCTTCAAGTAAAGATATTTTAAGCAAATTTAACTATCTAAATATTTTTCACAACAGTAAGGTGACAATTTGCTCAGATTATTTTAAAATACATATTTTTTATTATAAGTTTACATTGGATATTGCATTTTCCTTGTTAAATACAGGACAAAGGAGAAAATCAGAAGCCAGCAGTTGTAATTCAACAATATAAAATTTTGATTTTTTTTTAATAGAATACCTTATTGCAAAGAGAAACACTTAAATGCCTGTATAAATACATACATATTTGTAAAAGACATTGTTGCTGCCACAATGAAATAGCACAAAATGTGTAAAGTCTTAAGAGAGGTATTTGCAAGTATGTTTACATTTTTGCGGAACCTCATCTCACATTCATGAATGTTTAAAACTACATATATGTAGCATGAAAAGGATCACGTGTATCTATTCATCCATTGTTTCAAATTAAGAGCTAATTAGGAACACATCTGGTTATGGTATATTACAGTATATTGTGGATCTGGTTGTGGTATATTATGGGTTTTAATCATATTTCCAACACAGTGTGTAGTATATGCACAATAAAAACAAAGCTATCTCCAGAAATTATAACCTAAAAATCACTCTCAACATGTGAAATTTATTTCTGTACTATGTGTGATGTCTGAATAACCCAATGAAATGAAACAAAACAACAAAGCCCAAGATGACAGGACGGGATTGAATTTAGCACTTGCCTTGCACAGAAAGCCATCCTGTTAGCTGTTTAAGTATTCCTTCACTGAGTTTAAATCTGCATGTGGAGGATGGAGAAGTTGCTAGTGAAAATGTGCCCTTACAGGATAAATCCGACAAAAGGCTCACCTTTTCCCCCAGCACACAGAGGAGCGCGGAGGCAGAGGGCAGCGGGGGAGCCCCAGTGCCCCAGTCAGAGACACGAGCCCCTGCCCCGGCCCCCAGGGCTGTCCCAGAGACCATCAGCACCATGGGCTGGGTGAGACCCAGCACCTTGGGACCGCTCTCCAGGGCACTGCACAGACTGGGTGGTCCCCGCCCTGGGGAATGGGGGTCATTATGGGCTGCTGGGAAGAGCATTCTGGGATTATGTGAGACTTGTTATAGGATGCTTAAAGGGAAGGATTAAGGTGCTTAGAGGAGGAACAATCATGGTAAAATAGAGGGAAAGGGGGATAAAAGGGGACAGTTGCACATAATCAGGCCAGCACACTTGTCTGGCCATGCTGCAATCTGTCTTGCCTTCTTATTAAACTCTATTTCTAACTGACCGAGGGCTCTCTGTTCTCTGCACATGTGTATGTTTGAGGTCTGAGTGCAGCCACTGGAGTCAGACCATGAGTCAGAGCCCCTATGTCCATGGTGCAGCAACAGGAGAGATAAGAATTTGGGGGGTGGGAGGGGGTGTATGTGTGTGTCTGTGTGTGCGTGCAGGTACTTCACAGGCCAGACTAGCCAAAGGGTAGATTTAGAAGCTTGGGAGCCAGGTACCAGAGGGGCCATAGCTCCCTGAAGAGACCAGAGGATGTGAGAGTTGGCTTCTGGAGGGACCACAGTGCAAGCGGATTAACAGACAAGCCAGGAGTCTGACAGTCAACTCATGGTGGGTCCACAGGTCTGGATCAGCTATTGGAAAGACTCACTTTTCTGCCTGTGCATGAGACAACTTGGGAGAGCTGGCATATCCAGAGGCCAGCTGCAGGACAAAAGTCTAAGGCCAGCTACTGGAGGAATCCGTATTAACTATACCTATATATTTTCCATTATTGATTTTTATCTTGATCAACCAGAGAGGAGAACAGAATCAGGCCATTTTTGCTGCTTTTGTCTGTGTTGCTCTGTGTGGCCATGCACGTGCGTACACATATGTACATTGCGGGTCGGTGTGCATGTGTGCCTGTTGGGAACACATGCTCATCCTCGCTACCGGCTGGACCTGGAGACGCGGTGCTGCGGCAGCCTCATCGCTGATGGACTACGGGATTTGGCAACTACTAACAGTCCCTACTCACAAGACTACCCCACTTTTCCCCACTCTGTATTCAAAGTTAAGATTAAAGGGGAGTGCAATGTAAAATGAAAAATAATGCAGTGAGAGCTTTGCAGAAGTTGTTGAACTCCAATAGCAAAAGATAGAGAGGGATTTGTACTGAGCAGTAAAATTTAAATACCAGAGTGGGATGGCCTTAATTAGAAAGAGAAGCTGGAAAACTAAGGGTAAGAAATGAATAGAAAAGAACAGGGGAATGGCTGTGATATGGCAGTGAAAGAAGAAAGGAGCAAGGCATGACTATAAAGTGAGATATTGTCAGAAATGTGGCTTTTTTTTTATTGCAATGGAATTCAAATAATTAGCTAAAAATAATAAAATTAGAGGAGTATTAATCTGCACATCTGAATTTCTAATTAATGAAGAAAAAGCATCATCTAAAGCAGCAGTTTCACAGTTTCTTTCCTAATGCTTAATTTAATAAATAGAGAGAAAATAATTGTGGTCACGCCAGGAAAACAAAACAAAACAAAACAAAACAAAACAAAACAAAACAAAACAAAAACTTCCAAAAATATCTGTAACTTGTTTCTATATCAAAAGAATTTATTTCTTCAAACACCCAGTAAACTAATGTATCATAATGCCTGAAGTGTATTTGTGGCTCAAACTCTTGTTTGATGTATTGTGGATTATCTGGTTTAACCTCTGATCTTTGACTTGTAACAAGACTAATTTAGTATTAAAAGATCATTTACAAGTATACTTAAAAGTGCTGGTTATAGTACCCGGTTAGTAATACAAATATATTATCATGGGTTCTGAAGGAGGTAACTATACTATTTTCATCTGAATTCTCCAAAACCATAGTTAGAATCTACCAATTAGAATGAGTAAACATTTGATCAATATGCAGGACTAGAAAACAATTAAGGAGAAGAACGTGGAAAATCACCAGCTGTTTCTAAGGAGATATTAAAGACTTTTCTTTATCTCAATAAAATAGTGGGGCCTCAGAAATCCTTGTATTTAATGACCAAATAAATTTTCATAGAAGATATTGTTTGGGTGTACAGTTATGATTAACAAAGCATAGATGATAATTCCATGCTCTGGAAGTATGAAAAGCTTCAGGGTCTTCTAGGACTTTCAAAGATGTATAATGAACTTTTGTGAGAACGGGAGAAAGTTTTTGTTGAAGCTGTAACTGCCAGAGTTCTGCTAACAGATAATTTGGCTCAAAAATCATTCTTCTGGGTTTTGCATGATCTGCTCTGTTGCTACAGCATTGCTTGTGTCTGTTAACCGAACATCCAGAAAGAGACGGCAACTGCCAGTGATAGATGATGACTGAAAATATCTCAGGATATCCCAAAGGAAAGAAGCAGCAGTAAGAAACAGCCTGTAATATTATTCTTATGCTGGAAAACTTGGGGCCAACTATTGCCTCTTTGACAGATTCTGCACCCAGACTTTTTGTACTGGGGACTTTGGTATGAGACAGGACAACCAAGAACTTTGTTGCTGTAATGCTAATAAATCCATGCTAATAGGCTTCCTTGCAAATCATATATGCTGGCACTCATCAGTGCTGGATTTCTCTTCAAGAAAAAAAAATAGGTAAATGTACAACTCCAGGACAAATTTTACAATAAAACTGGAACAGTAATGTGCATAAGATACCAAGCTACATTTGATTCCCTGTTTTAAAAAGATCAGGAAGGCTATTAGGTTGCATGCAAAAACATGTAACGTATTTAATGCTTTCAAATTATATAGACTTGATTGCTAAAATAAACAAAATTTGTTGTTCATTTGTACATTATAAACATTTACTTCTTGCTAAACTGCAAAATTAGTCTGTTCATCAAGTAAATAAAAATATCATCAACATCAACAACAAAACCCCATAAAACGCCAGTCATACTTCTGCAGTCCCTCAAACTACTACATCGAGAGAGAATCTGTTTTTGTCCTTAAAACTGAGGGAAAACAAATGAAATTATACACTTTCTAGAAAGATTGATGAACTTTGAGGCAATACAGTTTTTAAAATTTTAAATTACTTCTATTTTTTTCTATCTGTAGCACTTGGCAGAATTCCAAAACTTTTTCTTCCTCTCGTATTATCCTTTTAGTATGGCACCTTCAATTTAGTAGTAATAATTCACATAAACAAAATTTTTGTACACAAACTGAGAAACTAAAACAGTACTTGACACAGGGTTAGATTTAAGAAAAAATCTGTCCTTCCTAATACCAAAGATTACTGCAAAAGTTATCAAATTTAAAGGAAATTACTATACAAGTGAAAGTTCACATACAAGATGTGTCTTACTGTGAGGGCAGACTAAAATGACTATTAAGAGAAAGAACATAAGGAAACAATAGCACATTTCACTGTAAATGTCAGGTAGTAGTATTCTGAAAAATGTCATAGCGATAATTAGATGAAAATGGCTTCAACTAAGATGTACTATGTGATCACTTTCAGTGTATCAATCAAGGGAAGTTAATATTATCAACAGTTGCTTCAAGGGCCTCTAAATATCTTATAGAGTAATGACTCTTTTAAAGAAAATTTATGCTGATATAAAATAGCCAAATATTAAAATTTGATTTATAGGACCTGGAGTAAAGTGTGATTTCTTTTATATTAACTTTAAAATTAAAAAAATATGTTTGTACTTGGGAACTGTAAGGCTAGAAGGCTCCTGGGTCAGTGACTTGAGCTCCCTATTATTGCAGGCAGACATCTTGTATAATTCTTTTTGTACATTTCTTAATCTTCACCTTAGAAGGTGGCTGGATTTTTGTCCTTCACTGTTCCTAATAAAAAGTTGTTCTAATAATTGACTGGTCTGATGGTTAGAAATTGCTAATTAGCAACAGAAATTTATTCATGCTCACATTATACTTTTTTCTTCTTGGACAACTTTATCCTTTAGCTTTGAAGTTTCAGTGTCTAAATAAACAGCATTGATGTTCCCTCTCCTCTTTCTTCTACATAAGTAATCCAAGGCCTTTTTTTTTTAATAGGAGAGGTTCTACATTTTTATTTTCATTTTAGCTGTCCTTCCTATATCTGCCAGTAGATTTTATTTGTGCAATATTGCAACAAGATTTCAGCTCAGACCTGTGCAATAACATTCTCATCTCTCCTGGAAATACCTTATGTGTTAAAATCTTAAATCTCATTTACCTTTCTCTGGCTCCAGTGACACACTGGAGAGGCTCATAAGCATCCTACGGTGAGTAACAGACCCAGATTTTAATGGTCCATCTTCAGCTCATCAGCTGGAAGCCTCTCGGTACTCAGGACAACTCCGCTTTTCCCAGTTTACAAGGTTAACCAAGATTTTCTGTGTCACAGTCTGACTCCTTCATATTGACTGTACTTTCCCTTGGTATCTAATCCAGCAGTCTTCTGAGTTAGCACAGTTACTGTTAAATCTATGTCATTAATATTAAGAGGGAGATAATAAAAAGCAAGCAAGCGAAAAATTCCTTGAACATGACTTTTTAAAGTCAGGCATAACTTCCTAAAAATAGGAGTACATGCGGAAGCTCTTTTATATTTACCTTGCTTGTCATCCTGTGCCACAAAAGAATTGTTGATTCTCTAAAACAATAAAATCTGTAAACATTATTTTAAAATAAAGAAGTTCCTAAAAAGGGATTAGTACATGCAAAAGCTTTTTTAAAACTTGGCTGATCTATCACAGAAAATCATAGAAGGATTTCTTTTTAAAGAGAGAGGGGGAGAGAGAGTATGAAGACCAACAAAACTAGCAAGTGTATACATTTTTAATGTGATATTGGCTGATGAAGCTGCATAAAATTGAAGCAGAAAACCAGAAAAGCAGAGACTTACCTGTCTATAGTCAAACCCCAAAATATTGGGACATTATGTTGGAAATATATGCAGTCAATCTGAGACTAGAATTTGAGCCTTGGAGGAGTAATTCTATATTTTACTGTGAGAGGAATATACAGGTAATTTAAACTTTCTAAATAAAAGTGATCCCAAGAATACCTTTATCAGCAGTGCTTGCTGCTGCAAGAAATGTAGCAGTGCTGGCAGGATTTAAATCTGGGACCAGGAGTAGACTTAGCCTTGTAAGACTTAGTCACAGCATTGGCTTAGCCGTAGTGCAGTTTGGAACACACTTTTACGCACCGAATCCCCTCTGCAGTGCAGGGGAGAAGTAGCACCTCGCAGTAAGAACTACAAGACAGCAAATCCAGTTAAAGGCTGTTGAAAAGAGACACTGAGGATCGTGATTAGTCTTTGAGGTGAAAAGACCTTTTCAAGGCTAAATACAATACTTCTATCCACAGTCTAAAACTGTCTTGAAAGTAAGCTTTTACAACTCTCGCTTTTTTCTAAGCACCTGAGAAAAACTCATTTCTTTCTTCTGAAATACAGAATGATAAATAATAAAACTATGAAACTTTGTTTTCAGTTTGTGGATAAATACCAGGTAGCCTGTTAAAAAAGGTTGAGGTAGAAGGAAAGAAATTTTTTGCCATAGCTGAGCAAGCTCAGTGGAGAAGGTTTGGTATCTAGAGCATCTGTGAAGACTAAAAGATAATTCATGCTTAAGTCTTAGACACAGAACGGATGGGGAAAAAACAAGAAAAAAAAAAAAAAGCAAAAGAAAAGCTTTTTCAGGAATCTGGAAGGGTTTGTATAGAGTTTGTTTTGTGTCAGAGAGTCATTTCAGTGCACCAGAGGGAAAGGCTGAACATGTAAGGATGCAGAAAGTAGAACTGTCTTCTGGTTCTCCTTGCAGATTCTTTTATCTATTTAAATATTTGTACAGTTCTAGCTTTCTGGGCTGCAAGCGCACATTGCCGGCTCATGTTGAGTTTTCATCAATCAATACCCCAAGTCCTTCTCCTCAGAGCCGCCTTCAATCCATTCTCTGCCCAGCCTGTAGTTGCGCTTGGGATTGCACCGACCCACGTGCAGGACCTTGCACTTGGCCTTGTTGGACTTCATGTGGTTCACACGGGCCCACCTCTCAAGGCTGTCAAGGTCCCTCTGGATGGCATCCCTTCTCTCCAGTGTGTTGACCACACCACACAGCTTGGTGTTGTTGGCAAACTTGCTGAGGGTGCACTCATGTCCACTGTCCACTGTCCATGTCGCTGACAAAGATGTTAAACAGCACCAGTCCCAGTACTGACCCCGGAAGAACGCTACTCATCACTGGTTTCCACATGTTTTTTTCCCTTTCTGTGTTTCCATATAAAGCTGACAATCCTGGGTACCCTATTTCCAGAATACTGTCCTTGGCTAGAGTAAGAATACTTTTTTTTTTTTTAAATTTCTCAAAGGCAGCAAGTTATGTGACTGTCTGTGTGTGATTTGTTTGTTTAGTTGTTTTTTTTTTTATTTTGCATAAATGCTTTCTTACTTCTTTTTCAACTGTTTTGCTCCCTGATGATTCATTTTGTTATTTCCATATTTATTTTGTTATCAGATAGATAGGCATGTTTTCCTAGGTACTTGCAGCAGTAGCAACATCAGGCATTAGTTGTCTCAGTTATGATTATTTTTTCCATTTTTTATATCTTTATTTTGTTTTTCATATAAATTGTTCCTATATTTTTCCTTTTTATTTTCTTAAATATAAATATTAATGTAGAAGTTCTACTGATGAAAAAGACTTATGGGTCAGAGATCTCTATTATAGGTATTTACCAATATGGATGAACCTCAGAAAAGAATATTCTTCACTTGAAATTTTATATGATATTGCTGAGCCTCCAGAATTTTTTGGTGTTTCTGTTAATATTGAAATACACAGAAAAGCACAAACATTTGCAAGTAACAACAGTTTCTTCCGTATGATGCCACTTTGTGGCAGTGCTGCTCCCCCGTGAGTCAGTTGGCACCAGCTAACATTGGACTGCCTTCATGACTCATAGTCCCAGAAACAAACAGTGGGTCACCAAACATCCTGTTAATCTTCACACACTTTGTGGTAGATTGGCCTTTGCTGGCCACCAGCTGCCCACCAACCTCTCTATCACCTCCCCTCCATTAACAGGACAGAAGGAGAAAATAAGATGGAAAAGCTCCTGCGTTAAGATGAAGGACAGGGAGATCACTCAACAATTATGGTCTCTGGCTAAACAGACTTGACTTGGGGGAAATTAGTTTAATTTATTGCCAATTAATAACAGAGTAGGATAGTAAGAAATAAAAACAAAACTAAAACCACTTTTTATTCTAATTCTTAGTAGGTCTGTCTTGCCTTTGTTTCTGCAGGTCTTTGCCAACTAAATGCAAGCTTATATTCTCTGAGGGCTAGAGTGAAAGGATGTAGTTCTCCTAAACTTTCTGAACAGGAAATCTATGTATAGAAA